>OX453052.1:8546329-8872198 GCA_949699805.1 Tromatobia lineatoria
CCACTATTAATTCTGTTAGCTAAATTGTTATCTTTTTTATATATATATATATTTTTTTTTCACTTTAATAATAAGATGCGATCGATACGAGATGTACATACAATACTAAAACTTCTACAGCAGAGTTCTACAAATACATACAGAAATTAACATGCGTGCTGTTTTTCTTTTCTTTTCAATACTTCAACTCACTGAAAAATCCAGTGTCGCTATCCTAGTAATATTAGACTTGGTTTAGTGGGTTTTGTGTTGGTCCATGTCCGTTTTTTTTTGTAACTCCCGAAGTAACGTGAGGAGTAGCGGTAGATTATTAATTAATAATAACACTCCGCTTAATATAAATTTCCAATTAACATGTTATTCCCATTCGTGTTTCGACGGTGATTTTTTCATTAGTTGTGCACGAAAACGTAGTTGCACTTTGGCCTGTTGCAGTTGGACGTCGATAAGACCAGATCTGGGCAAAATATAGATTTAAAATCGTTATCAAATACAAAATGCGAATCTTGTAAGTTCTGGATTTAAAGTATCGAGAAATACAAGTAACGCATTTTAAGATATTGAAAATATCGTTAGTACATTTCACGAGTCGCGGTTATTAGTAATTATTGAGAACGTGTCAAAAATACAATAATTATTGGAATAATACAGTTTATTAACACAGAATATTAGATTTATTGGCCCGGAATTGGCTTTCGTCGTCAGAATGTTATACGTATCTTCGATTCGATTCAAATTTTAATAATTCGTAACAAGAGTAGCATGCGAAAAAAAATCAACGTCATAAAAAATACTAAAAACATCAATGTTGAATAATAACAGTGCAGAAAAGTTATTAATAAATAATTTTTTAAAAATCGTCATGTAAATTCGGCAGACGATCATTATTTACAACTCTGAACGACATAATAAACGTTCGTGAAAATACGAATTGTGATTAAAATGCTAAATATTAATACAAATGCAAAATTTTTATTTTCTGCATTGAGAATACTGACCAGATCTGGTTATGGAGACCAGCTACTTCAAGAGACCGAAAATTAGGTGATTTGTGGAAATTGTTTTATGAAAAAAAAACAATGGAAATTTTTTTATACTGAATAATTTATTCATTTTTCCATACATATACGCTAATTTTATTGATAATTTGATCTATCAATTCGCTGCAAGAATTGTACAGTTCGCAATTCACATTCGTTATCACTGAAAAGAAATGTTCAAATTATTGAGATATTCGTTACGCACATAAACCTACTTTTTGAAAAACCTGAAATTGAATATTCGAACGTGTTTGAAAAAAGATGCTGAAAAGCGATCATCTCTTCAGATACATTCGAACATAGATTTTTTTTAAACTGTAGGTTTATGTTTTCAATAAAAATCTCTACAATGTAGAATTATTGTTTTTCCTGCGAATCGTCGAGAGTGAGTTAACGGATCCATGAAATAAGTAGGGTAACTTAGCAGAAATTGAAACGTGAATAAATAATATTTAGCCTTTAGGGAATTTCCGTTGTTATTGTTTAATTTAAAAAATCCCAAAAAGAACCCAATTTTCGGTTTCCTGAAGTAGTAATTGCTCCCTTTGAGACTGCTAAGTCGATAACCTCGCGGAATCACAATCGGAACAGGCGAATTGGGTTGTAATGCGAGGAACTCATTTACTTAATTTTTTTTTAACAACCCAGCCCGCAGCTTCTCTCGGTCAAACAGCCTCGATCACAGCTACGATAACAACAGCTACCCCTACAACCGTGACAGCAAACAAACCCCCTGAGGAAACTAACTTGCCTGAAAGGCGGCCTTCTTGGCGGCTCAGGGTAGATAACGGAAGCAAGGTCGGTGGCTCACGTCAACTTGAAGTAAACACGATTAGGGATCGTCCAAGTGATAATTGGTGCACGTGGGTAATGGATGTTATTGGCTGGTACAGCGAGTAGACTGACACAAGTTTAGAGATAATCGAGAGCGTCGAGCGTTTCGTTGACTCCTCAAGATCTTGAGTCTCGCATGATCGAATTAACGCGTTACATGAGAGAAAAAATGTTTTTTTTCTTCTTCCTCCTTATGGATCTTATGTTGTCATCCTGTAAAATTGTACAATGGTCGTCACCTCGCAGATTGTAATCGTCGCTGTGGAATTTTATGCATGATTTTAGTTATTAGATTAGCATTATTATTTGATTACGTTATATTTGCTTCTGTGGTGATACGTCTTGGTTCTGTAAGCATTTCCCTGGAAATACCTACAGTCAATTACAATTAAGCTTGAGTTTTTTTTTTAAACAGTGCATTTGGTGTGTAAATACAGGTATGTTAAGTACAAGCGATCGATGCACGTTATCTTCAACAACATTCACGGTAATAGATGCTATCCATTTTTTTTCTCACTATTATTATTACATATTGTTTTCATCAAAGTCGCACCAACCAACGCTCAGAGGATGTATATACATAAACCGTGAAATTCTAGGATAGTTTCATAGGCATTCGTTGCGGTATGTTTATTGTATCTTATCGTGATACGATCTTGTTGCATGATTCGATATTTTATTGTGAATTATTCTGATCAGGGATGGGCGATGTTATTCAACCAATTGAACACTGATTCTTTGACCGACTTAACAATTTCCGTTTTTTTTTAGTTACATAATGAATTGCCTTCAGTGAATTTACCAATTTTAGCAAAACCACAATTTGATATAAAAATCGCCTTCGTGATTTTTATATCAGACTTACACACACAACGATAAAACTATTCATAGCTTTTACAAGAAGATGTTCAAGATTTTGAGTACAACTTATAAAGAAAAAGAAAATAAATTTTCATAAAATGTCATAAAATTTTCTTGAATGAATGCGGAAATATACTTAATACATTGAATAATCAATGGAATATTGTATTTCTTCGTTCTTCCGTACGACATATCGTGATATTTTATTGAAAATAAATTTTCTTTGCAACTATTTGAAACATTTTTTACTAGCACTATCACAATACAATAATACTTTGTGAATAAGTTGTCGCATAAAATGTCGCTTCTTAAAGTAATGGGGCTTTACGAATTTCAATTCACTGTCTTTCGACAAATTTTTCGATGTTCCTTTTTTTTAAAGGATTGATTATTGTGATCAATTTTTACTATAATCAATGATTAACATTTTTTTAAAAACATCGCCCGTAATTCCTATTCTGAATATCGAGTATCACGTTGTTACTTTATCTATCTGCACGGTCAACATTTCTTGTGATTTTTTTTGTATTGCTTATATACATATTGCAATTATAATTGTATTAAATTAAAAGTGTATGCATTGTCATTTGATTTTTGTTATTTTGCAACCATTACAGGGAGGGAATATCGTGTTTTTTTGTTGTTCTCTTGGCCACGAGAGGCTTTTGATATTCAAAACCCATTGATTAGTTTCAGCTGGAGGATGCTAATAACAGATCTTCTGACACGACGACCGCTTATATCAGAAGACCCTCCGGCGGAACAGGTATACCAAGACCAAGTTCGGCTCCTGTCGATACCATCGCAGCTAGTGCTGCTGAAACAACTGTCACTTTACCTCTCAGACGACCTTTGAAGCCACCAGAAGACAAAGGTATATAAAAGCAAACATTTTTCCTTAATGTTTATTTTTAAAGACATCTTAACTTTTATATTTACCGAAAACACAAAATGCATTGAAAGAACTGGGTCGACCCTAAAAGTATCGTGATATATAATAGCTTTGACCAACAACAAGTAACATTATTGCAGAACAAGACAAGGAGAATGACAGTAGAAATGCACAGGCCACTCAAGCTGTCATACAGCGAAGGCGACGACCTAAAAGAAGATCGACCGGTGTCGTTCACGTGGACATGGATGTGAGTATACATGCAAACCGTTATATCAGATTTTCCATCGAAAATTCGACCACCAGCGAATCACCGTTTCTGACGAACGCTTATTTATACACGCCAATATGTTTTCAAACTGTGTCCTCACACAAAAGCTTTCGCGTAGGTGTCACAAATCTCTATTTCAACATGACGTCACAGTCAATATCTATTAATAATAACTGGGCGTTCCATTTCGAAGAGTTAGGGTGGTTCATTTTTAACTTAATTTTTGTTTTCTGTTTCGTTTTATCTAATGAATTGCAGTTAAATTAAAAAAAAAAAAAAGTTTCTTGAATATGAATAAAAAAAACGCATACGGAAATCGCTAGCGAATTTTAACCCTTTATTCGGTCGCCAGTTATTTCTATAATGATTTCCATCTTTAATAAAATCTGGTTTTACTCTGAAAATTGCAGTTATATTTTAACGCTCGCAAAAAGAATAAAAGGGTGAACACTTTAATTCTATTGATGAATATAATTATGCAAGGTTTGATCGTAGATGTCGATAAATTTAAAAATTCGGATATTGTGGACATAAAAAAATAAAAAAAGCTTTCGCTGCCGAAATTTCGTTTTTTTTTTTAAATTACATTTCGGTAGTGTATTGAAAATGTTCATCGATTATTTTTCGAATAGCACATTGTTTTTCAGTTGTGAGAAAAGATGATTTAATGAATTAAAAACGCAGCCTCACTTACTTATCATGTCTATCGATTGATTTTGATAGTTTTACTCATTTTAATACAGGAAATCGATCCAGAGAAGCAAGATGTGTCAGCAGGTGTCGATTCTGAGGAACCAAAAGTCAATCACAACGAGGTGCGTGAGCTCTATTAATTTGAAACACAGAGAATGGTTACTTTCCGAGAGTTTTGCGAAGGAGGCCAAGGTGGCCGAGTGGTATGCGTAGTCGCTCTCCTCTCGCTACCGAAGTTTCACTTACCGGCGCAGTTACACGAGTTATTTTCGAGGGAAAAGCAACGTTTCTCGGGAATCCCCGCTAAAAACTCGTGGCAATATTCATTTGGTCATGCGGCGTGTAATGTCACCGCCCCTAATAACTCTTGCTGAGAAGCTGCTAAGTATAATCATTCGTTTCTCGCGTGGCTAACGCGTATTGGCAGACACGAAGTCTACTGCCTCTAAAGCGCGTACTCGCCAGTAGCATAAACTCTCGCGATAATCACTGCATAACAGTCAATCTATTTTACGCCTTACCGGAGTTGAGAGTTATTTTTGGGTCAGCTTCGAGGAAGATTAACCTCTATTCTTGCATGCCCAGACAAAAATAGTCTACTATCTGCGTGTTCGAAGAGCTCTTCTCCACTGACGATATTCCCGGATGCTTTGAAAATCAGAATCAGATTGTTACGGTTTTTAACAACCTCAGAAATCGACGATTCTCTTTTTATCGCATCGATTTCTCAGTCGGTTATTGAGTGCAAGTCATCGTCGCGATGCTCACATTCCCTTGAGTTATATTTTCGTTGCATACGTTGACATGCTATTCCTGGGTGCTTCCTACTAGTTTTCAAAGTATTGATTGATTATGCAGAATGAATTTTATTCGGATCTTTGATGTTGATTTTTTTTTCTTGCCGCAAAATATAAGAATTGTGGTTAAAGGAAACATCTGATTGGACCGCTTGACTGATTTTTGTTAAACCTTGTATACCATGATAATTTATATGTGAACCAAGTTTAAGTAACATTTTTCAAAAATGTCCTTTTGATGACATCAATGTTACCCGTATTTTACGAACGCTAGATCATTCACCTCTTCTTCTGAAAAAAAAATCACAGAGCTAAAAGTTGTATATTCCTGCATACATTCTGTCAGAAATTGCAACAATTCAGGCTGCTCCTTCACTTAAGTACCAAGTTTCAGCCTGATCAGCTCGATATTTTGGACTATTATGAGGGTCTTGACATGAAAATTTCGAAAAACAAAGCTTCTTCTTTACGAGGAAGAAAAATCGATACTATATATATGGAAAAAAAGTGAATAATGAGTAAAGATTAACTAAAAGAAAATGGTCTACTGTCAGCGTATTCGTAATTTTTCTCCACCAGGGATATTGCCACATGCTTGAAAAATCAGCATGATATTAATATCGTTTTTACAAAGTTGGAAAAGAAAAATACTTTTTTACTGCATCGCTTTCTCAGTCGTTGTTTGAGTGCAAGTCATCGTCGGGTCTTCCACTCCGCTATATTTCCGTTGTATACATTTATAGTCTATACTTAGGTGCTCCCTACTAGTTTTGATATTTAAAGACCGGTCACCCCGCGGCTCTTTAAATATAATTGAGCTTGCAGACGAGATGCCCTCGCGATATATCGTTTCAAATAATTATACCGGGAACAATGACCTCTGGATGATTTGTAATTTTCATCGAAAGAGAAAAAAAAAAAGCGTGCCCAACCATGTCGGTTTAAATAATAGCGCGGTCATGGTACATTTGTACGGACGAGACACGGCATCGTCGAGTAATTATGCGCAGAGCGACTGGAGCGCGAATAACGCGTTGCGTTAGGAATGAAAAAGATCTACGATGCTTGACAAAACGAGACAAAAAATCTCTTGATGAACGTCTGCTTCTTCGGGCTCAGCTATAAATAATAGGTCGACGTTTGGAGGAGCTTGATCGTTTGACATTTGCCATTGGCAAGGAGTGGCCCTTTTGCTCTATTACAACGCTGATAAATGCACTACGGTAATGAGATTTCTCGATCTTGGATCAATTGAGGCGCAAGTCGCAACTTTATTTTTGTAAACATTGACTACTTTTGACTGAGATAAAATTTTTTGTACTTTTCGATGTCCACGCAATATAAAGGACCTATATTATTATTAATTAATATATGATCGAAAGTAGACTATTCCACTACTGGGAAAAGATCATGCTATTTTTTTCAAATGCCTGCACAATAATTCGTTATATATCCAAATCGGAAGATCGACTTTACGCCCTACAATACACCAAAGATATTTTTCATAAAACTTAGTTAGATGATCTTCAATTCGTTATAACCTCCTTAACTATTTCACAATATCTAAACTTTGTGTAAAGGGTCAGTATTAATATATATGGGGTATTCCATACCGATTCGACCTGGGTTTGATCCTCGATCAGGACCGCATTTGATTTCCCCTTTAATATCGCATTTACCATAGCATTCCTGCTGCGGGCATAGGGAAATTGCGGAAAATCCTATATCAATATAGCCAGTCTCAAGTGCGCCTCATGGCACCGCAGCCACGTTCCGTTTCGTTGAAAATGTAAACACGAACTACAGCTGTATACAGGTATCTGTGTGTGTCTGACGTATACATTTGGAGCTTCATCGCGTCCGTGTTTTTATTTTCGACGAAAATCGACGGCACCGGGAATCAAATCCACGACCTACCGATGCTCTGGACTGGAGGCCAGTATAATAACCACTAGACTAGCGCATCGGACTTGAATCAGTATTAATTTCAAAAAGTTAACAACAATTTAAACCCATAACATAATTTAATTACTTTTTTTGCTGCATAAATTACATAAACATCTACGTTTTCTTTTCTACATCAATAACGCCCAACAGATTATTCTAAAAAATTGGATCTAATTAACGAGAGCCGACTTTTTCATCAATTAATAATTAGTAATTTAGCATGAAATCGTCGTGGGTAACTCTGTGGCTCTTTATGGCTCACTGAGAGTCTCTGTAGTGAGCCACAGATTCCCGACTTTCCGGGATAGTCGAGGCGAAATCTTGGCATCAGTGCGTATAGTTCGGTCATCTAAATCTTACGAGCACTTTGCACACTACGTTTTACGTTCAATCTATTATAAAATAGTAAATGCAATACCTCCGCAGTCTAACGTTGCTATTTCGATCGATGGCTTGCCTGAAGATTTGTAGTTGATTAGTTAAAAGCCTCTAACGTCCAATAGACGAGAGGAATCTCAAAGGCATCGAAGATACGTGCATCGGAGAAGCCACAACTTGGAATCGGTGTGTGTCTTGTGTGGCTCCCCGCGTGCAATTTATTAATAGATACAGAGTCGCAGGCAATACGACAGGGTGAACTGGCCGATGACTGTGAGCTTTCCAAGACGCTTTTACTCCGTCAGTCAAACACTTGCTGTCAGTGGCTAAAGACGATATTCAAACGTGCCCCGCTCGTTGCGTTCGTTTCCTCGTCTCTGGAAGCGCTTATCTCGTTACAATCTAATCAGTAGTTATGATCGTATCAGCCTCGTAATGAGTTGTCAGTGAATCAGACAAAACAATGAAGAGCTGATAATAAATAACAGTTTCGCGAATGTTTTTCGTGCTTCGAATTATTATTTAAAAAGTTTAAAATACTTCACTCACTTGACGTTTGAGAATAATGTCGTCTTACAGGAAGAGAACTCAGGCAAAGCCTACAACAGCCGCAGGTTTGCGAGCTCAGGCATCTGCAAATGGTAGTTCAATATTTGGAAATCGTCCTCGAAGTATCGCGGGACTTTTCAGTAGTCCCAATCAGAGCAGTTATTCCAGTCTTCTTGGAATAAGTCCCACAAATTCCTCGTACTCACCGTCGATACTCAATAAATCGAGCAAGAGTCCTGCGAGTTTTTTGAAAAATTCTTACTCCAATTCAGTGAATAATTTGAACTATCAGAGTCCTTATACGACATACGGTGGCACTGCCTCTGGATATGGGGGTCTTACGTTACCCACTTCTCACTCTTCTGTGAGCTCTCTTAATCTTGCCACGCCATCGAGCAGCTACAATTATCACAATCACAGTGCAAATAGTTATAGTGGAAATAATCGGTCAGCTGCACAGAGAGCTGATAGTTTTAATAGAACGAAAACGAAACCGACGTCCACCTTCGGGTCCAGGAGCTCGAGTCTCCAGAGCTTAGCGGGTTCTGAAGGATATATTGTAAGAGAAAAATAGGTATATGACGTCCAGACCTGGGCATAATATAGCGAAATATCGGAATACTAAATACAAATACTTGTTAATTCTGTATTTGAAATACTGAAAATATGATTTTGCTCAGTATTTTGAATACCTGACACAAAACACGTGTTTGGAGATGTACAAAGTAGGTTACATACGGTTTTCGTGTTTCGAAGATTGAATTTTTAATATACGGGAATTTTATTTTATTAGAGTATCGGTATCTCGCGGCAAAAGAAAAATGCGAAAAAAGTAAACGTCATTGAAAACATCAAGGATTTATATATAGTTAAATTATTGAAATATTTGTGAACAATTCTTAAATTTTATTGAACACGATTTTTTCCTTATTTTAAAAAATGGTGGAAATTCTTCGTCTTTATTTTGTGAGATGTGTGAAAATTCGCGAATTTTGGATATTCTGTCAGGTGGATCTCTTTGTCAAAAAAAAGGGGTTTCAAGTTTATTAAACAATCTATGAAAACCATGTTTTGGCAAAATGAAGAATTCGATACCATATGAAAATGAGAGAGCTTTCTATTAAATCTGCTAAACACAATTTCTCTGTAGGGTAAACCGACCGTTTAATAAACGTCATTTCAGAACTCGTAGTTAATGAGAGATTTTAAATCATGATTCAGTATTGCGTTCTTCCTTGTCAAAATTCAAAATACTCGTAAGAATTATATACAGAATATAATGAACGAAATACAACGATCAAATTTTAAAAAATGACAATGAATAGAAAATAGAAATCTACTCCAAATCTTTGCACTTAAGGTGTTATAGCAGTGCAAATGCTCGAAAATTAGGTGAAGTCCGGAAATTTTCATAAAAGAAATTATTACATCGAATGTTTTTGAACGTGAGGGATGTATTCATTAAATAAACGTAAATAAACTTTGTAAAAGAATTTTTTGGTACAAAAATAACTAAACGAAAGCTACTTATGCGCTATTCCCTGACGTTTAAAAAAAACTAGCACTAGTTAATATTCTTCATACCAAAAACTAGACCTTAAAAAAAAAATTTTATCTTACAAAATGGCAAAGTTTTGAAAAAAAAGTCGTAAAAATTCCAAGTCAATCGTATAATTCGCGTTTTAATTAGAAAGCAAATTTAAAAAATACCGCGTTTCTGCCCTGCAAGCAGCTTCTCTTCAGAAGACAACCATTCTCGAACTATTTGAAAATTCGATCTTGAAATTTTAATCAAGAGTCGCGGTAGCCTATTTAAAAAGAAGAATTAATATGACATTCTGGAAGGTATCAACTTTCAAAAAAGCAAAAATATATTTATTTTTAAATTTGTGAATTTTTAAGAAACGCAAAAAATATATATTTTTGATCTTTTGAAGGTTTAAACTGATATAGTCCCTTGAAATACTGCCCAGGTCTAAAGCATTCCGAAGATTATCAGACAGTGATCGAAAACTTAACGATTTTTTGTTCTTTATTTATTCCCTAGAGCGGTAATGAACGATCAGGACGATCGAGCAGACTCGGTTCCGTAACTTCGGTGTCTTCTGAGGCGCCGGCTGCGCCTACGAGAACAAAATCGATCACCTCGGAAAATGGGGAGCTCGATTACAAGAAGCTGTGGGAAGAGTCGCAAGCCGAGAACGAAAGACTCAAGGATAAGCTTCGACGGTCGGACGAACAACTAAAAGAAGCCCGAAGCTTATTGGATAAGGCTCAGCTAGCACAGAATAAATCTTCGCTATCCGAAGCAGAAAAACGGGAGAGGAGGGCCATGGAGCGTAAGCTCTCAGAAATGGAGGAAGAACTGAAGGTAAGAAACAATTTCTCAACCCTGCAATCTCGCATTCTTTTGACACTGCGTTGAATATTGAGGGAAGGAAATTAGATGAAAATCCATGATTTCCATCGACAAATTTCTTACTCGTTTGGATGTTAGGTAAATAAATATGCGCCTTTGTCTCGCGAAGTGGAAGATTTTTTACAAGGCAACAAAAGCATGCTCATATCCGAAGAATAAATTTTAAGTACACTGGAGAATTATTTTAAAGGCCTACTGATTCCTAAATAAAAGTTTGCAGAATGCGAAAACAAACGAATGATTATTGCAGGTAATTCGCAATAACCAGAAACTTTTTTCACCCTTGAAAAAATTCTTTGTTCAACCGATCGAGAATTTACGTCTTAAAAAATAATAACAGCAACAAAAGAAATGAGTTATCGATGGATATCACTAATTTTTACCTGACTCGTTCCCTTTGAGGTGATGTGCAAAATACTTTTTCTTATAACGTGAACATTAAATATAAAAAGTATTGCAAATTCTTTTGGACGCCAAATTAAAAAAAAAATCTTATGGATTTTTTGGAAAATTATGTACAGATTCCGAATTAATTACTGTTTTTGATACCAACCGAATAATTGCACATCACCTTAAGAAAACGCAAGCCAGCGTGTCTCCCTTCCGTCTATTCTCGATTATCTCACACGATCGAAAACATACACGTATTGCAAAAAACCAATTCCACGATTGCAACGAATCGGAGCACGCTGTTCCGAAAACTGAGTTTTTATTCTCTCGCTGTCTTTGGCCTACTTACGTATGCGTTATGACGTTAAATGGCAAAGATCTACGTCGTCGGTGTCGCTCAGTAAATTTTTCAATCTGTCTATCATCGTATTTTCCTAGTTAGGTTGCACGCTCAAGTTTTGGAATTATGTTTTGACTGTTGCAATTGAGTGCAGAGAGGGTGCTTAGTTTTCTATTTATCGATTGTTTCGACCGGAGGGCCAGGCTTCGACGCATTGCTTTTTTTTATTCTTTTTCATTGACCACCTTTTTGCCGCCTCTACTATTATTTCGTACCTATTCGAACATGCCTCTATGTTTATTTATGTCTCTTAAAACTTGCCGTGAGATTATTCGACTCCGACAGAGCCTCTCTTTATCCTGGAACAAGAGATAGAAAGTTTACGCAGCAACGTACGATAATTGTACGCTATTCCATGTGTCTCTCTTTCTCTATATTTATGGTTTTGGATATATTCTTTATTTTTCGGACATTCGATGGAAGGTGAGAGGGTTTTTGGGCTAACCGTTTCACTGTTTACAGCAATTGCAAAAGCTCAAAGCCGAAAATGAGCGATTGAAAGCCGAAAATCGGGCACTTACCCGCGTCGTATCCAAACTCACCAATACTACTAAATAGGTAAAGGATATAATGACAGCGTTAACAATATACATTGTACCATACATAAAACATTAATCAAATCATTAATTAATGACAATTTCACATTTAATTTTTTTTTGTTGACGTTATTAATGGCAGTATTAAAACAAAATTAAAACGATAAAAACGCTACACTCACGTTTATCACACAACTAAGCTCCGCAGATTTTTCAGATTCGACGTCTTTTTTGAAGATATATTTTTGACGCTTTTTTAAAAATTTTACACGCGATAAGTTAAACTCAGTTAATCTACGTATTAGATATGTGTATGCAATACATGCTGTTGGCAAACTAGAACCACGGATGAAATCTTCCTCGCCCAACCAACAAAAAAAAACGAAAAAAACTCCTACCGTGAGCCTTGCGTAGCAGCATGTCAATCGATGACCTTAAATTTCATGCGTTTTTTAAAAAACGCCCTCTTCGTCACACTCTTCTCGTTACAGCATGTTTTTATCTTGCTCTCCTCCATCAACCTGCCGAACTTATGACCAATAATTTCCCTGCTGTTGACGTGAAATATTATGGTGAATTTCCTCGTCTGGAGATTTTAACATTTTATTATTAACGCCCTCGCATTTTCTTACAGCTCTTTCGTGCTATAGCATGCGTGTGCCTATAGTCGTCTTCTCTTTCTTTTTCTTTTTTTTGGGCATGGCATTCTTAACCGAGGCTTCTCTCTGTACAGATCTGGGCAATATTGGAAATATTCAAAAAAAAGTTTTTTGAATACATTTTTTTCATGTGTTTTGTACTCCATTTTTCCAGTATGTTGTACTAAAAATGTCGAAAAATTACTAACAGATTAGTATAAAAGGAAATTGTTTAACCAATTCGTTAAACAAGTCAATTAATTAGTCCATGAAAATAATTATTTCATTTTTCCAATAAATGTAATTTCTAAGGTTATTTGCTATAATCCTGAAAACGTCATTTTCGAGAATGGAACCTTTTCATTTAAATATATCCAACATCTTGCACTTTTCAAGAACTTTACCTTATATCAAAACCTACTTATATTTTAATCAGATAATATTTTTGTTGTATATTCATATGAAACATCTTTAAGCACGTTTATTACAGTCAGATGTATCGAAAGGTATTTGTTTGGACCCTTTGAACGACGATTACCAATTCCCAATCAACAAATCCAATATTCTCTGTCGATAACTAGAATTATTCCAAAAATAATTGCATTTATCTCGCCTTAACAACGATTATTAATCAGATCTTAAAAAATATGTTCAGGCTACTCCAAATATATTAAAATCCTTATCTTGTATGTAATATTCTAAATCAACTACTATTATATTTTTAGCACTTCAAATAAATGATTCAAAAGGATTAGCATTTTGTATTTCGGCTACACTTTTAATCTGTGTGTTTGCCCAGGTCTGTGTGTTATCACTGAACGATCGAGCTAGAATCAATGCCTCAAATACATAAAACCCAATAAATTAGGCCAGCAATGAGACGTGAGAATGAATAGTAATAATAACTAGACACATTTGTTGTCTATCGATGTCCCATTCCCGAAACTGGTTCAGCCAGCGTTTCATTCTCTCGTCATCGGCACGATCTCGCGATTGGCCATGACGTAAAAATATTTCTCAAACAAAAATGCGTATTTTGCTCTCTTTTAGGTAATGGAACAATTCAAGTGCGAAAACCAGAGGCTAAAGGACGAGAACGGCGCCTTGATCAGAGTCATCAGCAAGTTGTCCAAATAATCTTTCGATTGTAGAAACTGCGAATTACGTAACTGTTTTCTCTACGTTGTATTATTACAATATTATGAATTATTTTAACTGTCCAACATTATCATTACTATGTTGACCACATTGTTATATTACAGATGGATTGATGTTTGTGTTAGTAATTTAATTTATTGCTACGGATACAGTTACTCTTGTGGCTGTGCCAAATGCGAATAATAGGCAGCGTTTTAGTTAACCGCAAATCGCAAGCACTTAAGTAAAAAAAACACAGAAACGGGCCTATGATTTTGATAATTCATTTGAACCGGAGAGACTCGTACGGTCGCTG
The DNA here is from genome assembly GCA_949699805.1 of Tromatobia lineatoria. Classification (NCBI taxonomy): domain Eukaryota; kingdom Metazoa; phylum Arthropoda; class Insecta; order Hymenoptera; family Ichneumonidae; genus Tromatobia; species Tromatobia lineatoria. The sequence continues at coordinate 8,560,428 of OX453052.1, forward strand.
AACCAGGAGGTCAATTTCAAAGTCTGATAAACGATTAAAATGGAACAAAGAAAGAAAAGAAAAAGGAAATATTTTATAGAGCAATTAGTAGGCGTCCGAGATTTTGCGTCTCGAGAATCTTCGTTTGAGACCGTCACGAGAATCGCCGAGGACACATACGTTGACAATTAATAAATAATCGATTGTAATTATGTAGATACCACTTTTGAACTCATGCAGAATATCGACAAGGCTTTCGCAATTTCTCGAAATCGCTGATTATTAAATATACGAGCGATAGCGCCTTTTAATTGTGCGATTTATATAAATTCATAAACGATTATATCACATTTATAAAGATACGTCGTCGTTGCAACATATTATTGGCGTCTGAAATATTGTGATCTTTTATAATAAACATTTATAGTTAAAGATTAATAGGCTGAAAATATAATGTACATTTTTTTAAAATATACTATATATTTAACGATAAAATGAAAAGAAACAAAAAAAAAAAAGAAATCGAGTTTTCGGAGATTAGCTCAAAGAGCTTTTCTCCGATTCTCAAGTGGCCTTTGCGAGAAGACTGCAATTCATAATCACATCATCATCGACGCCACGATCGAAGGCTCAACATGCAAAAACACAACAACAACAGAAACAAAGAAAATAATATACACAAGACAATATGCATTTTTTGGGACGTCTCGACGTCTCGTTAATCGTTCCGCGTATGCAGATTCTTTGATATTAAATATGGCGATTTCGAAAGATTTTTACTATATTACGATTTCAGTTATTTTAACTCGTCGAGTTGTGCTTTCAAGGAAAAATATGAAAGTTCAATAATAATAATCCTACGCCATCGACGAAACACAAATCAATCGAGCATTTTACTTGCAACTTTGATCGCGACTTTGTGCCGCCTAAACGATCAAGTATGCAAAGTTGACGTTTTTTTTTTAGTGACATTGTTGTAAACATTTGTAAACGAAAAAAAAAACAACAGTTAAAGATAATAATAAATCGGCGTAGTTGTTTAATAACGAAGTTAATAACACAATTTTCAGCATAACGAATTAGTAGTTAGGGACTTCCATTGTATTGTATTATAGTGATATCCATGTGCTTATTGTATCATATAGATATTTAAGTGTTCAATCAATCGAAACTATGAGCGCATATTTACGATATCCGTTACTGTACAGCTGTTATGAGAATTTATCGACGATTTATGTATCGCGTAGGGTGTGCAGAACGATCTTTATCAAATAGATCGCGTAATTTATTTACAAGGATATTAACATTTAGCGTAATTTCTGAGGACTCAAAAATCCGAGGAAACGAAGTCGAGGAGATGACAACAGTTGTGTCGAAAAATTGTAGATAGACTCGGTGGAAAAAAAAACGAAGATAATACGAAAGAACGGAAAAAATACGCCAAGCGGTAGCAAGTAGAGTGATTGATTTCATGTAGTATTGTAATATGAGCGTTAACGTATTTATTTACAATAACTCTTGCGATTATTCACCTCGTGAGTAATTAAAATGACCTCTAGCCAGATGTATGGAAAAAAAAACTGTGTATCGCCGTGCTTAATTAGCGAATTGCGTATATTGTTAGGAAAATTGATAACTCATTTGATAAAGATTGGCATCTGTAAGCGCCTCGCCAAATTGCCTAACTCTTGTCACTACCGCGAAACGAAATCGCTAGTGCCAATCGGACTAATATATATATTCGTGTATGAGCATCGCCGAAGATCTTAAGATAGCCGAGACGTCACACGAAAGCTATATCGCGACTAGGAACATAATCGTTACGCAGGCGGGGACTGAAAACTCTAGTCTCCGAATTTTCATTATACCACAAATATTTATTTCCTACTTGATTTTGTACTTGTGACTATAATCGTATTTAAATGAAAAGAAACAACAAAATGAACAACACGAAACCGACAATGACAACAATGGAGAGTTTCGATTAAAAGTGTTTTATATTTCTGATGTTTTTAACTTTAACATTAATTTAAATATACTGAAAACTATAAGTTATCTCGCTGTTGCTACTTTCTTTCGTCTACTTCAACAATCGTTCCATTATTTCGCTCACTTTAGCCATATTTGCGCGTTGTTCTGTGGTTCTCGCTATTTCTCCCAATAGAACCTTTATTACTTTTGTCTTTCCAGCTTTATACTGTTTCACCACTTTTTCGTTCTGCTGGATAATTGACTGACACAATTCTGTCAATGTTTTCTCATCGGTTATCATTCTCCACTTGTTATCGTTGATAATCTGCAAATAATTGCTCTCGAGAAATTCGTTTCAACACTGAAATTACTTAGTACGATTCATTTTTTGCCTGGTAGTTTTCCAAAGGAGAACGTTCAATTATTATGCAAACTGATTTTGGAAAGAATCGGTGTAACTCATGTGCATTAGCGCTAATAATTGGATTTCTCGACCGAAAATGTAGGTATTTTGAGGCTAAGTATCAAATATGTTGAATTTTTGGTTGCAACTTCTGAATCATCTTCAATCAGACCGATTTTATCCATAGAATTTCTTAGAAAACATTTCGCAAAGTAATGTCAAGCTCCGTTACAAAAAAGAAAATCAATTTCGTATAATAATGATAACTTCAAAATAAGTTGAAAATACAAATGAACCATCTACTTTCGGTCTATTTGTCACTTACGTCTGTGGGTATTTTATCAGGATTTACCATCAATTCTGCGAGTACTTTTCTACCGGTTATCAGATTAATTGTTTCAGATTCCAAAAGATCTACCAAATCGCCGATGTGTCGTTCCGTAATTTTGCTGTCAAATAAACATAATCGAAGTCATTTACTTTTCTAAATTGCGTGCCTTCAAAATCGTCTTACCAATGGTCCAATCGTTCCTCGTTTTTATTGACCGAAGTCATTAAATCCATTATAAGAATATTAGCCACGAGTTTGGCATTTCGTTTTGGATTTTCTCTCATAACGTTGTTAAATAATCGTAGCAGCATATCTTCATTCTGAAACAATGTTTGAATTACAAAGAAAGCTCCGAATCGCGATAATTCTAAGCCTTAGAAATCACCACGATTTTTCAAGCGACCACAAAAATAATGCAGTTGTTTGATTGCACAGAAATAAATTTAAAAAATGAGCAAAATCAACTTACAATTGTTTTTTAACACGTTTTAAAAGAATTTTCAACTATTATACGCAGTTCTTATTGTTAAAAATAAACCGCTAAGTTATTTTCATTGCGACAATCATATTTAAATAATGAAGTTTATCGTGATTTCTATAAAATCCAAGTTAACTAAAACTTACAACTATGGTTATTATGGTTTGTGTCGCAAGACCAAACTGTTGTTGCAAATTTGACCGCGTTTCTTCGGGTAATTCGGGTAAAGTTGATTTAATTAAATGCACATCAACTAAAGAATGAAGATTCTCGCGATTTTCATCCATGTGCAGATGTAAAGGCGGAAGATTCGGTTCAGGCATGAAACGATAGTCTTGTCTGTCCTCCTTGTCTCGCATCGAGACGGTTTTGTGATCCACAGCGTCCCAGGAAAGCGTTTCGTTAATTATCGAACCGCCTGACTCTTTGATTTGTATTTGTCTCTCGATCTCGTATTTTATAGCGCCTGCAACGGCGCGAATGCTGCCGATGTTTTTCACTTCGGTTCTAATTCCAAGAGGTTCGCCTGGCCTGTTGACCGATATATTGGCGTCGACACGGAGACCACCCTCTGAAAATTTTACAAGTTTGTATCTAAATAAAAATGATAAGGTAATATTTACATTTTGGATAGGAAACCATTTAAAAAAATTAACATTTAGTTTATTCAACGGCTGCTACTTTTTTCGCGGAAACTGCTTTCTTTTTTCAAATTTCTGCAAGGGTTGAAACTTTTATTGAGGATTTTTATTGCTTAATTTTTTTAAATATCTGGAAGAGCGATCACGTTCTTTTTGATATTATATACATTCGCTAAAAAGGCCATCAAGTTCCTTTGCAGACACTTTCATGTTCCACGGAATAAATGTATGTCTGAAAAACAGTGTGAACTGTTGAGATTGATATGCAGAAGAATTCATGTAGTTATTCGGAGTTTTTTTTAAACTCTTATTTTTACTTTTTTGAAATTAATTTTTCTTGATACATTTTTTTACACATATCCCTCAAGGCGTATATAAATACATATTGAGAAGTTAATAATATTACATTTTTAGTTATTTCAAAATTAATTTCCAAAAATTTGACTGCTTAGACGCTGGTAACAAAAGGCTAACATTTTAGGGCTTCTATTACTGTAAAGTGTCGTGAAATATGTTGTTGTATCAATAAAAAAATACAATTAAAGTGTACCTTCCATTTTGCAGGAGCAAGTATCAAGTCTTTGCAAGATCATTACGAGTTCTTTGACTAACGCAGCAGCTTCTTCGCCGTCTGTGAGATCTGGTTCAAAGACCAGCTCCATTAACGGTACACCAGCGCGATTTAAATCGACTAGACTCCTAAAATGAACATTGGAATATAATAAATATCTTGAAAATTGGTCGAGTGTTACAAAAATATATCAATTATATTAATTTCACCGAGACGTACTTTCCTTCTATAGCGTCATGCAGACTTTTGCCACTGTCCTGCTCTAACTGAATTTGCTTAATTCTCGATGATTTAACATACGGTTTCTTGTGAATTCCAGGAGTAAAGACATTAAACTTTAACTCTCCGTCAATGGCAAGCGGCTGCCGCTGCTGTGTAATTTGATAGCCTGCCTAATAAAATTTAGCTATATTATCATCATTGATTTGTTCTCATCAACATTCATTGGAACGTAGTATTTTACAATATTTGTCTGAAGCTTCTAGACATATTTTTTTATCTTTAAAAAACTTTTCTAATTACACTCCTTAAAGAATTTTATGTAGTGAACACAATAAAAATTCGGAAATCATTTCAAAGTAGATGCGAGAGAATTCGCATCAATCTTTATTTCACGTTTTTAATCATGATTTATTTAAAAAACTTAAATATCGGTTGAAAACACTTCCAATTTTCATCATGAAAATAATTGCTCAAAAAACGAATAAATGTTAATTTTGCAACATCTCAACGATTCTAAACTATGATAATAATAATCCTAAACTGTAATTGTCTTAATGAGAGATAATCAGTTAAAAATCAGTCACTTTCATAAATGCTGTACTACATAAAAAATATGTACGGTTGAATCATTGACCAGGTTTTTTTGCAAAATGTCTTAATCATTGAATTATTGTGTCTACAATTTTGTTTCCTTTCATTATGAATTGACTTTCTCCTTAAATTGCTATTCCAATTGCTTACAGGTAAATCTGCATAAAAATAATGTTTCCTATCAAACAGAGATACTCTGTTCAGCTGACAGGAAAGTGCCAGAGCAGTCAAAACTCCAGCTTCTACGCATCGTCTGTTCAACACCTGTTAAAAATAATAAAGAGTAATTTATAGAAAGAAGAAAGAAGAAAAATTCCTCCGCTAACTCCAACTTATATATTAGATTACCGGCAAAGTTCCTGGAGTAGCGCAGTCGAATAATGAGACACAGTCGTTTATTGGCATGCCAAAATTTGTACTTGCTCCAGAAAATAATTTTGACTCTGAATTTATTTGAGCATGAATCTCCAGACCGACAACTGAATTCCATTTTTTCCTGTAATGTTTATGACATTATTATTAATAATGTGTGTGCTGAATTCTTATTATTTTTTCATTTATCATTGTTATACAATTCAGATGCAATTAACATTCGATAAGGAAATTATTTATTTACTTATTTATGTATATTTCCTTCCTTACCGAACTTGCTCTTGAGGTTTTGGTTTATTGCTAAAATTCCGTGAATCTTGGAATAATATTGTCATTTTCTGGCACTGTTTTGTTCCACATATTGTCAAATTCCTTACAGCCTTCATGATTTCATCAACAGTTGCAAATTTGTCCTATTTTTTGTGGCCAATTTCTCGGCTTTACGATTGCCAAAAAAAAAATCCGTTTTGTACTAGACTCCGATAATTATTGGCTCTTTTTTCGGGGATTCACCGTTAATCAAAGATCAAAATATTTTTCAAAAGATTGGCATCTGAAATTCACATTTCATAGTAAAAAATTCGAGCGTAAGAAATTTGTAACAAATTTTTTTGAAGCACGTAAATGCCTTAACCTTAATTATTGTTCAATGCGCTTTCGTTCGCACAACATATTATGAATATATATTGATTCAATTGATAAAAACAACAATAATACAGATCGGTTCAACAATCGCACAATTGTTATATTATATATAGCGCAGATTAGTTTGTATAGTTTTGTTTCCGATTGGAATACACCGGCTCCACTTTGTGTATATTCTCTGTTGTATATATCACCAAAACAGCTGTAGCAGTTACATCATCTTCAGGATCTGCAAAAACGATGAACTGTAATATTTTTTTTTGCCGAGTAAAAATGAATTTCATATAGAATTTTTGAAAAAAAAATAAAACGTGTTTCGTTATTCGTGACGGTAGATAATTTTTTCAAAAGTGCTATACGATTCTGATTGACATTTTAAGTTTTTGTCGATAACATTCATTTGTACGACAAATAAATGTTCATATCTTTAACTTAAAACCGGAGGCAATTATGCGCTGAAGACTAAATACTTTGTAATAAAGTCATTGTCATTTTAATTTTTATAGACAATAATAATAGCTGATTATGTCTAACAATTAGTCTCATGTTTTTAAGCATTTTTTTAAGCATTGTAGCTTATGTATGATTGTAAAAAAACTGCATTGCTAGAATATGAACGTTTTGTGGTATTCCAATTTGGAGCGCACAACTTACTTCATTCTATGCAATTTTTACATCTATGTTTTTTCAACATTTGTTTCATGTAAGCAAAATCTTTTTTTCGGGTGACATGTGATGTAAATTTTACATCACTGTTAAAAACTTGTGTTTGGTGCGACTGAGTTTTATAAGAGAGACGCTAAATGGCGTAAATTCATAATTTCGATTAAGGACACCAATAAAATAAATTCGCTCTTATGGTTCAAATTCATGGGCGAAAAACTGATGTTCGCGACAATGAAAATTCAGGATAAATAATAAGAGGATCTTGCAACGTTATATTACGATTTTTTTTTTTCAATTTAAAGATGAATCTCTTTACAGCATAAATTCCCAAATTCACAAAATCGTAGTAACATCAATGAAGACTCAAGCTCGGAATAATAATTTGAAGACATGAGAACATATTACGAAAAGGCTATAATAAAGAAGATCTTTACTTATCTAATATCAAGATTACACAATATTCTTAAAGTCTAATCGCTATTTTGTAAATGACGATAAAAATTCTTAACAAATATCGCTCGCCACTTTCGTGAAGACATTCTACGCTGCATTGTGTAAAAAAAACATTAACAATCTGTATATTTCCCTCTCGTGCCTCCCGTGATAAATCCTCACAGGATTTAACGTAGAATATAAAGAGGAGAAACGTTTGTTATCAGGTATTAGGAAATAGGGTTTCAAGATCGGAGAGAAAAAAAAAAGTATTCTGCTGATATTGTAACATTCATTGGATTAGAAAAGAGCTAGTGTAAATACAAGTGTGCAAGAAGATAATGTAAAAACTGAATGATGAACATTAATAAATGAACGTGTTAATTATCACATCGCTGTTCAATGCGTGTGTTTACAACAATACTTTTGTTTCAACTCGAGCACGAACGAAATGCGCTGTTATAATAATTATGGATGCGCATAAATGCACTACCATTAATCATTTCCTCGGTATCCGCAGTTTACATACAAGTTTATACAATAATTTCGCGGCGCATTAGCAAAGCCAATACGATCTCATTTTCGGCGCCATTAACCATTTATTTATTTCATTTGTTTGTTTGTTTTTTTTTTCACATAAAAATATCTTGTTCGCTTCGTCTCCGAGTCAAGAAGTTTTTTTATTTTTAATTCGCACCGTCGACAAAACGTTATAAGTTAATTACTACAACACTTGACTCCCTGCGATTGTTCTCCACTCCCGAGATATTAAGTTTAAAGGAAAAACTTACGTGCGTGACACTCGAAGGTTGTTTTTTCTATTCCATAAATCGAATGTGAAGTCGCATGATCCGAGAGCGGTGAAGATAATAAGTAATAATAACAGGGATAATACACGTAACGACGACACGATTAATATTCCAAATACGCAAATACGCATCGACACCGCAGTCTTATAACTTATCACCATATTTATCAGGCAGGAAGAAGGTTGCAGTGCACAGTGAACGGTGGGTTGGAAAATCATGCGCATCCATAGCCCGATATTACATTTTGTTCCACATGAAAAATCTCATAAATTATAATGATCATCATTTTATGTACAATTTATACCTTTTTTTTTTTTTTTACGTATCGCGTTCATTCGCGATTATGCAATGTTACGCCTGAATCACAACCAGCAGAACACGCGTGTCGCACTAATCCCATTCACTCGTACTTGTTAATAGTAATGATAATAATAATAATAAAAATAATAATAATATAATATAATGAACCATTATATAATCAATAATTACGCTGTCAATAACATTATGCCTTCTCCGTATGCTCTCTATATAATATGCTGATTCCTTAAAACCCCATAAGTTTAACCTTTTTTGTTGTTGTTTATTTTTTCTTTTTTTTTTGTTTATCGCGAAAACCGTTTGGCTTACTTTCGTACTCCAAATTCAGCGGCATCGTCACCTGTGATGTCACCGTACTGCCAAATCAGACGATGGTTCTTTTTCGCGTCCTCCAGGGCTGCTTTGTATTCCGCGTGCTGTAAATTTGGTTTTGTATTGATTGAAGAAAATATTGGAGAGTTTTAATGGGTTTAGTGGGTGATGGATTTGTTTAAAATATTAAATGGAATTTTTTTTTGTTACTCACCAATTTGCTGGAGCTTCTTCTCTCCTTCTTTTCGACGAGAAGATATCCTTCCGTCACGAGAGCCTTCACGGGATCGTCTTTCGTTGATGCGTCTATTAATGTCGCAGCTGGGATGCCGTTTACTTTGTATTCAACATTCAATAGCAAAGTCTTGTCCTCCAGATCTTCTTGAAGTGCTGTTAGTGCAGCCCTCTTATCATCATTCTGAAATTTTTGGGGATTATGAGTTTCGAGAGTTTTTTTTTGTTTGCAAAAAGCAATTTTGTTAAGAGCTTTTACAGAGAAGTATTTTTCGTATTTTTTTTAAAATCTGATAGCCATTGTTTTGAAGAATTCGAGTAAGAATCCAAAGGGACAAGAAGTATAGTGGTTTCTTATTTGTTTCAACCTTTCACGGAGTCAGATCGGAAAGAATTGAGTTTTTTTGCCTTACGCATAAAGAAAACTTTGTGAATAACAATAGCTCATAATTTAGTGGACTCAACAGATGTGACAGAATTTCTTGATTCTAAAATAATGTTTTTCTTAGTTTTCAAGAGTTTTGCCAAATACAGAAAATAATAGAAAATTAAAGTCTCGTATCTTTGAATCTACATGAAATACATGAAATACAATATAAGCAAATTATTAAAATTCAATTACTTTTACTAGAAAATTAAGGTAAATTATTCAATATGTTGTACCATACATTAATTTTACATTACACTTGTTTTATATGCATTATTTTTTTTCCGATTTTTATCCCATCGGGAAGTGAATGTAATTGTCTCAGAAACGCACTTTTGGCGGGACTGTGCGTATCATACATCTTCAAAATGAAATAACGATCGTGAATTGAAAAACAGTGAGTTCATCAAAAATGTGAATTGTACTTACGTCTTCTGGGAGTTCGACGAACGCGAGAACGTGTTCATGAGCATATGGCTTGTCAGTTGCGAATTCAGCAGGTAGAGGAGCGATTCTTGTGATATTTATCGTCTCTCGGTTGCCGTAGTCGATGTATAAAACGCTGACATTGCTGCCCGCGCTAATTCTCTCAACTTTGGCGCGATACCATTGATCATCACCAGTGAATTTGGCGGCAACGAGTTCGCCTCTCTTAGGATTATAAGCTCCTGGTAATGGTGGATTTTCTTCGAGGGATTGACGCAACCTTGCGAGAAGTCCTTCAACCATGCTACGTTGATCAACATACTGTGCGTAGAAGTGAAGAGCGTCGGTGATTTCGGAAACGACAACTTCTTGATAGTTCACCTTGCGCTCGGTCACTTCCTTCTCTTCTTCGACTCTTTCCGTCTCAGCCTCAACCTCGACTCTATCCTTCCACAGCTGTAACAGTAAAGAAAATAATTAGTTACAGTAATAGCAGTAATAGGTTATTACAGTAACCGAATTTGCAGCGAAACTGATAATTGCCACGCAATTCTTAGTGGAAATTTACTGACTTTTGCAATTGTCGTGAGAGTTGAACATTATTCGGATCTGCTCACATACACAGAAAATAGTGTCTAATGTATTTACTCTTGTCCTATACGTTTTGAGTATATTATAATGCGGACAATTGAAATATTTCCAAAATTTCATGTCTTTTAGAAAATTCTACAAAATTCCATGTCTTTTTGGAAAATTCCCAATATTCCCTGACTTTTAGGACAATTTACAAAATTCGCAGACTTGAAAGTTCTTCACAACATTAACTATTTCCTCAAAGGAAAATCCCGATGAAACGCTAATCAACAATCATTTTAGCGGAGAATACTTACATTGAGTTTTTGAGCCTTGGCGCGTTCTTCCGCAGCCTTAAGCAGTTTAAGGTACTCTGCGTTGTCGGTAAAGGTGGAAACTTCAGCGAGACCTTCTTCGACGAGGGCAACAGCCATGTTGATACCATCGACGAAGAGCCAGCCAATAAAACCACTGCCTTTTGATTCCATCGTCTCGACCTGAATTTCAACGTCTCTCTGGAAAGTGTGTTCCTTCATGAATTCGTAGGCTTCCTCGCCGTATTTTTCTCCTTCGATGGTACCACCGCCACCGCCGGGCGTGGGTCTCGATCTTCGCGGTGCTTTCACGCCAGCGAGAAGCAAAGTAATCAGGCAATTTTCCTTCGGCAGGAAGAGCTTGAGGCGAGAACCGCTAGTCACGAATTCTACGATGCCCTTCGTACCGCGAGCTCTTTTCAATGCGGACATGTGGTACTTCGCTTTGATGGGATCGTTGGAAAGATCCATTATTCTTTGCGGTGGAGTGTCTTTCTTGGCGTGAAGACCATGCTGTGATTTTTCGGCTTTGTTCTCAGCGGCTAGCAACTCGTTGTAATGGGACGAACGCTGATCGTCGTTTTGTCTGTATCTCACGACTGTCGCCAAACCCTTGGACACCATCGCCTCGGCGATATTACTGTACAACACAAATTCAATCAATCAGTTATTCAGCATTTGAATTTGCCGGTTCACAGCATTTTTAGTTTTTCTTTAATTCCTCATAGAGAAGTTTTGTTTTCGTCAAAAAAATATCCGGGATTTTCATTTCAGATTACACAATGTGCTCTTCAACTTCGTGAAAAGCGGTTTAAAAAAATATCTTCCTGGTGTTACATGTAGCAGACTTGAAAAATGAAAAATGCTGTACCTCGTAAACGGCGTTAACAATCAAGCTGACATTAGATACGACGATAGAGTAGCAACATTCCCTTCTGTGTATGAATTTACGGAAAAATTGAACCATTCTATCAGATTTTATAAGACTGTATTTTTCGAAAAAAATGTCTGTATGTTCTCTAGCTCAACTCCTGAAAATGAGACAATATTGCTACACTCTTCCATTGTCTAATCATAGAAATTTTAGTATAGAATGATATTTTTTTTACTAAATGTAAAAATGCCGTTTCATGTTTGTCAACTGTTTATAAATAATCATTTGAGACTTACACTTTTCCAACGGTAACGGTGCAGCAGATCTTCTCGGGATAAGTGTCCTTGGCAGGTTGGATATAATCCTCGACGACCTTAACTTGCTTCCTGATGAGTTTCTTCCTGAGGAACTCACGAGCTTCGTACATATGCGGAATGTCGTACAGAGGACGGAAATCTTTGGGTCTCGGTGCGTTCTTGTCCTCCGAAGGCTTCTTCTCCCTCATCGGAGGTCTGATGCTGCTCAAGAAAATCTTCTTTCTTTCGCCGGTCTGGGTTCTGATGAATATCGCGTCCGCGCTTGCGATTTCAACGACAGTTCCGGTGTATTCAACTTGAGGACCAGCGGGAATCCAGTGCTTCCATCTGCGTAACCTTTTGTCCTTGGCAGCCTTTTCGGCCATGTAAAGCTTGTCAACTCCGGATTTGATGTAATTCATCGACCAATCGACGCAACGCGCGAAACCTTCCCTCAGCAGGAATTCGGCAATGTTACCTGTTGTTTTTTTAACAAACGATAAAAACGCCCGTTATTTTTTTTTTTTATAATTTGTCGGATTCGTTTTTTTTTTATTCGGAAGTCTTTGAAATGGGGTCAAAAAAATACTGCATAATCAGTCAATACATGAAAAATGTTCATAATTTATGCGTAAATGCGCATTTGCACTGATAAAAACCAATTGTTTTTATTTTTTGATTAATTTTCGCGAATTCTTTACAAGTTCATTTCTCGAGATTTCCTTTATTTCACGATTTTGTTTTACTCGTTGGTTAATTTTGAATTCTATGCGTTGTAAGTGAAGGAGAAACAGAACATCATTGAATTTAACTGTTTCGCAATATCACAAGTGCAAAGTTTTTGTAATACCTGTTGAAGACTTTTAATAAGCGTTTTTGATATTTTTCAAACAAATATTTGAGTATTTGGTCTCTAAATCGTCTTTCTGAATCTCAATCCTAAGTTTTACATCCTTTCAATTATTTTCCTGAATCTTAGACTCAAGAGATTTACAAAAAAAATGATTAACCATTTTCCATAAAAAGTTCCTGTTCCTTATTAGAATATTTCAAGCAGGGTTGGAAAATATTCAAATAAAATTAGCTTTAAAGTACGATTTGGTCTGAATAAGTATCAATAATCATAATAAAATTATATGAGTGTTATGTTTTTAGTGAATACCAAAAAGTGGATTAAATAAATACATCCTAAATAATCGCGTTATTGGCCTTAGTTACGAATTATGAACGGTCATCGGAATGGAAAAAAATTTGAATTAATTTTGTATTCGCATATTGCTCAGCCCTAGTTTCAAAAATGGAGTACTGTAATTAATTATTAACCTTTTGGATGGATAATGCTGCCGACGAAGTTGTTGTTGTTGGCTGATTCGAGAATGACTTGTACGTCTGTTTGCAATAGACGCGTCTCGACGAAGTACTGTGCTTCCTTTGCATACTCTTCTTCAGGTTCGCCTGAGGAAGCGTCCATCTTGATCTGAGGGCATCGAATTCCGGAGATCATCAGAGTAATATGATAAAAGTCAGGAAGAAGCAGAGCCTTAACGGTTGAGCCATCGCGGACGTGTTCGATCACAGCCTTTACTGGCTTTCCTCCGTATTTGTCGACAAGTACACGCGGAGTTTCCACGGTCCACTTGACGTCCCGAACTTTCTCCGATAATGGTGCACCTGACCATTTTCCTTTGCCAGCAGATTTCGCGGCATCTTCCAATTCCTGAAGTCGTAACAATGCTGGACTCGGGTTGCGAATCGTGTCCCTTTTCACCGTTGCCAAACCCTCCGAAACCAACGATTCCGCCACATTTTCTCCCGACGAGTCTGTAAGTATCGTAAACGGTTACATTTCGATAGACTTCGAACACTTAGATGACTTTGTTTCCTCATAGACGAGGCTTTGTTTTCTAGAATGACAAATTTGCTTGATTTTCATTTCAGATTACTCAAAATCTTCCAAATTCCTTTGGCACACTCGATAGTTAGGTCAAGCTCTCGAGTTTAAGCCATGAAGACAGAGGAAAAGTGCGATAATCTTCGGATTTTTTAACTTTCCTTCTATATTGTCTTCCTATATTGTCAATAGCTATTCAAAAGCATATAGAATCCCAACAGAATTGATAAACAACTAAAGTTGTGCACTAGTTAAATCATTACAAATCTAGACTTAATCTTCTAATAAATTAGGAAATAGGGAAAATGAATATAGATTTAACATTCTGTGAGAAAAAAATACCTTTTCCAAGCCAAACGGAGCCATAAGTTCTGGTCGTATTAACAGATTTTTCTTCTGCGAAAGTTACTTCTTGGTGAATCAGTTTTTTCCTCAGGAATTCTCTGGCATCCCAAGCATAAGGTTCATCTCTAGTTTCATCAGAGCTGAAAACAATGAATATTGTATATTAATATTCAAAAACGAAAATCAAAAAGTATTTGCCAAATATCACCAATTGCTTTGGCAATGCTCATACAATTTTGAAACATAAATTCTGATGAATTTTCTTACTTTGAATTTCCTCTGCGTCCCAATTTTGGTGCATTGACATTAGAGAGGCTGATAGTCTTTTCAGGTGGAGGTCCATTTGGTCTTGGTGCACCTCTAATCGTGATCGTATCTCCAGAGACGATCTTTCAATAATAAAACAACATTTATTATATGATTATTAATTAAATATTAAATAAATCTCAATATTATTAACTAATGATAACGATAATAATCATTGTTTTGACTGAATTCCTCATCTAAAATATGGAGATGCTGACCAAAACATACAATTTGTAATTTTGCTCCAAGAAAAATTAAGAAATCAAAATCCCATCTTTTGATTAACAAAAATGATAATATTTTAGACAATTCTGCTTTCGCCAAATGGAATCTCAATAGCTTCGATAAAAACCCAACAAAAACACTAAAATACAGTCAAAAAAAAGTAAAATATATCAAACTTTCTCTATCAACAAATTCATAAATTTTTCAAATCCAAAGCAACAGAATAATTAAACAACAATGTAATAGCTACTAAATTCCTTTTTTACCATGTATAATCTATGTCAATGTGATAAATATCCAAAAATACATAAAAATACAGGAGCGAATACAAACTTTTCCTAACAACAATCAACATTTTTTCTCAAATGCATTGCAACAGAATAATTCAACATTAATAATCATTAGATACAAAAAAGCAAAGTAAAAAAAGTGATAGCATGGCCATATGCTCAAAAAAAAAGCTCTCCGAAAAACGACCTCCCAATTTTTCCGCCTCGATTCAAATTTCCCCAAATTTTTCGAAAACCCTCGAGATATCATTATTTTCCAATCCATGCGAAAAAAATCGCCGCGTTGCTTCTCCAAACACGCGAGGGATTTGCGAGGTGCCGCCCGCCCGCAAATTTCGCCATCGGATTATCCAGCGAAATTAATAGCGATTGCGTCGCAAGGGAGTTTTTTTTTTAAATTCGTATTCGTGAGTTTGAGCGTAAAAATTTACTGGCGAATTGATAAATACGTGGAGGAAAGGATATGCGGAGTGAGAAGAAACGATATCTCCAACCGCCGCGCCAGCTGGCCTCGGGCATCGATATTTAATTATTAGCAATTGCCGTTAATAAGCTTAAGAGAAGAAATTAAAGGAGAAGTTGAGGAAGGTACGTAAGACGAAGTTGTGACTGGAAGGTAAATTTAGCGATTAATTGGCAACTTACCAGCTTAACGAAGCCGTGTTTCAAATCGACAGGCTGCTGCTGCTGCTGCTGTTGCGGCTGCGGCTGCGGCGTGCTCATGATGTGTGCTATATGGTTTTTCGTACGTCCAACACACGAGTATTATATTTGGAATGAAATGGTGTATTAAATGGTGTCGGATATAGTGACTGTTGTTTAGTGGTGTTGTCTGCGGAGCTCGTAGCACGTTTGGTGAGTTTAAACTGCGGCGGCTAAGGCTGCACGATTCAACAATTAATCGGCATGGTTCAACTGCTCGTCGGGTTGTCGATTTACGTTCACCACGTATGAGGTACGGAGTCGGCACGAGCGCGATCTACGTACGGACATAACTGAAACTTTCGTTTGGCCACGATGGTGATGTGGCAACACGCGACACTCCGTCGAGTCGACCGCCACGCGCTCTACCCTCCGGTTTATCCAGCATCGCGAACCACCGCGCGTCCGTCCATCCAAACCAGTGTCCACGTCGGTGGCTATGAGACTATATGGACTGAGAAATATAGGGACTATCTGACTTTCCGTGGGCTCGATAGATTTGATAATAAATACAATGGGTTATGTATGTCATAATATATATCTATATGTTTGTTTTTTCAATTTATTCATTTATTTTGTTATCCATATTCATCGTACTTTTATTTGCTCGATTTGTTTTTTAGGGGTTGTCAGTTTAATGAATAATAATAATAATAATATTAGGCTGAATGATTTTTTATTATTTTAAAATAAGAACGTTTGTGGGCCTGAGGCTCCCGCGTTAAAATATATGATAACTGATTTTTCGTGGGCTTGATAGATTTGATAATAAATACGATGAGCTATGTATGTCATGAATATATATACGTATATGTTTGTTTTTTAAATTTATTTATTTACTTTGTTATCCATATTTATCGTACTTTTATTTGCTGAATTTGTTTTTTAGGGGTCGTCAATTTAATGAATATGCTAATAATATTAGGTCGAATGATTTTTTTTAGTTAAAAAAAGAATATATATTATCTGATTTTTCGTGGACTTGATATTAGATTTGATAATAAATATCAATGAGTTATGTTTACGTCCTAAATACATTCGTATACGTTTGTTTTTATTTATTTATTTATTTCGTTATCCATATTTATTGTACTTTCTTAATCTGAATTTGTTCCTGAAGATCGGTATTCTCACCAATTACTTTCGCCGCTTCTCCACTTCAAATCACGTGAATACTCCTAGATTATCGGTTACAAAAAAAAAAGCATTATTTTATAACCATCATTGAGAACAAATACCTAAACCAATATAAACATTGTATTGACCTAATTGAATATTTCTACAATTGATTTATTCAATTAAAAAATCACAAATTATAATGCAAACCAATTACAATGTTCAATGGCGAATTTGAAAAAAATTTCAGTTTCAAAGTACCAAATATTCCACAGGTTCCAGTATTTTTTCTCTCTCAAATGGTGTTTATTTGTTATATAATCTCCATTTAAATCCACTGTGCAAATATAATTTTTCATTATCAATTCACATATGTTACCACCGTTCTTACGTTTTCTTCGGATCGTCCCAGCTGTTATAGATTGCGAGAAACAAATACAAGGTTTTCAAGCACGTTTTTTATAATGTTCTTATCGTTTATTTCTATATGCATAAATATACATACAGCAGTCAATGATGACAGAGTAAAGTTACAATGTATTATATACAGATTGAATATACTGTTTCAATTGATTTGCCCGCTGAGAAATACATGTCAATAAAAAATTAGCTTCTGGACTGCTGTAAACTTGTTTAATGGCGTACGACGAGCGAGCGGGCGAACGGGCCACACTAATGAACTTGAGATTTATCGAGAAAATAATATTGACCAAGTGTGAGATAACGAACAAGAAGACGCGCGGGGTTTTGCTTTATTCCTCGATGAGGAACACCCGATAAGCGAAATCTCTCGTCGTTTACCCGTAGACACATCCGCTAACACAATATTCAATCTGGCAAAATGATGTCTTAAATATGCTATGAACATTCGGAAATACAACACTGTCAGGGTTTATTAATCATCCTCAAATTCATCATTGTGCAAATGAAGGTGGAACGCGTTAGAGCTTAACTGACGTGGCAGAGTCTCTCTCTCTCTTTATTTTCACTATCAATAATCCGGGACAGAGTCGTAGTTGTTGTAGGGGGGCTGGTCGGGTCGACCCTCGGGAATTCTATATTTTTCTTCGACTTGGTCGTTGTCATCTTCGTACTTGACGTTTGCAAAGTACGACGTCGAGGTCGAGAAGGTATTGTTGTAATCTGGATAATCTATAAGAAAAGGATAAGAAAATTCAAAGATAAACAATGATTATTTGATACTTATGGTGAATGCAGGCATAAATCGACAATTCTGGAACAATTTTATTCTGGAGTAATTTATTTTCTTCGAGAGAGAAAAAAAAGCTTGATCATTTAAATGTCCGGATATTGAAGCATTTTTAAATCGTAGATCGTGTATTAGGCTGTAATTTTTCAATTGACACCATCAATTATTTTTACTTTTAAATCCTTGTTAATATTTAAATATGTAACGGTAAATTTTGTAAGGTACATTTTTACGGTCATCCAAGGAACGAAAATTTAAAGAAAGTTACGAGTGTTGGAGAATAAATTGAAATAGAAAATGAAAATAAGAAGTTTACGAATGAATGGAAAAAAGAAATATTTAAGAGCGTAAATTAGAAGAATGCGAAGAAACTTACCATCGAGGGGCTCTTCCTTGATTCGAATTTCCTTGGTGTCTTCGTCAGCGCGATCACCACGATCTTTACGATCGCGACGTTCGCGATCACGATCGCGCTTGTCCCTCTTACGTTCTCGATCGCGATCTCCTCGATCGTTACTCCTGGAACGTCTGCGTTTGCGATCCCTATCGCGATCGCGATCTCGATCTCTACGTTCCCGAGGTCGTTCCTCTCTCTGGATTTCCTCGATCTCGGGATCCGGGCCTCGATCGCGACTGCGTCTTCGCTTGCGGTCTCTCGACCTACTGCGGCTTCGGCGCTTACGATCTCTAGATCTTCTGCGTTCTCTGTCGACACGATCTCGATCCCTGCGTGACAATTAACGTTGGTTAAGGAAAGAAACGAAAAGCATAGATATCATTAATCCAAAGCCAATTCGTAGTACTTCTCACTTTATTTATTGTTTTTCCTTTAAGGTCGCATCAATTGCTAAGATTATTAGCGACCATAGTACAAAATTACATAATATTAAAAATGAATAATAAATCATTATTATATTGCAAATAATTCTTTATTCGAATTTGGCGAAGATCAGTGTTTTTGGTATGTTGCACTTGTTTAAAAAATATCGGACATGAAAAAAATTAAAAAATAAAAACGAATGAAAAAAGGAGGCAATGTGCAAGGTTCTTTGCATTTTTTAAAGATATTTCATAGTGATATTTTTGAAAAAAGTACTGCTGAATTAGACAATTTTTAAAAGGAACATTAAAAAAATAGTTTAAAGGGTAACGGAAAAATAGTTTCAATAAAAATTGAAAAGCGGTTTGAAGTAAAATAAATAAAAATGGTTACGTACCGGTCTCTGTCAAGGCCACGACCCGACGCCTCCCTCTCACGTTCCAGTCGATACCGCTCGCGTTCACGCTCATTGTCCTCTCTACCGGAGTGTTTAATATTGACATCAGGACCTCCCCGTCGTGTTCCTCCCAAGCCACCACCGAGCCTCCGCGGTAGCCATCCCTTGACCGTTCTTGCACGTTCCACGTCGACCAAAACTCTTCGACCATCTATTTTCTTACCATCCGCATGTTTATACGCAGCTAGAATTACCGAATTTCCAAATATAGTTCTATTTTGTACGGCACACGAAATACCTACAATCGGGTTCAGGGTCATTGAGTTCAGCTAGAGTATAACAGTAGTTGTAGTAGGTAGTAAGTAGATAGTAAGTAAGTCGTGTTCAGATGCGCTCAACATTGCAACCAAATTAATCGCGATATAGCAATTAAATTGAAAGTTATTCATTGTAAAAAAAAAGTTTTTCGCGCGTTTTCAAACGTGCTCAGCTTTCTCCTTCGAATGAGAATAAATTTGTCGCATTAAGGCAACAAATCAGCTTCTCAAACCTCCTATCTGCTCCTTATCTCAATGTGTTTTCAAGTCATCTTACCCAATGACCGTTTGTTTATTAAAAGTTAGTTTGTATGTCACATACGCTTCGACTAGTCGACCAAAAAAAAATGCATCTCAACTGAATTTCCGCGCTGACAATACGCAACAACACGTTTAATTTTATTCCAGGAAAATGTTGAGACGCTTTTTCAAGCACAAAAGAGCAGCGGAAGCGGTAAAGGTCTGAAAGCGCGCGCGTTTGCGTCCTCCTGTGTCTGATAAAAAAATCCGTAGTGTGTATTCATCGATTCGGTAGATTGGATAAACCTTTTGCTTACACTTAAGGTTTTATTTTGTTGTTGTACATAGTAGGCGAGGGTTAACGGCGATTATTTATAATATTTATGCTCATAATTATTACCCGATATAAGCCCCGACATTTTGCTAAAAGAAAATTAAACGGCCATTCGTTTGCCGGCGACATTTTGTTGATAAACGCTTGATTTTCAAGTGCTGCAGACTCATCGGTAGGTACATGGCTTAAACTCTAGTATTGCTTAATATTTATATTCGAAAAGATGTATATAGCAGATACAAAAAATACCTACCGCGGCTACTTACGTATGGAAGTTAACACAAAGCTAGGTACTTTTTAATTCGTGAAATGAACTTGTAAGTGACACGCGGGGATAGAGTAGGCCAGCGCGTACGCGCACGCTATTCATTGGAAAGGTGCCCAGTCTTCGTACGTTCGCTCGCAATCTCCGAAGCGGTTTACATTCGTTTTTTACCTGGTGCGCTTTGTTTTTATTAATATTTACTTACAACCAGACCGTGCGCAATTTAAACTTTTTATCTAGATTAAATTTACACTTGACTCTAACAGTACATTAAAGTTAATTCTTCTCGGGCAACGTTCTTCACTTTTATCTATGTCAAAATATCATCTTCTCACAGATTCATCCTTCCCATGTACACACTTAAGGGCGTTATGCCTGCAGACGGGGGGAAATGCGAACAAAAAATGAGAAATTAAAAAAAAAAAAAAAACACTCCACCAAAATATTTCAATGTTTGATACTGAATTTACAAAGAATCCACAAAAACTTCACGTTTTATGGAATTTTCTTCCTCTTTTGTTTCAATATCGATAATTAATGTTTCTTTCTATTTGTATTCAATGATGTGATGCGAAAACGGTTGATCGTCTGTTAGGAACTGAATAAATAACTGAATATTTAAAGTTGCTGAAATAATGTGACGAAATGTTGAATTCTAACCGATTTCAGCGACCGATATCGAAAAATTTAGTGCGCGACGCAATTCACTCCCTGATTGTTAATCAGTGATTTCCTTGAAATCCAGCAAACCATCTCAGCTCATTCAATCGTCTAAATTTTATAAAAATCGGACAATGCAATGAGGGTGGTTATTAATAGACTCTAACAAACGTTGTTGTATGTTGGATCTTACCACACATACAAACCTATCTTTATCAGGCAGGTTCAGGGATTTTGCATGGAATAGTGAACGGCACTAGTTGCCGGCAGCGGCCACCACGCTGTACCAAGAACAAGATAAAAACTGCATTAATCAAGACAGCCAATATTGTGTGCGTATTTTTTTTTTTTTTTTTTTTTTTTGGTTGTCGATTGTCTCGGTTACCATATTATATGCATTTTAAGTATGATATTCCTGCATATGGATGTATCGAGGGCGGCGGTAGCCCCTGTTCCCCCTGTCAATGAAAATTTGCGCCGTTTTTTACTAACTATAAGCCCCATCCCGATCCCAACCGTACCACCCATCCCGCTATGGCTAGCCGTAAGTGACGCCAAGTAACACCAATTTTTTTTAAGCTATAGGACTCTCACAGTTCATTTGTCTCTTCTCCTTTTTTTTTTTTTTTTTTTCTTTCGTTTTCTATTAATCTCATTTTACTTACAGTGCATGTCCCTTTCGTGCTCGTACTCGATGAAAGCATACCCTCTGGGCTTTCCATTGATAGTATTGTGGATTACGACAATCTGCAATTGGAATAATCGTTGATATAGCAGAAGTTCGGGATTTATGGGGACATTGTATTTGAGGGGAATGAAGAAAAGAAGTGTGTGTTTTTTTTCTCAATTTTGGGGGCTAATGAGTCTCAGTGGCTAACATTATTATAATATTTCATACATGTGGGTATAACTCTGACTTAAGGATGTTAAAAAAAATTTTTATAAACAAAAAATTGAAAAATCATTAAATATCACATAAATTTTTATAAACAAAAAATGAGTAAGAATATTTATTCACACAATTCTCCACAAATTTTTTTTTCTAATATTCGTTTTTGGGATATTATTAGCATAATAAAAATCTTGAAATAAACACTGCCGTTTATAAAAATTTTATTCCAAAACGTAATAAGAGTTTACTAGTCTAAAGTATAAAACAGCGAATATTAAAAATGCTCATTATGCTTAACGATTTCCAATGAAGCATAAATAACCAGTATTTCCAATATTTTGTAAATATTTAAATGTTTGTAAAATAATTTAGCATCTACTTGTTTTTTGTTTGTTTTTATTTCGATTGGATATTCTAATAATTATTCAATCATTTATTACAGAAAAGTTCAAAGTACTCACTTTTTTAACAGGACCATAAACTTCAAATTCTCTTCTGAGTTTAGATTCTGATGTATCATAATTCTGAAAAAAACAATTTATGTTAAATTTCTCAACTCACGATTGTCGAATGCATCAGGTACAGAATAACTTACAATACGAGCAACAAAGAGAGTTTTGAAAGGATCTGCAGTAACGTTTGGAATTCCCGCTGGATCCCAAACTGCAATTTCCTGTTCAAGTTTATAGGCAACTTGCTCGGCACGTTCGCGTCGTCTTCTCTCCAGACGCTCTTCACGAGTTTCTACTCGTACCGGCGGTGGCGTATCTTTGGGATCCTACAAAAACAACCAAATACTCTGATGAGTTTTGTTTTGCGTACACATTTTTGCCTTTTTTTTTTAAGGTCGAAATCGAAAAAACAAATTTCTCATTGATTAGCCGATTGTGTTTGAGAGTCAAAGGTGTGAGAAAATATTGAAAAATGGAGCAAAAGGAAGTGGGAGACGATTAATTTTTTATTCGAGATATCGAGATTCATGGTGAAATGAGTGTAAGAAAATGTACCTCGAAGAATTGAAGAAATGCCCCGACGCCAAGGTATCCACCATTCTTCTTTTCATGGGGGAGTTTGCTGGCTGGTGGCAGATAGGGCACAGGGTCGCGTGGAGCGAAGAGTGCCAATAAATTCGGTGGCAAAAATTGCGTCATTGCGAATTAGTGAACGATCTATAACGTCCGATGAGACACCGTTTGATTAGCCGCTCATTCCCGAAACACGACTCAATTCACTAAATGCAGCATTTTAACGCGACACATGAATAACACACTCTTTGCACAAAATGGTGTCTTCCGGCCTCAATGGACGGTCTTATGTACAGGACTTGCAGCGAAGGTGGTAGCGGTAGTCCAGCTTAGGTTTCAAGCTCCGTAATTCCGTTTTCAGCCGCGGGGCGCGCCAGTCGTACAGAGGTCAACAGAGATGGATATATTTTCCGTCTTGCTCGCTCTCCCAGTCAAACGCGACTGAAATCACGTTTTTTTTTTTTTTCAAAAATAGACAAAACTTTTAAATGCAGTGCACCTCTAAATATTTTTTTACCAGTAAGAGGCTTTCGCCAGAAATTTTTTATTTTTGAAAATAAAAATAATTCAAATGGTTGAAAAAAGGTGGAAAAAAGCTTCTTAGAAAATATGGACATATTGTGTGCGTAAAACTGCGTTTCTCGCACTGAGTGAAACAATGGAATTCAGGGAATGAAACGAAGGGAAAATGTCCAAGTATATATTTTTTATTAGCTACACTTCGTTTTAAAACTCCCGCGTTTCGACTTTCTGAAGGTTGATTTAGGGTTGGTTTTGGTAGACTAACTATAAACCACCCCCACACAGCCGAACTTGCAAGACAGTACTTAATAGATGATGTGACACCACGAGGTGCCGAATACGGCTCTGTGCCTGCACGGTTCCATTACATCGTGCATTTTCATAGACGCTGCTGGATCTGCTGAAACCGTGCAGACACAGTGTTAAGTGTAAGGTTTTTGGAATTTACAAACAATAGCGAAAGCGATTAACCGGCTTTGACCATTTAGGTTATGCGACCTGCGGCTTGTTGTGGTCACGTGCGGTAAGGAGAAAGGGAACCCTTACGCTAGTGGCGACGCGCTGCAGCGAAATTAGTTACTGAAAACTTTGAGCAGTCAGCGTGCTTACCTCCACCACTGAAAATCGCCGTCGTTGCAAGACCTGTATGTAAGACCGTGCCGCAACGTTTTTCTGTCGGCGCAGTGCTGCCGCCTATACATGCACCGGTGAAATCCTCCGCTAACAACATGGCTGTTTTCATGAGTTTGTTTTGCTCTGGGAGCTTAAAGCCGGATTTCCACGAGATAAGATTGCATGCAATCTCATTTTTATCCGATTTTATCTATTGCGCGATAGACCGTGGTCACCCATCCAAGTACTGACGAGAAAGTAGATGTAGTTTTGTAATGATAATTATCACTAAATGATGAAAAAAATAATCGAGGAAACAAGGACGTCCACGAAGTTAGGTTTCTTGGCGAAAAGAATGACCACCAAATGATTCAATTAGTGTATATTTGACCATCAAACGATTGTGCATCGAATTACACCTTTGACAGTCTCATTAGTAGAAAAATGAATTTTGTACCAAAATTTATTACTGATTTCCGGAGAACTTTTTGTTGCACTATTAATAGAAGTACGTAAAACAAAGTTGTATGATAGCTTTTGGACAACTTATATTAAGATTTTTACGATAATATAGTTGCACTATTAAGTTGACATCCATATGCACATGAACTTAAAGATAAGTTATTATCTTTCGGATACATCTGAAAGGTAACTTATATAGGATATCTTATAGTTGTCATTCTGACATTAGTGCTACTTGCGTTATAGCTCAATCCCGATGAAACTATACCAACGAATTGAGACGAATTCGTTGGCTACACTCAAATAACTTTTATGAAGCTGCCATAGAAATCTGCCTTATTAGCCTCCGCATTCACACTGAAACTATCTTTAAGATAACCATTGACCAATCACAAATCCCGAGACGGAAAGGCCGTATGTTATCATTATTATGAAGGTAAGCAGCCCAGTTTCTGACACTTAAAGGGTAGCCCTCTCATTCTGCTCATGTGAAACCATATGGTAAACGAGGACCCAGCGAGTGTCGCAGTTTCTGACACCCCCATTTTTAAATTCGCTATTGGCTGTTTCTCGAATGGTGGGGGAACTCGTCTATGCCAAAGTAGTCGTGTCAGAAACAGGGCCGTTTACCTTAGAAAAATTTTGCATCAAACGGTGGGTGATAAATCTCCTCCGCCCACAACCAACTGATTAGAGCAAAGCTTTTGACACTTGTCAAATACTTCTGAATAATAAAAGCAACGCTATGGATGGAGTTATTGAGTTTTTTATCAATTGAAGCACACAATCACAGCAGTTTTTGCTGCTGAGTGCAGCAAAATCCGACGCAGCTAAGCGCTGATAATTTTTTGAACATTTCACAACAAAGGTTCGCTAACTTTTGCGGACCTATGATGAGCTCTCCGATCTCTGTGTCAGTGGGCCATGCCAATTCTTCCGGAGAAGCTCCGGGTATGGAAGCTGTAGTGGCTGTTGCACTTGGTTCACTTGCTGCGGTTTTTCTCGGAGCACTTCTTGTACTCGTTGTTATTTGTCGCAGACAACGTTGCTACTACGTACGTTTTATCTGCGAATGATTCTCTTGGCTGATTATTAAGCCAGATCAAACTTCTCATTATTAACCATTTATTGTCTTATCCAGAATTCGGATAAGGACTCGCAGGAACTCTGCAGTTCGGATCTGTTGGAGGATGAAAGTGGATTGGGATTGGGACTGGATGGTTGGGAAAATGACGAATGGCTCGCCAGTGCCGACAGGTATAAATTTCGGATAGAACCGATGGCATGTGTGCGCATTATTCCAGAGACTCATCTTGTCCCTCCTGTCGATTGCAGTTTAATTACAGGATTCCGAAAATTATACAATATTTTGGACATAGTCTTTCTCAAAGAACGAACACTGCTCCGGATTTTATGCGTTGCTCTTTCGGAGTCTGACGGACTATCTCCAAGGTTTGATGATTTTTTCGGAATTTGCTGTCACGACTGCTGAAAATTTATTTTTCTAATTTTTCGTGAAATTGCACATGGCATAAATTTGACAGCTTTAAGGAAAACTATTATCCCGTGTACAGAGAATATGATACGGGATAACCATCACGTTGGCCGATCAAATCAGTATTCCAAAGTGGGTTTATTTGCACATGAATCCAGAGCTGATATGTTAATCATAACGCGAAAAAATCGTACACGCGTTTATTATAACACGACGAAAATAGTTCATTGCAAAATAAAGTAACAAACGTTCGCAAAATCGTTCAATTTCACACAGCTAATTGATAATAACGATTCATTCGACAGATCGAAAAGCGTATACATTCGTCTTCGTACACTTTAAAAATTGTACACATCCATTCTTGTACATTTAAAAAAGCGTTGCTACTAATTAACGGTGTACAATTGAACGATGTTCCGAACGTTTTTTGCCTTTTTACGGTATACGATTTTTGTTGCGTCATAATGAACGGACATACGATTTTCTTGTTGTTTAATAATGAACGTTTTACGATCGAAGCCCCGTCAGTTTAGTCTTCGGTTTATTTTTTCTTCCTTCTGACGTTTGTTCTAAAAAATCAGAAAAAGGTCGACAATTCGGCTTATGAAACTGTGTTATTCGCATAGATGGGTGGATGACGCGACTGGTCTCGCTCCGCCTTGCATAGCGATTCTTCGATGTTGCCATTCTTTAGCGGCGAGTCTAACAGCGATAGCCGGTACTGTAAATAGCAATGCAGTCCCTCTGGAAATCGTAGACGTACGTAAAGTTTCAATTCCCCATTGCGATTATATTTCATTATGGTAAAAATAAAAGTCGTGTTTGTGCAACAAAATTCCTTGATTCCATTAATTGCAGGTCGCAAGACGAATTCCACCGAGAGTCGATGACGTAGTGCGAAGTTTGTATCCGCCGTTGGATGCTCGTCTCCTCGAGGCTCGCGTTGCCGCGCTCGTATTGGCTGTTACGCATCTGGCATTGGTCACGAAGCACGGCGTGCCCAAAAGTCACGCGAGAAAATTGGCTTTCATAGATCAAGCGCTTCGAGACATGGACTCGCACCTGTTGATCCTCAGGAACGCAGCACTCGCTCAAGAAGCTTCTTCGATTCCAGCT
The DNA here is from genome assembly GCA_949699805.1 of Tromatobia lineatoria. Classification (NCBI taxonomy): domain Eukaryota; kingdom Metazoa; phylum Arthropoda; class Insecta; order Hymenoptera; family Ichneumonidae; genus Tromatobia; species Tromatobia lineatoria. The sequence continues at coordinate 8,587,555 of OX453052.1, forward strand.
TCTACGCCGCTTTGATTTCCTATTCGTTTTCAGATCCACATCTTCTGCATTCCTTCCTTTCAGTATTCTCACTTGTTCCATGCTTTCAGTCGAAACAGGTTCTTCTTTTGAGGCGGTACATGAATCTCTGATCGTATTTAGTCAACTATTTTTTAAGAGCTGTTGCGTTAATTTTTCTCGACTCAAATTTTATGAATTTCTATTGCAGCGGCGTTTCCGATGAAAATTAGATAAAGCAGCACTTTTTTAACATTCTTATCGAAAGAGGCTGTTTTTATAGCACTCCAGAAAATTGGGAAGAAAGACGCTACAGAACTTTTCAACTTCTAACTTTTTTGAATCATAAAATAGACTTGCGAAATATCGACGCTGGAGCTCTTGAAAAATATTGAAATACGACTTTTAAATGTCTTTGCTTAAAATGAAGATTTCTGCTTACGGATGTCGCATTTAGACTGTTTGACGGTCTACCTGCAATGAATTTCGTCAAATTAGACGATACGAAAAAAAAAAGAATCTCCACCAAGGTATCACAAATATTGTTTAATCGTCATAGATGGCAGTAACAATTTTCGTGTCTTCCGTATCTTCTTTTTTTCTTCTTTTTATTGTATTTTATCGATTCTCATGTCGAATGTCTTCCATCGTGAGGGTAGCATCAACAAATAATCTGATCAGCGATAAACAGTATCCGAATGAAATTGTATTAAAAATACTTTACGGACTAACAATTAAAAAAGAAAATGGTAACTTCATAAAGGTTGTCCCGTCGAATAGTGTCGAGTTCGCATAAGTTTTCGAAAAATGAGACTGGATTGCAAACAATTCTCAATACAAAAAATCTAAAAAAAACCATGCATATTAAAGGCGTGAAAAAAATTAATTTTGCATAATGATGATTCCAAAATGATATTAACAAATTAATGAAAAATAAAAATGTTCAAAAACAAACGTTTTTTTTATGTAAAAATAATTCTTACATTTTTCTGAATACGCATAAATTTCTTTAAATTTTGAAATTCACTTTGAATTTTAGGATTTTCTCCACGTAAAAAAACGGAAATATTCAAAGTATAAAAAACCGTAATACTTATCTTGAGAATTTTTGACACTTAAAAAGGAAGTATTAAAACGTACTTTTAATACATTTTTATCCACATTGTCTATTCCTCGATCTAATTCCGTGCTCCACGTATGCCAACCAATCCGATATACATATACTCACGCTCGTTTTTTTTTTCTTTCATCCTTTCTGTGCGCGTACTCGTGCATATTGTTATTATATACATATATATATATATATATTTTATATGAAATGAAATTTCTACCAGCTTGTAATCGTGGCCAAGCGGCCAATTGTAAAGCCAACAGAAAAAAAAAATCAAACTACAATATACAGAGCGAAAGATATATTTTTAATAAAGCTGTCCGCAAGCGGATAAAACCGCCCGGGTTGCAAGTGTCGTACTCCACAGTGTATTATACCTTGTCCTCATATTCGAATACGTGAATTAATAATAAAAAATTTCATTCGCACAGGCATGGAGCGGAAGCGGAATCACGAAGCGACGGATTCGACGATTCCTTCAACATGCGCAAATTCTATCCCGGTAATATTTCCATGATCATGTCGTTCGTTCTATTATCTCGAATTGAATTTCTCGTTTAAATAAATTAACTACTTGGGGGTGCGGGTGACCACTGTTAACGCTTAAACGCTAGCACAGCAGCGAATATTCCAAGTGGTGACGGGTGAGTCACGGCTCACACCGAATTTTCCACGACTCGCACGCTCATTGATAATATTTGCCTACTATGAGAAGATGTGAGAGCGCGATGGTACAATGAGGAGCTCTGGATTCGATTTAAAAATATAAATGCCTCGATTATTTTCCCCGGCTTATGAGGTCCTTTTGACGCTTCTGGTTGTCCTTCAACACCTTGTTCTTCAGATGCTCCTTGTAGTCGAGAATACCACCTTGCCACTTGGTCACCGTTTCGTTCTCGCAAACCCAAATTTCTTCAGCCACCTTAAAAAAATTTTCAATCATTATTTGGGGTATTTTTCGGATGGCATTTTTTGAACGATGAGAGTTTGCAATTTCAATTTTTTTGTCGGGACATCAATGTCTGCGATAATTACCTGGTTGATGAGCCTGAAGTCGTGGGAAACAAGCACCATTCCACCGTCGAAATCGTTTATCGCGTCGGCCAGAGCATCGATAGTTTCCATATCAAGATGATTGGTAGGTTCGTCGAGAAGGAGCAAATGTGGTACTTGCCAAGCTAACCAGGCGAATACTACGCGGCAACGTTGGCCATCGGAGAGTTGACGAATCGGACAGACCTGCAAAACAACGTTAACAATATGTAGTTTCGATCGGAATACGGCTATTAGAGGAAAAAACCATTTTCCGAAGGTTTTTCTTCCCTTTTTTTCGAAAATTTTCAAGTTATCGACGAGAAATTTGTCAAGTTTTATAATCAACGGGAGATTTTCGATCGGATAGACCTTTGAGATTTATTATCTCTTTCATAGCCCGCGTGACGCAAGAACTTCGTATTTAAACAGCAATAGTCTTCAAACTCGACACTGGAAAACTACGAGTTAAACCTTATCATAAATCGCACTATGTTGTGCGATAAATTGCCAAGTATTGAATTTTTCCGTTCGCTTGTTGCTTGATTATCGATTTATAAATGACTAAAAGTGGGATTTTCATTGATTTTTTTCTTTTTCATCTAACTTGAATTCACTTTAAAGTTTATATCACATTTCAAGTAGAATTCACTGATGCTTGAGAATATTTGAAACTCGTTTAGTTACGATTGTAAAACCGCATCACGACATGACTCACTAAGTGCGACGTTCGTACGCAACGGATTACAACTCGATTTCCGTATTTTTTACTGCTGGTTTTTGTCTGGCTCGATCAATTATCATTTTGTATGAGTTTTTTAAAAAAATACACATCATTTTTTGGTGGTTTTTTGCTTTATATAAATGGGTGCAATTACCTGCTGGCGACCAGTCAATCCGTAACGTCCAATGATCTTACGCATTTCTTCGCGTTCTTTGACTTCTGGAAAAGCTTTCATCATATAATCGAGAGGAGACAAGTCCAGATCGAGAAGTTCGTGAAGATGCTGGTGATACCTCGCGATCCTGAGATGGCTGTTTTTACGAATCATACCGCTCGACGGAACCAACTGTTGATGCACAAAAATTATTATTGAAATATCGTGTGTTATGTCAGAAAAATGTAAATGCAAAGCTACCTCTATGAGGTAGCAAAATGGAAGACTTTTAGCAAAAGCTGTTCATCATCGATCTACATTAAGAAAAGAAAAAACGGACTTACGTCTCCGTAAAGCAGTTTGAGTAGGGTACTTTTTCCTGCACCATTGGGACCAACGAGAGCGAGTCTCGTGTCCAAATCGATACCAAACTCAAGATTCTTGTAGATCCAGGGCGATGTGTCGGTGTATCGGAAACTGACGTTTTGCACCATGATAACCGGCGGAGGAATACCGCCGCAAGACGGAAAGTAGAAGTTGAGAACTTTGTCGCTTGAAACTTTCTCAGTGAGACCTTGAGCGACCATCTTCGCGAGTGTCTTTTCCTTCGATTGAGCCTGTCGCGCCAATTTTGCCGAACCGTGACCAAACCGAGCGATGTAATTCTTCATATGAGCAATCTGATCCTGTTCCCAGTTGTACTGCTTCGCTTGGTTCTCCAAAAGTTCCATTCTGTGTTATACGTAGTACAAGATTCGTCACATAAAAATACTCACATCGCAAGACATAAAAGTCGGGGGTTTATTTTTTAGGAGTACAAAACTTAAAAGTAAATTGTTGAGGCAAAATGTAACTTCTTAAAAATGTTTCGATTTAGTAAAAAAAAGTTTAGAAAACTTTAGACAACTTTATAAAAATGTTTTGACTTAGTAAAAACTGAATTTGAACATCTTTATACAGTTACATTTTGCTTTTACATCAGTTTCATGAAGCAATTTTCCCGGCAAATAAAATGGAGCAGTTTTAAGTTACTTAAATTTTTTAATGCAGAAAGAAACGTTGCATTAGTAATTACCTCGTCTTGGTGAAAGCCTCGTAGTTACCGGTGTAGTATTTCAGCTGCTTCTTGTTGACATGAATGATGTTGGTACAGATTCCGTTGAGAAAATCTTGCGAATGTGATATAATAACCAAAATTCGTTTGTAAGTTTTGAGTTCTTCTTCAAGCCACACGCAAGCATCAAGATCGAGATGATTGGTGGGTTCGTCGAGAAGTAGCAAATGAGGCTTGACATAAAGCGCTCGGGCGAGAGCGATTCGCATACGCCAACCTCCGGAAAAGTCTTTTGTCGGAGTTTGTTGCATTTTAGCGGTGAATCCAAGACCGTGAAGTATTCCAGCCGCTCGAGCTTCAGCGGTATCCGCGGACATGTCGTCCAATCGCTCGTAAACGTCCATCAGTTGATCCTAATTAATTATACATCTTTATAGTATTTCGTATCATCGATATTTTTATTATTTTCCACCAATTATTGTGTTTTCAGTTGTGATTATCTGCTCTGCTTTCTAACTGACTCTATTGTCGCTTTTTCCAATAACTAAATTAAAGTCAATTTAATGATATTGTGTATTAATTTTTATGGCATCTTTCTCCGATTTTTCTAATAAAATATTTATACATTCTCGTGATCATCGGGTAAAATATTCTAATAGAAATCGTGAGCACAAAGGTAATTATGGAATAAATATAAAAATAACACAAGATTGAACGTAAAGGATTAATTCAAGTTTTGATTGCGATTATGCTAATTAATGCGTCTTTTTACCTGAGCATCCTCTTCCCCGCAATCGGCTAATTCCTCCGCAAGTTTCTCAAGTCGAACACGTTCCTCATCGACCTCCATGACACATTGGAGAGCGGTTTTGCTGCTGGCCGGCATTTCTCTCGTGAGATGGAAGATGTCGATAGCATCTGGAATGGGCACCTCACGATTTCCAACCACAGACAGAAGAGTCGACTTTCCAGAGCCATTAAGGCCCAAAAGACCGTAACGTCTGCCGCAATTCAACTCCAGCATCGTGTCCTGAAGAAGCTCGCAGCCATGGAAAGTTATTGAAAAAGTTGATATTTTAATGTCTCGACTGCGTGGATGAGAAGCCAAAGAACCTGTGCAGGAACGTGCTTCTGCGTTGAGTCTGGCGTCTGCTTCCAGTTTCATGCAAAGCGCCTCTGTAAATATAATAAAACGATTTTTCATTATTTTCGGTACGGAATTTCAGCCCGATAGCTAACAATTCGTTTAAAGTAGAACATTCATGTGCTCCTTTCGAAGTTTTGAAATTCTCATAAAAATAAAATGCTTTGAGCGTTTTTCTTGAATTTTGTACCAATTAAAGATCAGCCAGTACTGTATATGTTGTTCAAATTTGAGGTGATTCGGTCAAATATAGCTTACAAGTGAATATTTTATGAATTTTTTTACTTTTTAACACACATACATACATCTTGAAAATTTTCCTAAATCATTTATCTTGTCGTTTCGGACTGTTTTGAGTGTCTTGACATAAAAATCCCGAAAAAAAAAAATTGTAAAAAATAGAACAAGAAAAAAACGTATATTACTTTATATTCAAAGGATTTATTCAGCAACTTACCCTCAGCGCTGATAGCAGTTCCATTTGTTGTTCCATTCTGGAGATCCGGTGCTCCAGGACTTTGTTCCTTTGGCTCGTCGCTGGGTTTCTGTCCGGCAGAAACTGGCTTCTTACCGGACTGCCTCGCTTTAGCTGCATCCTTCTTCTTCTGCTGTTGCTTTTTCTTAGCGTCGGACGGCATTCTTTCTTCTATCTGTAATTCGATTATTTGTTCATTAAACTGGTATTTCTTTTACGATATCTCCGTATCAATATTCAGGAATGGCAAAAAAAAAAAAAATATTATATTTAAAACACATTTCAGTCTAAATAACTATGAGTAATTCTAAAAATATTGTATGATCGTTATATTTTTTTTTAAGAGCAGAACAAATTAAGTTGATGAGTAATCTTAGATAAGAACTGTTAAGAAATATTCAAATAGAAAAGTATTCTGAATATATTTTTATTCGTATATTGTCCATCACTGCTTATAATGTGAATTAAAACTCATAACTTTTTTTTTTCGTCTCTAAATACTGATTATAATTATAACAAACGAGGACACTTTTAATGTATCATTAAAAGAACTTTATTTACTCATAATTCAATTACTCTTGTATTTTGTTTGTTCCATCATTCATAATAGAATCAACTCTTGTACCAGATTAAATTTGCAGATACCGATATAAACAATCAGTCTAGAAACAGAAATACAGCAAAAAGAATGAATGAAAATTAAATTTCAATAAATTTTATAGAAAGTGAACGAACTTTGAAATTTCTCCAACCTTTATTTGAATAATCAATTTATGGACGTATACTTTCAATGAGAAAAATGCTCCTCATTGTTTATGAACAAAAAAAATATAACATTGTGAAAAAAATAACCTTCGTAATAACTCAGATTAAATAAAATCAACCCAATTAAGTTACATTAGCTAAAACATTACAAAAAGAAATAAGATACTTAATCGTAATCTAGAATATAAAAAAAATTTCCTTCTATAATACATATATGTATATACTTTTATATTTCTATATTAACTACATTCAATATATCGTTATTCGGCTATAATTTCGTCTAATTTCATAGACGGAACCTGAGCAATATAATAAAATAAAACATAAATCAATGACGCACTAGTCAAAATAATGCTAACGTGTCTAAAGCAAAATAAATTCAGATTCAAAAATCTGTATCGCTATACCAAAAAGCTCTACTTGTTAGCCAATCGTAATGAAACTATAGATTATCTGCCTCGATGCTTAAGACTTTCCGACTGCTAGTGCATAAAAGGAGTGAATGCATTAAACATCAACAAAAAAAGCTCTAGCTTAACCTAACGAGTATCAATTTGACACAAGGTATTGTATTACATAAGGAGATGAGCGTCAGTGCAACCGGTGCATAAATCGTGAACTTTACTTCCGCGTTGTCTTGTTTCGAGGATAAGATTCAAGGAAATAATCAAAAATGGCCATTGTCGCCGCGAGAATGTGTGCGATTACGGGTGGAAAAAAACGTGCGACCTCCAGCTGAGAGAAATGCTTCGCGTGCATGCATCAGCCCAACTTACGGAAGCTTCCTAAACAGTATATATACACTAAATACGAAGTCTGCTGTTACGCGGAAGACGATCGCACCTTTAACACTCACCGACAACCCTTCAATCAATTATATTCGAATAAGGTATATATAAATTACCTAATTGTGCGCCTAAAACGAGGGATCCCAACGACACGGAGCTTCACGTGGATGGATAAAAGGCAAAGCCAGCCGTCAAATCGAGTCAAATCGAGTCACAGAGCCTCGTCGTTATTTCCAGCAGATGTCAGCACGTGTAAGCGTGATTGTAAGTTTTGTTTCCATTTGAATCGCGTGATTTTTCCTCACGATTCTTTCACAATAACGCTTATAAATTTGTTCTATATTCTCCACATTTGAGAAGAGTGGTCAATTTTGTTGTTGTTTATTTTTCGGGCGCGTGCGTTTTTCTTGGTTACATTTTTCCAGTCACTTTTGTCGCAAAAACTCACTTCAAGAAAATAGCTGCTAGGGTGAAAATAGGAAAAACGATATTGTATTGTAAGCGATTCAGGAATACACACCTTTATTTATAACATTTAAACGAATGTAAATGAAGTGAAGGAATACGAACAAAATAATCATCATTGTTATTGGCTAGTACATCTCAGAATTGCCCAATCGCATATCTTGAAGGAAAACACGACGCTAGATGTTTCGCACGGCTTCTCCAATCAACGTTCCTAGACGATACTCACATCTTATTTTATTTGATTATTAAAAATGTATGTGTGTGATCTACAGCCGTAATTTTATGTATATTCCCATACTAAAAATTATAAATTGAATATTTTTTGTATATTTTGAAGCTTTGCCAATACCGGCTTTCATCAGAAATCTGAATTGGCGGGAAAATCCTAGTTAACATATCCTATCCTATCCGAGAGTCGTGACGAATACGCGTACGCGATTGGCAGATATATGATAGCAGCCAGAGTTTCTAGATTATCTGCACAATATGTTTTATCTAAAGATATTGTGTAATCAACATAATTCTAGGCAACGTTCTAGGTATGCTATCCTATTTCATCTTATATCCTACCATTTTGGCTAAAGTGTGTATGTGATTGGCTGTTAACCAGAAAGCTCGGAATTTAGGCTGGTTTCTACAAGATAATTTGCTTATTTAGAAATATTCATAGAGATAATATGTACTCACATAGAAATATTAGAAAGAAATATTCTTGTTTGCAAACCAAAAACGATATTCATAAAATTCAACAATAATTATAGATTGCGAAGAAAAGATTAAAGGATGGATAATTTTGAAGATCTGAAATTATCGGACCACATGTTAAATAGGATCCATTCTATTGGCAACAACAACCTGTTCATAAATTTTTTTATCCTCCAAATGTCTACGGCATCCCACTACCATACATTACAGTTTTTGTTACCGTCCGAGTTAGCGCATTGTTTCTCTCTCTCGCTCCTTCGCCTCCATCGCGGTCGGTAACAGAAAATGGTAACATATTTATTTGTGAAAGACAAGAACGCATTTAGATCCAATATTTCTCGGTTGATATAAAAAACGATAATCCTCATTTCTCAGTAACTGTTTATGGGTTTATCGTTAAACTATGCTCATAGTCGTGATCAGCGGAGAAAAATGCTTCGGTAAAATCTAGGCACACGTAAAAATTATCATTTCTCAGGTAGATATCGCAGAAATACTGTGTTGCCGATCAGCTGTAGTAAGAGAGGGGTTTTTACGTCACGACTGGCGAAGCGCGAGTAATGAAGAGGGGGAAGAGGCAAGTCATGTGACAGCGCGAGAGTGAGAAGCGCAGTCGCTCGCGAACAGTCGAGCGAGACGGACCGGTGTCGCGCACAGTCGAGCGAAAGGGACAGTCGCTCGCGCACAGTCGAGTGAGACGGACCGGCGTTGCGCACAGTCGAGCGAAAGGGACAGTCGCTCGCGCACAGTCGACTGAGTCGGTCGTTTTGACGGACGGAATGATTCTCGTAGATTGACTGAGTGGAAGACAGCCTCCCGCTCGTCGATTATCCAAGCAGGCTGGGCAAAATGATACTCGTGGATTCTCCGAGTATTAGACAACCTCCTGCTTGTATACTGTCCAAGCAGGCTGGAGTATGATAGTTGTAATTTATTGTTGCTGATATTTTTGGGCTTAGGACATGTGAGATGACTCAGTACGATTGAGTAACGATTTAATAACAATGTCCGAAATAAGGAGACTTGCTTAACAAACTGTATCTGACAGTATTTTTTCTCAACAGTTCAACTTATCGTCTTAGAAACACTGTTTGAAATTTGCCAACCAGTTCAACGCTTAATTGATAGGATTTTTTTATTAAAGAAAATTATATTCTTATTGATTTTTCTCGTTTTTTGAACGTCAAATAGTCTTTTCCCTATCTAAATGTTAATTAAACCGAATTTATCATTCAATCTTCTGTTCTTGATAAATAAACGAAGGATACAATGTATGTTAAAACCCATTTATCTCTATAGGATCGGTATTATAATCAAGAAAAATCTCAGGTGTGTTACAGCCCAATCATGAGTGCGAATATAAGAAATGTAATTTATGAGACGTACAGTCCAATTTGATATGCAATAAAAATTTTTTTTACAAAAATGTTTACAGTTTTAATTATTTAAACCTTCAAAACTTTGAAAATACAAAAGGCTTTAGACACTTCACCCAAATTCAATACCAAAGGTTGCATCACTGTATTCAATCATCATGCGGAGTTTCAATCAGGTATGTAATAATTTATTCGGTTAAGGACATTTATGAAATATGAGAAATTTTTTCAAAACAGAATCCGTCAAGCGATTTTCATGAAATAAATATCAATAAAATATTCACCGATATTTAAAATGACATTAAAATTTGAGCTAATGCGGTTGAGTAGTTCTCCAGTTGTGGTAGAATGAATTTTCGGTACTCATTATTTGTTAGATAGCTTACTGAAGAATAGGAGCACTTTAAACTACATGTGCAGTACAGTCAATTGGGATTTCCCGCAGGCTATTTATCTCAATATTGTTTCACGACGGAGTCGAAAGTAGAACACTCGCGCAAGCATACAGCAGTGCGATCTTCAGTCGAATTTCTCAATATATAAAAGCGTCGTGACCTTTGATTTTTAACCCAAACGATAACCCTTACTCGGAATCTCTATATCGTCATTCCTTGTGTTTTTCCGTATAATAATCGTAGCTTCTCATTAGACTTCAGTAAGCATCAGATTTCGTTCTTCACGGTCGCATTTTCAGACTTAAAGCCAAATTGATTTTGCGCGCATGTGCCAAAACATTTAAAATTATTTAAATTTTGAATCGATATATGACAGATTCTTATATAATGAGGAATTTTAATATAAAATAATCATTTGGAATATAAGAACAAGGAAAATGAAGTTAGTGACAAAAAGTGGCAAGTTGTGCGCCGTTGTTTGTCTATTTACGTTACATCTCACGGAGGTCGTACTCGCGGTAAGTGTATTCAATGAGTTCATCTGTGTGCCAACTGTGTGCTTGGAATAAGGAGACCTAATCTTCTTATCTGTATTTGCAATGTGGTAATGACAGTTGCGATTACCTTGAATTCCTTGGTACGAATGATTTTCTAAAATTAATAAGTTTGGAAGTTGTAATGAGAAGTTTGAATCAATGTTTATAAGTTCGAATAAAAATATTTCTCTGATTATTTTTCGGGCCTGGATTTTTCAACCAACCACAGATTGGTATTTTCGGAAATCGAGTTCTTTTGCTAAAAACTTCATCGGAAATTCCACCCGGAAATTGCACGGCAGCTCTTGACTTATTTTCAACCAATGCAAGATTCTCATAAATGTCCTGTTTCCTCAAATACTGCTCTGTGCTTAGTCCGAATTCAGATTCGAAAAATAATGCCAAAAATACCCCTTGACCAAAAAAATTTATCGAAATATCTTCGTCTAGTTTCCCTGATTAGCAATGATCGGGATAAGTCCTTTTACCTCTCGTTGCTTAGCAAGGAAACTATCGGGAAATATTCCGATAATATTGGAGGTCTCGGGATATTACTACTGGCAGGTTGTCTAAAATACTGTAATCGAACGATTTCCATGATTTTCATTGATTATTCGAGATTTTTTTTAGTTTTTGTACTTTTTTTATGAATGTCAGAAGAGACAGAATCCAGCTCAATGAGTTCGAACAATTTATATCACAGACGTGGTAGAAAATTACTTTGAATCAGAAAATCATAGCTATTTAGAGAAATCAGCGGAAAAGTAGACTTTCAATAGTAATATTCCGAAGACCTTTAAAATTATCGGAATATTTCCTGATTGTTTCGTTGCTGAGTACCGAAAGGGCGACGTTTCGCACATAAAAATCACACAAATTGTCCCCTTTTTGTGCATGTGTTACAAGAACAATTTTTAAATTATCATCTCAATAATTCAAATTTTCGAAGAATAATATATCTCTGTGTTTGCGCTTATTCAAAACAAAATTCACACATTTTTTTTTGAATAACAGATTTATGATCCAAAAGCAACTACTACAAAGCCACCAATTCGCCGAGAGTCTATTTTACCGTGGTACCTAAACGAAAGTAATTCCTACCCTCTGGATGATGGTTCACGATCATTCAAAGGGTCGCAGCCCGATGATGTTGGAGGAACTCAGCAATTGGTAGAACCTTCGGACGGAACTTGGGGAAACTGGCGCAAAGTTAGTGGAAGCGAAATAGAACAGCGTACCGAGATTGAACCTGCCTTATTTAGTCAGATATCCATTGGACATCATCCGTCTTCTGGCAGTGATCAAGCTTGGGTCAATGAACCGTTAGATAAACCGACAAAATTCGGTGCTTCAAACCCTTATGATGCACAACGAGAAATATTTGATGACGACGCTAACTTGGCAGCAAATAGAAAAAATCCTAGCGCAACAAAGATAAAATATAAACCGACGGCCGACAATTTGTACGAAGGCGTTGTGGACAGCAAGGTTTTCGATTTTATAATCAAATAAATAGTGCATTCGATACCGATTCAACCTGGGTCTGACTCTTGACCTCCTCGATTTCGCGAATTATTTCTTCCACTCTTGATACTAATTTGAATTCCATTTAAAAACAAAAATATTGTTAGACCGGATTTGAAAAATTGATTTTTTTAAACATCCTGTATTAAATATGAACATTCGTAAATCTACACTCATAAGTGTAGGTGACTTTCGTTTCTAGCTTTGTCAGAGTTTATGATAAAATTTAAAAAAAAAAAACTTTCTTGTCGTAATGAAATAACATATAAAGTTATCGAAACCGAAAATAATTCAGTGTAGGCTGTGACTATTTTCATATATATCGCGAGTTTCTCGAAAAACTATCCGATTTTTTCAACGGAAACTTTCATATTAGTTTAATTATTGCTATGCGCGATATTTTTTCATATGTTTGAATGTCACTTTACATTTTAAAGAAAATTAATTTTTTTTTTTCGGCGAGCTTCGAAAAAAATAGAAGTATATTTCAGTCCACTCTGGTCCTATCCATAAGAGAAAATAAATCTCGTGATTGTCACAAAGGTTTTTCAAACCGGGCTAACAATATTATTATTGTGAAAAATTGAAACTAATTCAAATTCGAAAAACAATATCGGGAAAATGTCGAGTTCTCTTTAGAGTTGGGATATTATAACAAAAAATCGTGGATAAAATGCGAGAGGTCGAGGGTCTGATCTAGGTTGAGTCAGTATGGAATGTGCCATATTCATTTCTGCAGAAAGCTGAATGTTCCAGTTATTGACCGTATTATACAGCTAAAGATGAAACTCGATATGAAAAAATAATTCACACTAAATCATCTTTTACGTTAATGCTTCACTTCTTCATTTCTTCGAATTCTTAATTCAAACTCAAACCTCGAAACTGAGATCAAAATTCGGAGGATCCTAAAATGTGTGATTGAGTATTATCATAAGTTTTAAGGTCAATCAACATTTTCTAATTTTCCATATTCTATATCTATGATTACATCCAGTTTGAAAAACACTGTCGTTGAGCCATCAACTGGATTATTCACCTTTTCTGCAATCTGATTAAGCAAATGCGGAGCCAATAAATTGACTGTTAAGATTTTATAATTGTAGAAACCTAGACAGGAGAGGATTTTGGTTCCATCTCAGTCGAGTCAGACGAGCAACGTAGCCAAATATGATCGAGGGTCAGGTGTTCAGTGCCCAAGTCCTCACGCAACAGGTCAATTCGTTTATCCACCAGATTGCAAATTCTTCGTCAACTGCCATCAAGGCCGTGCGTTCGTACAGCCATGTGCTCCTGGTACTTTGTTCAATTACGAAACCTTGGAGTGTGACTTTCCGCATAAAGTTAAATGTTATGGCGGAGAAATAGCGGATTTTCCAAACGGAAATTACCCCGACGGTAATGGACGACGAGAACCTTTAATAAATCATCCTGGCGGACCTCATCAGCAACACGAGGGTCATCATGCTAATATCGGAAATGTATATACATCTTTTTCCGATTTTATTAGAATCAATAAATATCAGAAATATTGAAAAACACTTGTCAAAGTGGTTGAGTTGCAAAAAATTCTGAGAAGACATCGACGATACACTGTGAGACAAATATAATTGGATACATTGCATTTTTAGATATACCATTGAAGGTATATTCAGAACAATTATATTTTTAGTTCCTTCTTTTGTTGAGAGTAATAAAAAATGGATTAAATGAATAAAATATTGAATATTCTTGAAGTATTCTATGGAAACGTCAGGCAATATACGTATTAGGGTCTATCAAACAAAAGCGATATTTTTTTCTTTGCTCTCCGCTCAAAATATCGTAGAATACGTCTTAGTAAAGATCCTGTCGAAAGCGGAGCTCATCATTTTAATTCTTAGAGGTATATTATCGCGTTTGAAGTTTTCCCATTTAAATAACACAGGAAAGTGATTTTTTCCCATTCTTTTTCCCTGCAACCAAGGAGAAATTTTTTTTTCATAAAATCAATGACTGCATCTTATGAATTAAAAATTTCGGAAATTCTAGAAATTTTGAAAATTCTGGAAATTCTGGGAATTTTGAAAATTTTGGAAATTTTGGAAATTCTGGAAATTCTAGAAATCTTGAAAATTCTGTAAATTTTTATTTTTGTGCACGGCAGTAGCGGCGGCGGCTTCATCTTTTTATAATATAGAGAGATATTTCAAATGAATTATTTCCTGTATCCAATTTTATTTCCTCCCAGTGTAGTCAGTGCATTCAGGATGTGCTGAATGAAAAAATCGCTGACAGGGAGTTTACATTGACGTGACGATCGAAGTGACAAGAAAATATTTCTTGTTGTCGGATGAACATGAAAACGATGTTGTCGATTTTTTTCTCGCATGATTTTGTCCCCTTAATACCAAAAATTTTTAACTTTTTTTTCTATCAAAGCAATTTTGTTTTGTCTGTTTTTTTCATTCTTGCAAAACAGGAACCAAAATGTCGGCCTCAACAATCCGGCTATTTTCCGCATCCTTCGGATTGCACAAAATTCATTCAATGTGCCAATGGGGGCACATTTATCAAGGACTGTGGTCCAGGAACCGTTTTTAATCCTACCATCAGTGTCTGCGATTGGCCCTACAACGTCATGGGTTGCGAAGGTGAATATTAAAGTCTTCGCTACTCTGTTCTCGTAAAAGTGTTTAAAATTATAGTTTTTCAACAATCTTATGAGTAGAACAACTGCAATACTGTGTCAATTATATATTTTTGTCCGTATGCCTACAAGATGCCTACAAGAAAAATGAGAGCCCATCTACATTACTAACACCACCTGGAGGACATCCACACGAAAATTATCGAACAGGTCCATCCAGTCCTTGGAAGCCGATGTACAGCCCAGCCAAAAATATTGAATGCCCATCTGGTCAAAGTGGACTTTTACCACATCCGGAAACTTGCGAAAAGTTCCTCCAGTGCACCAATGGCATTACATATATAATGGACTGTGGTCCTGGCACCGCTTTTAATCCCAAGATCTCCGTTTGCGATTGGCCTTACAATGTCCCAGGGTGTGTAAAAGGTATGTTGTTTTCTTGTTGTATCTACATCATTCATTGTATTCACATCATTCATTTTATTCACATCATTCATTTTATTCACATCATTCATTTTATTCACATCATTCATTTTATTCACATCATTCATTGTAATCATATCATTCAATGTATTCATATAATTCATTGTGTTCACATCATTCGTTGTGTTCACATAATTAATTTTGCTCATATCATGGATGGTACTCACATCGTCCAATGAACACATTTACATGGATATTTTTTGTTCAGAGCGGACGACGCAAAAACCAAGAACTACAGATGGTCCAAATTACTGGCCACATCAGCCTAACTGGAATAACCGACCATTGGGTAGTGACGTGCTAGGTAGACCAATGGGACAATATGAACAGAATAGGTCACCAACTCAACAGCATGGTGGACATGTTGTTGAGGATAGTCATCAGGACTGGCCAAGTCCGTACGATAATCGTCGTGGCAGTCAGATCGGTAACCAATGGCAGCCTGGCTACGCAGTATCAAACCCCAAAAATTCGAGTGGGCCCGATGGACAGGGTCCATATCCATCGAATTATGGGAATCCCACATTGAATCCACTAAGACCCTTTCAGCCAATTCCGATAAACAAAAATACCGATAGAATTAATGGTCAAGCTCCTCATGATCACAATCACCATTATCACAATCATGATGGTTCTGGCTCTTGGAGCCATCCGGGACATGGATATCCTGCGGAAAGTGATGGTGCAGAGTTCTCGCAAATACCATCAACGGGAGATGACAAGTCAAATGCATGGGGACATCGTCAAGCCAATGATCCGGCTCCTTGGAAGCAACCGGGACATGACTATCGGGGAAATAGAGACAAAAACAATCCGCTGGTTCCAATAACAGGAGAAAGTCCGAATGGATGGCACACTCATCATCATCACAATGGTCCAGGTCCTTTGGATCATCATGGAAGTTACCATGGAGAAAATGGTGACATAGACAATCCGCAAATGCCCCATGGAAATCCTGCTGGCTGGGAACATCATGATTTTACTCATCGACATAACGGCCCTGGACCTTGGAACCATCCGGGACACAACAATTTTGAAAAGGGAGAAAGAGACGATTCACAGGTGTCATTGACACCAGATAAGAATCCTAATCGCATGCAATCAGGTATTTGGTATTTATTAATCCGCTTCCGAGAAGACATTCGTCGTCAAGTTGTCAGGTTTATTACGGGAGCCATTTCCTATGGTATTTGAAAACGACTTGTCTCACGATACGTTTCAGTTAGTTTTCGATGCCTAAGATCATTTTGCTTCCTCATATGGAATTAGGAGCATGTGCACCTGATTAACATACTTCCTTAAACAGGCAGCTTCATAAAAAGTAAAGGATGATGGGGAAGCTATGAACAAGGTCTTATGTTGTGTTGTTTTTTTTTAATTAAAAAATTTACAATTTTTGGGAATCAGGAAATCACCATCGTCAAAATGAATATCATAATCCGCAACATGATCATGGCAATGGGAATTGGAACTTAGGACACCGAGACCCTACAACTGAAGGACACAATACCGGTTCTTCTAACGGTGACAGAGGAAGCTATGGACGAACGAATCCTAACTTTCCTGGTCAATATGATTCAAACGGAAATGCTTACCCCACCTGGAATCCATCTTGGAATCATGGAAGTGCGTCGGTCAATGGTGACCGAATGACACCCAGTCAACCTCTTCCGGAGGGTGATCAACCTGGCGTTTTCGTGCCAAGTTCCTGGAGAGGACAGAGTTGGAATCAACCCGACCAACAAGGTCCAAAACGTATTCCTACATCGCCACCGAAAACGGAATGGAGTCAAGGTATTAACGAAAGCACAATTACAAAATTAGGCATCAGTAACTGATACTCAATGGGAAGTCACGTGATTCTGCTATTCACATTGGATTAATGTCAATGATTAATAATCATGCATGTTGGTTGTAAGTTCTTTTTGCAGCATACCTCAATTTACTTCAAGTTACCTACTAATACACATCAACGGAGACGTAATAACAAAAATCACGAACTTTTTATTATATCCTTCAAACTTTGCATGCTAAAATGTTTGCTTTTGCTACATCGTATAGAAAAATTTGTTTTTATTTAAAGTTTTTTTTCGAGATTTTCATGTTAAGACACTCATTGGTCCAAGATGTCCAGAAAAATAGTCTAGTGAAAAAGTCGGTATGTATGGATGTGTGTGTGTGTGTGTGTGTGTGTGTGTAGGTACTGAGGTACGTTATCCACATGTTATATGTTTAACAAAAACAAGTCACGTGTATCGTAAATGTTAAGTGCCTTAGAAGACATTCATTCATTGTTGCAAATAGAAATATGAGTGTGGAATGAAAAGATTGTAGTCCGAACACTTAGTTCTACAGCCAGGAATTGAGGTAAGTTCTTTAGGTTTCTAAATACCTCTTTCCCGAACGAACTTTTATCAAGTTTAGTTAAATGATGATCTGGTTCGGCTCTTAAGGGGACAACAAGAGTTCTCAGGAGCAAAAGTTCGACCACTGGGTATCAAACAACAATATAATTCAACGTGGAGATTCGCGAAAAGATCAGGATACGAAGATGGACGATTGGAAATCGAAGACTAATATTTTCGCCGTTCAAAAAGGGTCTCAACATCAAGGTAAAATAATATGGAAATTATTGATGACAACTTATAAAATATTGTTGTCAAATTGTTATTTGAATTCATTGTAGGCTCCAAGACATCTCAAGACCCAAGTAAAAATGGCCCCTCAGGAATTTATGTCAATGTAAATGGTATCAAGGGCCATTACATTACTAAAGAAATAGAAATTAACCAAGGGCATTCAAACACGAAAAGCTATGGGGAAAGTTCGATAAATTCACTACCAATATTAAACGATAATTCGCATACCACTATTAAGCCATTTGGTTGGAGAGTTCCTAAAAATATGACATATCCCAACAAGTACCAGCCAATTGCGACCAATACAACAAAAAATCAATGGATTCCCCTGAAAAATAAACCTAATGACGAGAAATATCCAAATGAACCAATAAAACCGGCGGAGACTCATCACATATTTACAACGAAAAAGTCAGATTCTGATACAGGAAGTTACGACCAGGGCCCTAGATTTGAAGCAATTGAACGGCCTGAGATTACGATTGAGCAAGATGATCACAATGAAAGATACAATGCCAACGCTGGAAAACAGAATGAAACGATGAAATTTGCTGATATAGGAGAACCTAACATAGACAAGTATGAAGTAGATATTGTAGATGAAAAGAAGAAATGGGAGCAAGAATCGCCGTTCACGAACGAAACGAAAAAATCAAACGACAATTCAGTGATTATGTCAATCAGCAACAGGAAAAAAAATAATCTGGAGATTTTAGGCGTAAGGCTGACGCCTTCGCTTGACGGTAAGTGCAATTTTATCATAATATTAAGTAGCAAATCGTCTAGTTTGTTGAACAGGATAAGGGTGAGTTTGGATTTTTGTTATTTCTTCTTATATCTGCTTTCAACGCAGTGTTCGTTAGCCTAATTCACAGACACGCTTCGCTTTATTACCAAATTAACACGTACATAAATGCAGCTCTTGTTAAAATCATGTCCCTGATTGATTGATAGATGTATTTATTTTTTTCTCTTTTCTTTGTTGCTCTTCGTTAAATACGGATCAATTTTTTTTTTCTTCAGAAGAGCCACCGTTTCCAGCGTATTATGTAGCTCCAGTGCTACCTTTGGGTCACAAATCAAGACCCACAATAATGGTTCACGGAACTGGGCAGGTATTGTATTTTGCTGACTACATGTATTATTACTTTTAGCCAACATTGTCGGTAATTGACCTTGCACATATTTTGTCATGAAGATACTTCGACTAAGAGGAGGTAGTAGTCCTCGAGATGGGTATCTGGAGGTTCAAGGGGCTTATCCGGGTTGGGGTATCGTATGTGATTCCAGAAACGGTTGGTCCCTCAACGAAGCCCACGTAGTTTGTCGCCAACTTGGATACACAAGGTATTGCGGTTTTAACGAAATTATACTGTAATTAGAGGAGTACTACAGTAACTCATCTCGATTGAATATTCATTCGGGTACGTTGCAGAGGAGCTGAAATGGCATGGCAGGGACGAGCTAAGTTGGGCGATGATATATTTCCATGGATAGCTGCAAGCAATGTCAATTGTAGAGGAAATGAGACGAGATTCCAAACATGCGAGTAAGAAAATCTGCTTATTCATATTCGTCAATTGATCATTCTGTTTTCCCTTACAGAAAGATAAGTTCCTATGTCCTCAAAAATATCCCAAACACAAAAAAAAGCGTGTAGAAAAAAAATGTATCGTCTGTAATTTGAGAATCGCTCAACCGAAAATTCACCGAAAATTTTATACAATTTACGAAATGTTTGGAAAATGCACATAGAATGAATTTACTTATATACATAGATATATTTACTCGACAGATTTGTTCACGATGGGGATTGTAATGTTGAAAGAGATTCAGTCGGAATTCGGTGTATGGCACATCGTGTAGCTCACTGTGGAAAAGACGAAGTTGCTTACGACGGCCGATGTTATCATTTAGCAGCTCCTGATTTCGGTCTTAATCACGCTGAAGCGTCACAATTTTGTGAAGCAAGGAAATCCCAACTGGTTGATATTACTTCACAGGGTGAAAACAATTTTTTGTCAGAATGGTTGATACAAAATCACCCCGATGTCTCATCGATTATGACCTCCGGTTTGGGTTTCACTACTTTCAATCGCACTATCTGGATGTGGGAAGATTCTGCGAGGGCAAAGTTTCAGTAAGCTAGTTTTCCCCTTTGCTTAATATTTTTATCTCTGCTCATCTTTTTCTAGAATCATTTCTTCCTCATTCATAAATAACTAAATGTATTCATTTTTTTAAATTTAACAGCAGAAAAGCATCTCCTGTACATGTACTTGACAGAAATTATAATAATGTCACAGAAGTAGTCAGTTTATCGACAAAGAACACAGAAAATAACGAGAATAACAATAATGTTTTTCAGATTTAGCAAGTGGTGGCCTGGTTGGATGAATGAGAAAAAAATTGCTCCACCTACAAGTTCAAGGCCGGCGTGCATCGTCATGAAAAAAGAATTTCCCTGCCAAGGAAATCCGGAAACCAAATGTCCCGCAGATTACTTCTTCTGGGATATTGAGGACTGCGCTTCCTCGATGAATGGACATTCTTTTATATGCGAAAGACCTTACAATGATATCAGTGCGATAAAGTTTTTATCATTCAATTTTGGTGGTGAAATATTTTGTTATTGCGTTTCATATTATCGTCATTTCAGGTTGTGTCTATGGAAAGGGTCAGCATTACGCAGGAAGTGCGAATGTCTCGGCATCGGGGAAAGATTGTTTGCCTTGGAAGGATCAGAATTTGGCTCACGCCCTTCGTGTCAATGTTCGTAGCAGTAAAACAATAAATAAATGAATATTGAATAAAACATTCGTCACTTTTCCGATACTGTAAACATCGATTTCGTTCTTCTGACAATATATTGTTTTGTTAGGTGTTGAACCGAGATGCGAGGGAAAAACTGAAGACCCACAACTACTGCAGAAACCCTAATCCTATGAAAGAATCGAGACCGTGGTGTTTTATTGGGCTGCGTGGCGAAAAAGAACACTGTGATATACCATCCTGTGGAAAAATTGGTAATTACAGTCAAGATATTTGCTTGATTATATCGAAAGCATGCTCTGTCAATCCAGCTACTTTTATTGAACTATCTCAGATCCGCCCTATAATTTACTTGTTCACCGTACCAGTAAAAGTCACTGGACACTATGTGGGATTTAAAAAATGCTTTAATCCATTATTCAAGGAAATACCGTTTTCAGTTTATTATTGTTATTCAGATTTTTTTGTGATATCAACAGTCATGCAAGAGTATTCTATGATTATTTCAGTAAAAAAATATGCATTTTAGAATGAGAAAAATAATATCTCTGTTTTTCGGGAAAAAAACAGTGTTATCTAAAAAAAAAATATTTTTTTTAATTGAAAAAAATTCCATAGTGTAAATCCTTTCATAGTACATTAATATAACCAATTATTGAGCAGATCTGAGATCGTCGGAAAAAATGACTGAATTGAAGTATGCTGTGCAGTATTGAGTATATTTATAAACCTGCATATAATGGATGTTTCAAAACCAATAAGACAATGTCCTTCACCGATTTCCGGTGAATAATCGTGTTTTATTTTTCTTAACGATGAAATAATATTCTAATTTTTTCTGAGGAGGTCACGATGTGGAAATTTCCCTTAAATTTGCAAATAATAATTTTCCTGTTAATTACAAAATTTATTTAAAAAAAAAACTCTATATCGTTGTAGAAACACCAAAATCTACTGCCGGTGGCCAATGTAAGCCAAAACACTTTGAATGCATGCCAGGAGAGTGCATACCATCTCCTTGGGTCTGCGATGGTGATGAGGTAAGGCTATTCATTTTATTATAGGAAACATCAAAACAGTTTTGTGAAATAACCAAATAATGATTTAACTGGCTTATCCCTTTGCGACACAACGGGTCACAAAGTGACTTATCTGTTTTTACTGAAATTTAAGTATTTGAAAATAACTTCTGACAACGATCAATGAGACTTATAATTTCGGAAACGAATAATGTATGGCACAAAGTTAGCGGTCCAATTTCATAAACAGACAAAATATTATTACAGGACTGTACTAATGGACTTGATGAGAAATTTTGCTCCTCGAATTTGGGATTTTTTAAAAAAACGAAAGATCACAATCTTGAGGGCCATGATGTCCAAAAATGGTTGGATACTCCACCAAAGACTTGTGCATTAAGATGCAAAGAAGCTGATTTTACGTGTAGATCATTTTCTCATAAGTAAGCCAAACTTTTGCTATTATGGTCCCGTTGCTGTATTGAAACTATTTGTAACGGATTTTTTTTTTTAGATCTAAAGGAAACGTGTGTTTCTTAAGTGACGCTAACATTGGACTAACTGGAGATCTTCATTATGACACAGATTTCGATTACTATGAAATGATTGATAGAAGCATAGATTGCGAATCCATGTTTGTTTGTGGGAATCAAAAGTGCATTAACCAAACTCAAGTTTGCGATGGCAAAAATAATTGTGGCGATCGTACAGACGAAAATATTTGTTCTCTTGATTTTCTTGATTATGAAATACGTTTAGCTGGTTCGAACAACAGCTACGAAGGCAGAGTTGAAGTAAAAGGTCAGAAAAATGTGTGACAACTCTAAATTAGTTTAAAATAAGAAATAAACAATATATCAACAGGATAAAATAATTATGCAATTAGTGATACATTTTTAGATATCTTCGAAATAAAATTATCAGTATAATTATTGAAAACCAAATGTGTGGAGTTATTGACATTTTGAAAATGAAATACATTTTAATTGCAGTTCGCGGTCATTGGGGCCAAGTGTGCGACGATGGATTTGGGATGATCGATGCCAATGTTGTTTGCAAGGAATTAGGCTTTAATCTTGGTGCTTTGGAAGTTAGAGCCGGAGGATATTATGGAAATCTTCATCCACCGGAACGATTTATGGTAGATCAGCTCAAATGTCGTGGCAATGAGACATCCCTCCGTGAATGTGATTTTGATGGGTATAAAATGTGCATTTCAATATTAAAAGCAAAAACAGACTTCGAAATGATCGAAAATAGGAATTTTCAAATGTCTACGAAATCTTGAAATATTAATTTGGAAAAATCAATGTTTTTCCAATTAGAAGCAAAATATAAGAGTTCAAGAATGTTTTTAACTTATATAACTTTTTATTCAAATCTTCGAGTTATCGGTTTTGAAAATTATGTTAACAGGAAAGCGCGTAGTATTTCGATTCAAAACTTTTAAGCGATATTCTTAACGGTATATATTATTAGAGAGTTGAGGAAAAAATTAATTGTACTGTTTGCTGCGCAGATGGGGTGTCCACGATTGCCGGCCGGAAGAAGCAGTCGGTGTTGTGTGCAAATCGGCTATCGATACGTGTCAATTAGGTCACTGGAAGTGTGACGATACTCCAACCTGTATTCCAACGCCGTTTATCTGTGACGAAGTCGTTGATTGCCCAGACGGATCAGACGAGAATTCTGCTCACTGCGATGTAATTTTCTCATGACTTTATTTTCTTTTTTTCATCCCTGCACGTAAACGACGAATTTACGGACGGATTTTGGGCCGTAAAACCCTATTTCACAGCCGAGGACGTAAAGTACAAAGTTTTACGGCGTTGTTATACTTTTGCCCATTTTAACATAACGGCCTAAACTGTTTTTTCTTAAGTGTAAACTAACTAGAAACAGCAACGTGTCAACGTCACGATTATTAATCTGTATGCCTTGTTGAAAGGGTCGATAGTATTTTCAAACTTCACACATACTACATATAGGGCTGCCAGGACACTATACTTAAAATTCATGTAATTCTCCCTTTAGTACCTAAGTGCATCAACCACCTTAATAAAATACACAATTTTTTTCCAAAAAAAATTATGAAAAATTCTAAATTTTTTTTTAAATTTTAAAAAATAAAGTTGAGTTTTTCCTTTCATTGAATGGAAAGTTTCGAGGACTATCAAACAGAATTTCGAAAAAATTGATTTGTTTTACTCACCTAGTAATTATACATAACGTTTAAAATATTGCTAAAAAGAATATTGTGTATTTCAGGCTCCTTTTGAATTGCGATTAGTGAATGGCAGCAGCCCTCTCGAAGGCCGAGTAGAAGTACGTCATCATGGAGTGTGGGGAACCGTTTGCGACGACGATTTTTCTCAGAGTGCTGCGGCTGTTATCTGCAAATCATTGGGATACGGGGGTAAAGCGGTACCAAAGAAAAACGGATTTTTCGGCCCTGGCGATGGGCCAATTTGGCTCGACGAAGTACGATAATCTCATAAAAATTTCCATCGTTCACACGTTATGAATCAGCCGATCGTGTGTTACTTAAATAATGATATATCGCTTTCAGGTATATTGTCATGGAAACGAGTCGCAGCTATACAAATGCGAGCACGATCCATGGGGTCGTAGCAACTGCGATCATGAAGAAGACGCCGGTGTTATTTGTACAGAAGGTTCCGTCAACAATGCGGAGGTAAATAATAGATGAGTAGCAAAGTTATGATCCGTGAAGCAATCGGCGCAATACTCAATAACTTACAAATATATTCTTTTTTTTTTGTTTCAATTACAAAATTTTGAAACTATTATAAAAAACATAAGGTTATGATAAGGGGCAATAATAATCGTAATAATAACGAAGATAATAATAAAATTCGATTTAATAGTCAAGCATTGCCTTCTATGAGTTTTTTTTTTTTCAAATCCTCTTAAGACTTACAATACGGTCTTCGTTTATATATGTAATATATCAAAGCTTTGATACTATCGCATGTGTACCTAATCTTGTAACGCTTTACGAAAACTACACTAACAAAATAAAATATGAATAATCTTCGAATGACAGATTTTTGTGTGGTTTCATTTCCGACCTGAATATTCCCATTCCCGAATAGGGAACGGTCGAGACGACGATGCCGGTAATCAATATCAATGATTTGCTACCCAGTGATTGCGGCAAAAGGCCCGAGGACTTTGGGGATGGAGACGATGAGATTTTTCAGAGAGTCGTTCGTGGTTCGATAGCGCCTAAAGGATCGTATCCTTGGCAAGTAAGTAGCGTTGCAATATGATTTTTTTGAAGTTCAGGAAAAAATTTTGCAGTTGAAAAACGAACATATCCTTTTATGGCCTCCATGGAAAAAAAATGTATGTCGAAATATATCTGACGTATAGAACTTTTCGAAGGATAATATTCCAAAAATATATTTCTCATTTATTTTAGACACATATACTTTTATATTTTTTCCTTGCATAAATTCTTTATACATCCCAAAATATATCTATCAGTTATAGTATTTTTCGAACAAGATACATGTCATATATTTGGGATATATTTTTCAATAAATCTTCGATGTACTTTTTTCCATGGGTAGGATTCATCCTTTCATCATACAGAAAATAATTCCCAAAAACACAGTAATAATACAAATTTTTCAGAGAATTTTAATGATGTATCAATTTTTGTTCGTATTGAAGAATTATTATAATAACTTGAATTCGATAATCGTCAATAACAATAGAGTCAAATGACATTTTTATATATGAAATGACAAATCAATGAATTACATGTCAAAAGGCAAGTATACGAGTTCGAGGACATAGCAGATCAAGTCATTGGTGTGGTGCAGTTGTCCTTTCACCTCTGCATGTATTAACAGCAGCTCACTGTCTGGAAGGCTATAATAAAGGAACTTACTTCGTCCGGGCTGGTGATTACAATTCAGAGGTGGGAATTATAATTGTATTGTTTTATTTCAATCTTACTAACAATGATATATATATGTATATATGAAGAGCAATTCGACCTCGGTTCTCTGACCTCTCGCGTCTGGTCGGTGAATTCGTATGGTGTTGTTTCAACTTTGGAAAAAATTTTCTACGCAGGAGTATTGTAGAATTGGGCTAAGCTTCTGGCTCCTGATGAACCTCTCAGAATTAAAATGATGAGCTCCGCTTTTGACAGGATCTTTACTAAGACGTATTCTACGATTTTTTGGGGGGAGGGCAAAGAAAAAAATTATAGATTTTATTAGTACACCCTAATATATATATTAAAGTTTCGGAACTTTTGGAATGCGTTTTATTTTTCGTTCTCTCGGGATATATTTTCATAAACTTGTCTGTCAAATCAGATCTTTGAAGGCACCGAAGTCGAAGCAAACATCGAGGATTACTACGTTCACGAAGAATTTCGCAAAGGCGCAAGAATGAACAACGATATAGCGCTTGTCCGACTCAAAGGACAAGGAATTTCACTTGGGGAGCATGTGATGCCAATTTGTTTACCACCGGCGAACGCAGAATATTCGCCAGGTCTTAATTGCACGATCAGCGGATTTGGCAGCATAGAACCCGGACAATCTGGTAAAATTATAATTTGCTTCCAAAATATATTGAAATCCTGAGGTGTTTTTTGGGGGGAACGAGAGTTAGCTATTAGAAATGATTGTATAAAAAAATTTGGAAATATTTACCTAGATGTCTTTTCTTACTCTTAATAACACATTTCGATACAGAAACTTACGTGAAGCATATTGTGCCAAAAAATGAGACTGATTGCTTAAAAACTCTTCCTTTCGATTTGCGGAGAATTCAAGATATTATTCAGAAATTTTAAATAATTAATTTCATTTTAAATGATAGAAAGAAAATGTTTTTTAACATATCCGATTGAATACATATTTTTGATGTAATATCAAATTGTCATCTGTTTTTTTATTGTTACAGTGCAATCTCTAAATCTGCGATATGGCTGGGTTCCTCTGATTGACCAGTCGGTTTGTCGAGCTGATTACGTTTACGGAGAAGGTAAAGTCAGCGATGGAATGGTCTGTGCAGGATTTCTTAACGAAGGCGTAGATGCTTGCGATGGAGATTCTGGTGGTCCTCTCGCCTGTCTCAATAATGGTGAGAAAAATTGCGCATTGAGGGACTTAGAATAGTTCGGGCTCGGAGTCTTGGGGTGTGTAAGACCCCAAGAGGTATGTGGGGTCTCACAAAACCCTAGACGCTCATTATTTTTATTTATTTTAATACCCTCAATGCGAGCGCGCGTATCGCGCGAGCCACAATAACATCATAGTAGATAGATAAATTCCAAATAAATAATTTAGTGCACCCAGTTTTTTTTCTCTCTGTGTAAACTTACTTCAATTTTCATTATTCAGAACTGAAATTCTTGAACTCATTCTAATTACCTAACATCCACGGAATTTTTAGTCGGTTGTCAGTAATTAATATTACCAACCGTTATTAATAAAACGACTTATGTTTTTACAGGTGCTTATACTTTGTACGGCTTGACAAGTTGGGGTCATCGCTGTGGCGAAGCAAATAAGCCGGGAGTTTACGTTCGAATAGCCTACTATCGAGATTGGATCGAGAGAAAAATCCGTGAATCACTATACGGACGATAAGTCAATTTTGTGAATGATAATTAGCCGAAGGATCATCTGAAAAAAAAGGTTTTAAGGATAATAAAGTAGTCAAGTAGTAACAATCGTGAGCTGTTAATCTGGACTCTATTTCATAAGACATCATTTCTACAATAATTGTAATTCGTGTTTTCTGTCGCATTACGTTTACCGAGCTTATGTACAATAGTTCCAACGTATTCGATCATTTACACATAAAAACTTATAGTCATAAGTTTAAAAATCGGCGAATATTTACAGGTTGGATGGGATAAATAGAGGGTGATAAAAATTCATACAAAAAAGTCCGTACATTGTCGGCCAATGTAACGATAATATACGTTACCGATATACGCTATCATTCTGCTATCATTTAAACAATAATCAATCATATAAAACGATTTAAACGCATGTTGGAAAACAAATCAATCGGACTTTTGGAGTGGAACAGTGATCGATACGTTAGAACACTATAATATCGTGATGAGGAATATGCAGAATCAAGACTGTCGATTATTCGGAAAAATATATAAATCACCAAAATTCAATTATTATTATTTTTTTTTATAAATGTGAAAATAGTATATTTTACATTTATAAAAAAATGTACATTGTTGAAAAAAATGTTCATTTATCATGTCATTGCAGCTAAATGATAGAAATCACTGTACTTAATTAAGAGCAATTTAATTTTTGGCAATTATAAAAAATAGAGCTCATTCCTGATCATGATTGTATTGTGCGTGCATCTAAAAAGAAATTTACATTAGTTTTAACCCGAAAATTGAGTAAATAGTTGTGCAGGTTAACGACGTTTTTGTTCAACGGCGTAATATAAATAATTATAATATAGTAATAATAATTAAATACAACCATATTTCGGCGAAGTAAAACGCGTCCTACGCGTCGAGGCTTTAGCGGGGCTTCGTGTGTCTAAAGAGGGAATGTGGAGCGAAATACATGACGTGCAGCATTAAATTATATTTAAGCCTAACTTATGCGCTTAATTTCGGCATAAACACGAACCCGAGCTTATTATGCTGCCGGGCGAAAAGAGCGCGCGCACACACACACACACACACACACGCACACACACACACACACACACACGCACACGCACGCACGCTGACAGTGTGTTGTTTGTATCATTCACGTGGTCACACGCCAATTAAAATGCAATCTTTTCCAGTGGTGTATCTCTAGATAAACATAGCGTGTATATGGGGTGACATTTTTCTTCCCTAAGTCAATTAAATTCCGAAAAAATATTGTGAAATAACGATATGTTTCTTAGGGGACTCCTCTTAAAATGTTTCATTTTCCATTATTTTATTCCGAGAAATTGCCAGTATTTCGAACATTTTTTCCGATGAAAAAGGATCGCACGTTGAAAAGTTAAGGGAACCTAGTCACCTAAAAAATCTGAAGAGAAGAATTTTCTAAATGATATTCTTCTGTTAAAAAATCTTAAATTTAAGCCTCCTTAAGTGATATGAAGCATTATCATTCAGCAATTTTGTAAAGATATATAATGAGTCAGAATGTTGTGAGGTAAAAAGTAAGTTTTTACGTTTGTCGTATCTTTTAGATTGAAACTGGACTAGTTTTAGTGTTAGATGCCTTATTTAATCTGTCGAAGAATGCATTTTAACTGTAATGTAGAACGTTTTATCGCAGGCCTTTATGACAAAGCTATGATTCTAAATATGTTAATAAATCTTTTATTATCAAAAATTTACCAATTGGTTGCAGTAAATCTAATTTTCACTGTATCCAAAATCGATACACTCTAGTCAGAACGCATTCTTCGAGACATAAAATGAAACACTGAACACTGAAATTTATTCACTTGTTTGGTCTGAAAGTTATGACAAGTAAAATTTTTGACTTTTTATCTCAGTTAATTCTAATGCACTCAATCGTTACAATATTTCAGAATTATGGTGCTTGATATGTACTTAATGGGCTTTGAGAGAATTCAAAGAGAATTTCGATTTCATCTAGAAGAGATAATAAAGTGGGAAAAAAATCGAACATGTTAAAAGCACTAAAAAGATTAAATTCGCATAATATCGATTTGAAAATTTGATTAACGAAATTTTTTTTTTCAAATGTTCAACAAATCACCCTCGAAACAAAATTTATTTTTGTCATATCAATACGCTTTGTTTATTATTCTGAATCCGTATGATTTTTTTTCAAAATTGTGTATAATTTTTGGCATTCATCTCTTTTTTTACTTTTTTTTTTTTATTAATGACTAGAAAATCACGAATTGAAAAATGCTGTCACCCCGTTTACACATTCTTTGAGAATCGTAATTTCACCTGGCAGTCGCGCAAGCTCAGATTAGACTAACGTCTAGTGACTAGATGGAGCAAGAACTTGCAATCGTTCGCCTCCGCAGGTACAGCGAGTTTCGTCAGAAAATCTGTGATTTATTCAATGTAACCACTACATTGTAATAAACGCTTTTTTTCATGTTGGTGTTACATTGGAATAATAAATTCCCGAAAAAAAAAATCAAAAACACATTTTGACGAAACCCCTGTACACACTTTTCATTCAATTTCGATTAAATACTACCCTTAAGCCTATCGAGCGTATAGATACGTATTATGTATACGTATATACAAGACTTTCTTATTTACAGATGTCAGAGTGATGAGCCTTTCTTAGCTGCAGTTGGCTTCGAAGCAGCCTTAAGATAATGTTTATTTTATTTTTTAGTGCCAAATAGAACACACATTAATTCAACTTGATAATCTCAGTCCGGTGTTAATTGAGACAACGAGAATTGCGTGTACAGAGCAATCTCGTTTATATTTTTCTATTTCTATCGGTAGAAATACGTTTCTTCAAAAAACAAATAAATCCAAAAGGAATGGCCCTTCTGGAGTAAAACGATTCTACAAAATTTCGCCGATTCTTTCCAGTATTTAGGAACGACGAATGATAGAAAAACGCATCGACAAATATACAAAAATAAAGACGCAACGGTGAAGGTTTAAGGCTAATGGTTTTTACGATTCACGACTATGAGTACCCACTGCAAAACTTTTGCGCATACATAGACGATGTTTCGTTATAGTTTTTTTTTCCTTTGTGAAGCATTTCTTATCAACTGAGATCCTTATTTGTCAGTTTTTAAAATGATTTCGAAATCATATGTGTTAGTATACTGTGTGTGTTTCAATATAAAAAGGTTTTGTTTTCATTCTCGGCACAAAAAAAATTTTCAGTGACGAACAATGAAGACAATGATTTCATTGTTGGTCAAAACTCTCAAAAGCTTTAACGATAACAAACAACGGATCGGTTGGTGAAGAATGCCTCTTATTTCGTTTCCTATAATTGATACTCCTTTTTTCAGATAATGTACGTGCAATTATAGTTTTCTTCAAATCACTTTATCATTGAATACGTCTCATTAAGACGTAAGAGGAAGATTCCTGTTTACAAAAAAAAAAAACGTGTTCGACGATGATAAATTGTCGAATAAAGAGTAACAACTTTTTCACTTTTCGATTGACAAATAATTTACTTTCGTTCGCGACTTCTAATCGCTTATTTCTGCTTTTCGGTGTACTGTTGTGAACAAATGTAAATATTAACGTGACACTCCAAGCCAATCATGAAATCAACTTGTTTTGGCTTTAAAAAACTTGCAACTTCGTTTTCATCCATAATGTTCTGTATTGTTTTTCTTTGCAATTGCTAAAAACAATCGTGTGATTTTTATGCCCAGGAGAAACGAACTCTTGGTCCCTATTTTTATGAATTTCAGGTTCGATTGGATTCCTTGCTTAGGGGAGCTTCGGAACTTTGGCTAAATTGTTTATCGATTGTTCGATGAATCGTCAACCCTTGTGTTTCTCGTTTTGTCATTAATATTCGCTCTTTTCTTCGGAAAAAGCTATTCTGTAAACCTATTCTGTAATCCATGCGGGACACATATCGCATAATTCACGAAGTATTCGCACCATTTCGATATTATTTTTGATTAAATTAAATTTTAAAGTCAAACTAAAAAAAAGTGAGTCTTTCAGTGCCTAAACTACAATGTTCGCGGGCCTGATATTATTAAGGTAGTTTGTATGTCGTAAGTACAATGAACTTATAAATATCGCGGTCGAATCTGATCAACGAACCCCACTTCATTCTAAATTGTGTTACACTTGGCGTATATCAAAAGGTTTATTATGTACAAAAGGAACTTGCGTGATAGTCTCTCAAAATTCCGCTCTGACGTTGTTTTGTACCTCTTTTAGTGGCAAACCATTTTTCAACGATGAAAGTTTTACATTCGAATAAAATTGAAGTTGTTCAAGATAAAAAAACATATACGCTGGTGATTAAAAATTATATTTAAAAAGTACTCTTATTACATAACTAAACATTTGTTTCGATTACGTTATACTTTTTTTAGTCTTTCAAAAGTTTATCACTTTTTGACGTCTAAAACATAACAAATTCTGACAACTTCTGGTATTTGCATATATTTTACTCTTCCTGTATTTTTTTCCACTTAAGTTTATTGAGTAGCGTTAAAACGGCGCGATTTTGAGAAATTATCACGCAGACCAACGCGAGGCTTAGGAACTATACTTAATCTTCTAAGCGACTTGTGTCGTGTTTCACGATCATCGCACCTACGAGAAAGACGTTTCTCGGGGTGGGAATGGTGCCGAAAGTTTTTTCGACATTGGGGTCAAACTTTAAATATTTCTTTGATGCCTGACTGAGTATTTGAATATTGAGTATTATTTATCTTTTTCGTTTTTGCATTTCGCCAAATATTTACGCTTATCGATTTTGTTCTCTTGAACAAATACTGTGTATCGAAACCGCAGAATGAAATTCAGCATCAATCCATGTATAACCATTATCTTCCGTTAAAAATCTAGAACAAAAATTGTGCGTAAGTGGATTACGAATGTCCATGTGCAGATACGCTCGTATTAATGCAAATACGAATCGCATTTTTGGTCTTCAAAGAAAAGGAAACAGTTAAATCAGTTAAATCTTGAATACAATTTTCGTGTCTTGTCGCAACGTTTTAAATAATAAAAACAAGGTTCTTTCTGGTCGACGCACCCTCCGAGGATCGAGCCTTCCACCTTTGGTGGCAAACACTCGCTAACTTATTACGAATATATTAATTATATATCTATTTATATATTTATACGTATCTATTCTTTTTTAGTATCTCTCCCACTGGGCGAACTCCGCAACAGCTCGTTTTCACTGGGTGTTTAATTCGGATCTGTAAGGAGAACAAAAAATTAGACTTCTTTTTTGAACATACAGAATAAGAATTAATTAAATGACATCGTCGAATTTCAATTTTTACTCACTTCAAAGCTTTATATCGCTCCTTTTCTGGATTGTTGTCGGGAGGTTCACATTCAAATGATGCTAAAGCCAGTGCTGTATAAAAAAAAACAGTATGTTTACGGTTTATCCATGTTATCATCGTTTTGCTTTATAATTAAGAAAGATTTGTTTTCAAGAATAACAAATTTCTCGAGATTTTTATGTCAAAACCTTCACAATTGTCCAAAACATCGGGGAAAGGAGTTTTCAAAGAAAATGTCCGTATATATGGGGCATTCCATGTCAAATCAGCAGGCGATGACCCTCACCCTCATCGATTTTATTCATTTTTCAATATGATGTTATTACCGACCCATAAAGCGCTCGGAATTTCTTTCAGATTTTTTTTTACCTCCAGTAACATTGTTAAATCCTCAAAAA
Organism: Tromatobia lineatoria; assembly: GCA_949699805.1. Classification (NCBI taxonomy): domain Eukaryota; kingdom Metazoa; phylum Arthropoda; class Insecta; order Hymenoptera; family Ichneumonidae; genus Tromatobia; species Tromatobia lineatoria. Next base: position 8,620,738 of record OX453052.1, read on the forward strand.
AAACCCCATTTCAAACCATCCTTTCTGTGGATGGTTTGTAAAAATGGATGAAAGTTTAGAACCTCACTTTTCACAGTTCTCCCCTCAAAACTACCATCCAATACATCACTATTCATGCACTCGTTACAAATAATATAGTGTGTAACATGGGCCGAAAATAGCAATTGCGACTCATGCATGGCTTCTTCAATATTCTTTACTTTTTGGAAAATTTCCTGTATGACGAAGGCAACATCGATTGAGATACTTCCTCATATTTTTGTAAAGAGCGAATGGAAAAATAATGAGAAAGCTATGTACAAGGTTTTACCTCATATCCTTTTTATGTTATATCTTTACCATTTTCCGTGAGGACGGGGCTGGCTTGGAGGAACGCGATAACCCGTGAATTCTTCTCAAAGGGACAGGCCACCTGTTTCCAAGCGATGAACTCGGTCACCTGTTTGGCGAGTTGCCAAAACTTCTCGAAGTTAATGTGTCCGTTCGGAAGTCTGAAAATAGATAATGGACATTGAAGAGATACTTAGGACGAGTGGAACTCTCGATAGAAATACAAAGTTTGTCGTAGCCGAAGAAAAATAAGGGGAAAGAAAGAAAAATAGAAGGTAAGGAAGTGAAGCAGGAAGAAGGAACGGAAAAGGAAGTTACTGAGAATTCTGATCGGGCTTGTGAAACAATCTCCGAACCATTATACTTCGAGTGGAATGAACATTGAACCAGCGACCAAAGCGAGAAAGATGAGGTCACGATTATTACTACGGATGTGGAATCCATGCTAATTTCACCAACTTTCAATGACTTTTTATTGGAGTTTTTTAAGATATCGATGTCGAGAAAATGGACTTCTAGGTGTTTTACTTTTTAACATTGCAATTTACTAAAAGTATAAATAATTATAAAATAATTATCAAATTTGTCACATTTTAAATTGACTCGGCTTTCTTCATCTGTTATTTATTGAGGGGACTTAGTCTTTTAAAAAAGTCTTAACAAATTCTGTACATGATACCTTTCTCTTAATAAATGTAACATTTGAACCTCAGTTACTACATAACAAGCAATATAATTCCGTAATTTCGTGAAGACGTACAGTGCACAAGAATGGTGTGAAAATCCGAATTTTTCACTTGTCATCTTTCAGACATTCAAGACAAGAGACAAATTCCCCCTAGTATTTATTTAAAATTGTAAAATTTAAATGCTTGTTATGTATGTAATGAGGTTTTATATATGATCTGTGAAAAGAAGTGCATCATTTGCAGATTCCTTGTTTTGATGTTTATTTATTTTTAGGTAACCGGGTTCTCTCAACTTGATAAATTATTTGACGAAATATTCAATATGTTTTTTAATGCAATAATGATTTAAGATAATTATTGCACAATTTATACAGTTTCCTTTTTTTCAATGTACATTCAATGGAACTAAAATTACTTGTACTCCAATTTTTGTTCGCAAACTCCTGAGCAGGATTTAAAAAAAAAATCCACATCAGCGTTACAGTATGTAAAGTATGCAACAGCATCATCAACGATGCGAAGCCTTCGAGAGCTTCTTCTTCTTCTTGCATCCTCAAAATTACACGAAGAACTTGGCCAATTTATACATCCTGTACAACGGCATACTGAAGGTGAAGGAAATGCGTAAAGTTGGTGAAATTCGCGAAAGCGAACGAGAAACGTCGTCGTCGTTGTCGTCATCGTCGTCGTCGTCGCATCCTTCCGACGAACGTGTATCGTGGATGGAATATTTGCGTAGCGATCAATCAACATCTATCGAGCATTGCAGGGATAGAAGTTAGAAACTATATGGGGTATTCTAGGAAGACCAGCAGCACGAGTTTATATAATTTTCTTTACTCAGCATTCCTTTTTTATTTATTTGCTAAACCGTTTTCAAAAATTAACCAAAGACTGTGGGTAAAGCAGAGTTGTAAATGCCTAATTCTTATGATAACAACGATGCACATACGCTAATATCATAATTATTATATTATAATAATAGCATACAGCGGTTGTAATATAATATGTGAATAGCTGCAAAAACTATTCGTTTTTGATAAAATTTCACGGTCATCTTGATGAATAAATGTATGTGTATATATGTGTATATATGTGACATATATTTTTGGCATATATTTCACATACAATTATTTCCATATGGGTAGTCGTGAAAATTTTTTGTTTTGCATTGAAAAATTTACGATAGAACTTTTTATTTAATCGTCGCCATTATATTTTTATCGCAATTAACATTTCTTATTATCATGTCGTAATTTAACTTTTATTTTATTGACAGTCAAAGTACTGGAAGAATAAAAAGTCTCTAGATCTCGTAAGTTGATTGACTACGGATTCGATTTTTTTGACGATTTATCTCGATAGAATTGTTTTTTAATAGCAGCGAACGGACGCTCACTTTAGATTCAGGCTTAACATTTTTCAAATGTGGTAACGAATTGTCAATAATTTTTAATAATTTTTACATTGCGGCAAAAACTGGGTGTGTTTGCTTTTTCAAAGAGTAATAAGTGGAAGAAAACACTGAAAACCCCTTTTTAATAAAGAATTTAGTATAACAATAAAAATCAATTGTACATATTCCATAGAAATTTTCATTTTTGATTGTCACTATCGGAATAATAAAAATAAATCTAAAATTGGTAGGGTGTGCCTTTTTGCATTGCTTTTTAAAATGCTGAATAGAAAAAAAATGAGTCTCCAGATCTACGTCTTGCTTAGAATGTCCCATATATCCCTACTTTAGCGTCTTCCTTGCGCCTACGCACGAGTTGGGCATCGTTCGAGCCCTCCTCCTAGTCCTCGACCATTTGCATCCCCTCTTCTATCTCTCGCACGTCCATATCGGTGCAACTTTTGCCATTACAAGTTTAATAAGTTTATACAGGTACCTGCACGTGAAAATTGGCGGGGGAGGCCGCATGAAAAGGTGGAGGGGCCAGGTATGGCTCTGGAGTCTTCGGACACGATAAGCTATGGGACTTTTTGTCGACTCACCGGATACCCATAGCGTTTTTGCTTCTTTCAATGTGTCCCTTTTTTTCAATATCTATCACAATTCAGATTCTATCTGGGGCAATCCGCACCATTTCGCTCTACAAGGAACGATACTTTAGTGTTCCCCACTGATTTCGAGGAAACTCAACTATGTTGTACCCCTTGATAAGCTAAGAGATACGTATTTAGATATAATTTTCTAAATACGTATCTCTTTTAAAAAGTGATAATAAATATTGAAAAAACTATTATATATTATTATAATTGCTACTATATTGGTAGCAACCCACTATGACCGATGGTAAGGTTTATTAAATATATTTTTCAAAAATGAATTTCAAATACTATTCTGTAAATTTTACAGAATTTTTTTTTTTGTTGCGACAAATATTTCGTCATTATGTTCGACCGTTGGAATTTTGAATGATCGTCTAAAACCATCACATTTTATAGAAACCGATGATAAACAAACCGGTCTCCTTGACGGTTCATTCACTGGTGATTTTAATCTAGTAGGGTTAACATGAAAAAACTCACTTGTTGCTGCAGCCCTCATTGAGAAAATAGAGGTCCTTAACGAGAAGACTGAAAAAGGGAACCACTATGCGCTGTCGTTCGTCAGTTGCTCCAGCGCTTCGCCACATAGCTGCCTTCAAGGTACTTCGGTAGCTGCTGAAATTGCTGCTTGGATCCATTTGATGCTCCAGAATCATGAATTTGGCGGATTGCACCTTCGACCACTGGCGATATGAAAAATCAAAACGAGATATAAGAAAGTGTGTGTTGGAGTAAATACAAGGTATTCTAAGAGAACGATTTAATAATCACTCTTATCATCTTCGAGAACAAATTGTTGATTGAATAATATCAGAAGACCTTTCATTAATTAAATAAATTAATATTGGCCTGTTTCTAATTCTTTCTATGTTATTTGAAAAAGATATGATTTCTTAAAAGAAAATCGTGGTAGATGGAATCAGGAAAATTGTCCCCTACATTTCATGAGGCATTCCATGCCAAATCGACCAGGCTGTGGCCCTCAACCTCGTGGATTTGCATCATAGTTTTTTAGAAGATTCTTCTAACTCAAAATAACATTCATGAGTTTATCCAAAATTTTCAAACAGAATTTGAGCACGCTTTAACTTTTTCTTTTAAATTTTCACAAAAACAAAGTTTCTTCCATGAGAAAGCTAAAATTATGAACTAATTCCGCGAGGTCGAGGGTCACGGCCTGTTCGATTTGGTATAGAATGCACCATATACATATTGGAAGAAATCTGGAAAAATTGTAAAAATCATGAGTTGCATACAAAAAATGTCTCCTCCTCCTCAGCTTCCCATCGACGATTTCCAATTTTTGTGTTAATTTTCATATTTTTATTGGCCCAAAAAAATAGATGGCATCGTCGAAACACATCCCAGACAATTAAAAAATATAAACAAAAGAGATGAGAAAAAAATATATATTTTATGCTTTTTGGAGTTATGTCAATTATGAAAAATTGCGGGCCCAATCGGCAGGGTCAAAGGTCGCATCCCGGTCAAAGCGAGATGGAAAGCCTTACACACATACGCACGAACATTGTTTCTGAACCAATTTTCCCAGTGTTTTCGACCATTGTGAGTAATCTGATATGAAAAACTGGGAATATCTTTTTTTCACGAATACAAAGCTTCCTCTATGAGGAAGCAAAAAAATTGCGTATTGGATTTTACTCTATAGAGTGTGTAATGAATGGTTGGCAGAATTTGTGTATTTCACAGAGAACAAGGATATTGTATTCTGAGACGTGTTATGTTGCTGTGCACGTAACACAGGTCGTGGCGAAAATTTGGGGTTTCGGAACATAATTGTAGTGGAGTCAACGGATGTGTGCATAATCTGAATTCAGACATTCGTTTGGTCGGTACGCTTTACTTGGAAAAGGCACAAATCCTCAATAGCGATATAATGGAACACGCAGTTGGTACTCGGAAACGAAAATTGTGGACGAGAGAAGGCATAGGAAAGCGAGTAGCGCCGTTGAGAAGGATATCGCGTGGAAAGCAACGCTCCATAGGGATCGATTGTGCACGTTAGCCCAAAGGCGATTCAGCTGCATCTATTGTCTGTCGGATGCAGGCTTCTCTGGCGACTAGTCACCATTCCTCTGATGTGTGTCACTACACACACACACGCGCGCGCGCAAACACACACACACACACACACACACACACACACACACACACACACACACACACACACACACACACACACACACACACACACACACACACACACACACACACACACACACACACACACACACACACACACACACATACATGGGGCATTGACCTTCCATGTGCCCATCACTACTTCACTGCCATTCTCATAATCGAAGAGGGATCAATGGAGCGAAATATACTGCACAAGTTATATGTTCTGGGCAAGGATTTTTCAAGTAAAACCTGTCCGAGTTACCAGACATATTCTACTTTTATATATCCTTTCCATTCTTCTAGTAAAATGTCCATACATCTTTTAACCTGAAAGCCCTAAAAGTATATCATACCTTGGATGATTCGAAATCTTTTATATGGAAGCATTTTTTACTTCGCTGTTATTGTTGTTTCAATTTTTTTTAGAGTAGTGAGAAACAGTTATCTGCAAGCAAAGTTGGGCAATATTCAAATAAAAATGTATTCAAAATACTCTGCCATTTGAATAACTGCCAATAATTCTTAATTAAAGACCAATAATACGAAATTTAATCATTGATTAATTTAATTTACTTTTCGTTCTGTCATTAATAATATAATAATCGCGAAATGTGTTTATAATTACTCATAGTTATTCAGATCAAAATATATTTTGAATACAATTGTATTCGAATTTTGCTCATCCCTGTCTGCGGAAAAGACTGTGATCAAACTGTTTCTGCCAAGTGTGAGTTGCCAACCCAAGACGAAATTGAGTGTTTTAATTTCAGTTGGAAAAAAGGTTCTCGCACGCGTTACGTACACTGAGAGAAAATTATGGTATTAGCAACGATAAAGTGACAACTATTCATTTCTAGTTGGTACAAACATAGTTTTCACCACTTAATTAGTTATCACAACTATTTTCATAGTCACCGTAACTATAAGAGGACCAAAAATCAATAGTTGTCACTTTATAGTCAACTGTACTATGACAATTTCTCTCAGTGTACAAGACTTTACTTAATGAGGACGAGAAGTGAGCATTTCCCGCAGAAAAGCAAGCACTTCTCGCATCGACGGCTTGAAAAAAATTTTGATTGACGTTCGCAAAGTGATTGTTGAAATTGACATGAAATGTCCTCTTTATAAAGTTTCCGGTTGAAGAATGTCGTTCAGTGAGCATAGCATACATAGGTATAATGTCCGAGCGGGTCGACGTGGTCCGCGACATACAGGAATCAAGCACATAAGCTGCTATGGGCAGACAACGACATAGTTGCAGGCCAGAGAATATGTACACGTACAATGTAGCAAGCAAGTTGAAGCGGCCACGTGGCAACTCCGAGAATAATTGAATTAACTTCGAGAACGACGAAAATGTCGTGCCACTGGGCGAGTCACGAGTGGCGATGTGCGGAGGATTAATTCCGTCTGGTGGCTTCTCCCAGGCTTTAATTCACGAATTAACGTACGCTGGACCATCGCTGCTGCTGCTGCTGCTGTACTCGTCAGAGAGGGTGGACCTCGTCGCGTATTGTGAAACGTTCGCGTTTCTGCCGACTCATGTCCCGACAAGCATACACGCTTCGCAAGAACATTACGGCAAGACCAGCTTGAATCACCACCAACCATTTGTGTTTGATCAATTGAACGAATTTATGGCCATTTTCGCATCGTTAATTACGTAAAAAAGGCGTTGCAGCAATTTCAACGATGACACCTTGCAGACTATCAGTTTTTAACGAAAGGAAAATAAGTGGATACATGAGTTGCCGGCTGTTAAGAAAGAGTTAGTAATTCTTCAATTGAAAGGTTTGATTCTAGTCTGGGTCCATTTTAGGAACTTTTATTATATTTATTATTTCATTCAACAAAAGCAAGAATAAAATATATAATTGGTGTATATAAAATTTGCACTTGAATATTTGTAGATAAATGGTTTATTTGAAAATTCAGTTTATTCAATAATGTTTTTCTCTCAGTTGAAAATCACGAAAAGTCAAAATATCCAATTGGACATAACTCTTCCATCCACAGTTCATAAAATGGCAAGACTTTTTATATCCTGATGATTTTTGTTTTAATAATATGATTAAATTATATTTTTTCTTCGTTTTGTTAATTAAATTAACAACGACTTTTGTTACATTTCGTTATAAAGGAACGAAACTCATTCTAAAAATGTTTCGACGAGGAGAAAGATTTGAATGAAATAGTCCCTGTAAGTTTGTTTGGTCAGTACTTTGATTTTCATCATTCATTTTCAGTTTCTGTGAATCTTGGCGAAAACTTCAACGGCCTGTTTCGAAAGACACCGTCAGCCGCGCACTTATCTCATCAGAGTGCAACGCTACTGTGCGAATGGATGAATAGATTCGCTCCGAATTCATGTTTACCAAGTCGCTCTGTCGAATGGATCACACTCTATACGGTCGAACGTAATTACCTCTTTGAGGGAAGGAAGAGAAACTTAGTGAAGCCATACGCTCTTCTGGAACTCAACAGCAAATACTGCCAAGCCTAGAGAGAAATATGAGGAAAAAGAGTGGATGTCACTTGCAGGTTACCTGGAAAGTAAGTTAAGCAGGTCGGCAAATCTTGTCGACGTGCTGCTTGCCTCTCATCCACTTCATTCAGTTCTCTTGATACCGTACTCCCTATCTCCCTCTTTCTCTCTCTCTCTCTCTCTGTCTCTCTCCCTGACTCGGTTCTTATTTGGTCCCATCTCTCTCACCCTTATCATAAGTTAACGAGACCTTTCGACTGTGATGGGAATCGATGCGAGCTAAAATATCCACAAAAACTCTTTCACAAAGAGGATTTTATACTAGATAAAAAAATGTTATAGTGCTGATAACTGTCGGGAATGCAAAATGCATATTTCATTTTATTTGAGACAATTTTTTTTTTCTGCATTTTTCAATCACTCAACAGATACTACGAACATATATCTTCAATAATAATGGAGCAAAAATAGAAATAAACATAGTAGAAACTGACAAATTGCTTCCTTATTATTTTACAAATTTAATGAAGCCATCTTTATAATGAAGTACGTTTATCGATTTTGGCATCCTCATTAAATTTCATCAAATGTGTTTAATAAAGAGAAAGCAACTTGCAACGTTCTACTTCGGAGCCTTATTTACACTTGGAAGACATCTTTAAAAATACAGTGTAGTAGAATTTTGACCGATTGATCGATTTGTCAATTTTGCACCATGACAGCCGATGGTGGATCCGTAGAATTTGTTAAAACCTGTACCATGGTTATTTATATTGAACCGAATTTGAGTTGTATATTACAAATATCCAATCATTTTTTTTCCTGATATGAAAGACGCACACGCACATATTCATTCTAAAACTCTCTTTGTCGACCGTTCTGAGTGTCTTGACATAAAATATTATTGAAACAAAGCTTTCTTCATGAGAAAGCGAAAATATTTCAAAGACTTTGTCCTCATATGAAACATTTTTTTCAACTAATAAATAAACTTCCTTGATCAAATTTTGTTATCATAATTATTAAAAATTTTATAACTGAAAACAATTATTGCGAATAGAGAGAAAACAGTGCTATATCCACTTAAGCTGTCGCGAAGGGTTAGTTCTCGAAATGACATTGATGTATAGGTATATATACCGATCACACATAGTGACAAAGCGCAGGTGTAGAGCAGCAATTCGTCGTCGTCGTTGCTCATTGAAACGGTCCGGGTATAGTTAAACGTTTTTTCCCAGTTTTTAATTACGAAACTGGTGCGCAACCGGACGTTTCAGGGATATTCCAGGTTTCGTGCCGACGGGTCCGGTTATCGTGCTGATCCCTCTCTGTTCCCGAATCGCTCTCTCTATGGAACGCAACGGAATGGCCAGTACCCCAACATTATTCAGGGTTCATTTGGTTGGTGGTGCTCTTGCTCTGATTTATGGCTCAGAGACCGAGGAAATAATTGCAAAAACCTTGCTTCCTAGGCAACGGCCAGGCGTCGACGCCGACCTGTTTCCACCTAAATTCGCTACCCGTAATTTCCGTTAATGAAAATTTACCGTATCGCAACCCGTTTTCAACGACCGGAACGGCCAATCGTGACTACTTTTCTCACAACTACCCTTTTACTTCTGTATACTCGACTCGATTTATCACGAGAAACCCGTCCAGCGTTCGTCGACGTCGTCGTCACCGTCATCGTCGACGTAGTCGTAGTCGTGGAGGGCTTGGCATGTTCAATGCCAACGACGACGACGACGACGACGATAAAGAAGACGACGGCAACAGAGAAAACAGAGACGACGAATCGGTGAATTCCCCTGTCAAGGGAAAACCTCTCGTCGAGTATTTCTATAAAATGGTGGAAAACTTTTCGGCGTTTCGTGTTATCGGATACCAACGTTGGAGTTCTCTGGGAGGCAAAGACTCGTCGAGAATCGCCGACGGAAAAGAATCCTTTCCAATGTTCGACAAATAAAATTTATATTGCATTGATTTATTATAGTAACAAACGGGATGCAATTTTTTTTTATATCGTTAATAATGTTATGCAGAAATTTCCATTCCAGATAAAGAAACTTTTTTTACAGAAACTAGTATATCAAACTTGATATTCAAGCGAAATGCAAAATTGCAGCAGTATAAATTCCTATGGATATCAAGAAAATTATTATAAAGTTTTTTACTCTTACCACAATCGTGTATGAAATTGAATATATCAGTTAGTGAATTAAATGTCTGGTAATGTAAATTTCCAAATGTGTTTAACAGTGTATTATTAATGGGATAGTAATAATCCATTATTTTATCCATTACTCATTAACCTCCATTTCATTAAAAAATTTCATTACAGCTAAAAGTAGCTCTTTTATATTTTACTACAGAGATTCACAGGGCTTATTAATCAATACGATGCTTTTTATTTCTTCTGTTGGCCAGTCTAGTAAAACATCAACGCTAGTAAATGTAAGTCTAGTAAATCATATTTATTATGATTTAATAATACGAATATCTTAATAAACTTTTTTGTATGCAATTCAATTTGTACATTGTTGGCCGAAGGTCTTTTTCAATTTTATCGCAATACGTTTTTGTAGCAGCCAATTAATATTTTCATGACATTCCAATCTCTCACAATTGCTTCGGCTACAGAGTTAAATAGATATCACTCGTATCCATTTTATTCACCCTCGTTATGTACACAAATAATTATCACTAATTGCGAAAGCTTGAAAATACCGGCTATAAAAATGAAAAATACGTTCATAGAATCGAAGGGACAATGTTAATACCGAACATTGTTTGAATACAGTGATAGCAATTATCAACGTTCAATGGTATTTATTTATTTTTTATATTTTGGCCGTAAGGTAGTTTTCATTTTGTAAGAGCACATTTACATAAATCGTTGGAGTAGCTTCTACTATGAGCTCCGAACGTCTCTCATTATCATCTATCAAAAAGGTTAGCTCCGCACAGTAGTTTCCAGAAGTGCTGGGAAATGCGAAGCTCACGCCGAACGAACATTTCAATTAGATCTGTCTTTGAATATTATGATAGTGAATATATTAATTCGTTTATGAGTTAATGCAGCATTCGCCCCGTTACGGTTACAATATATATCCAAGTTGTATGAAGGTTCGATGAATTTATAGAGAATTTCGATCACAAACTGCGCAATGAACATGGTGTTTACTATTAAACAGATGTTTAGAACAGTTAATTGGAACTATGTTTCAGCGATATGTGTAACGAAATGTAAATAGCGATACAAGATTGGGTCTGCACTAATTAATACATGGTTTATGAATCTCTAGCCTCCGGTCAGAGGGTTTCCACTCGGTCGAACGAGTCAGTTAATGGAAAATTTAATTGACCGGTGCGTGTACAGATTGGCTCAGCTGCTCGATTTAACTCAGACTAATTGGAAAATAATTTTCAAAGCGCACCTTATAAAATGAATAGTAAGATATTGTGACATTGATCTCATAGAATTTATCAGATAAGCAATTGTACTTTTCTTAACGACGTTTTCAGTTAAACGCATAATAAGTTATTGAATAAAATGCATAGGCGGACCTGAGGAAAGTACTGGGAATTATCAAAATACAAAGTATCGAGAGTACTCGAAGTAAATGAGTACTCGTTGGCTAAAGTACTTTTCACTACATCAAATATTTGTACTTGATACTTGAGGTATCCTCAAGTACTGTTGTTTGTTTGGTGCTTCAAGTAATTATACTTTATGTCGTTATACTTCACCTAGTAGAATACTATACGTTATACTTCGCATATTGTGTTTGTCTCATATCTTTTAAGGATTTATCAGTTATAAATTCCCAGTTTAAATATATATTTGGAATGTGAAACAACATAAAAAAATCACTACGAAGAACAAGGAATTTGTTTAAAAGATGAAATGTACTTTTGAGCGTGTTTTGAAGTGCAAAACATAAATTTAATTGGAATAAAACGTGACTCACCGTTTTCTTCAATCGCGATATCGGAGACATGTTGAGACCAGCGATGATTGCCATAAGGGAATTGAAATTACCGATATTGAAGCATTCCCTCGCAGTTTCGATCCAGTATTCAACCACACGAACACGCTGCTTTTTCTTCGCGTGCTGCAAAGAGATAATGTATTGTTACCAAAGTATAATAGTACGGTTCAAACTATATAACACGCCACATGAGACTTTTTAGCGGTAGGACATTGTCGCCTACCTTGCAAACTTCCGTAGCGACGAAATAGCTCAGTCTGTTGAACCATTGAACGTACGATTCCAGATTGCGTGTTTTCTTCATGTCCTTGAAAGATGTTTCCAGATGGGGCGATTCCTGCAAGCAAAAATATAATTAATAAATGTATATCCTCTCTTTAAAAAGCCATGGCACATCTAATGTAGAAATATCAAAAACTGAAGCTGAACTGAAGTTTTCGAACATTGTGATTGATCGTTAATGTGATGTAAGCCAATTTCGGACTCGCTGTTAAGAAAATTTAAGGTAAAATTACTACACAATGCGGGTAGAGGTAAAAATAGCGAATGACCAAAATAGCGAATGGCTAAAATAGCGAATTTCAAAATGAGGAACGTATAAATGTAGAATGTCCATAATTGTGAAAATCGCTTTTTAGCCATTGGCCATTTTTATCATTCGCTATTTTGATTGAATTTTAATTAGATTAAGGTCAAACTAGCGAATCGTAAAAACAGCGAATGGCAGAAATTGCGGATTCCATAATGATGATCATTCTAGATTCAGACGTTCCTAATTTCGAAATTCGCTATTTCAACCATTCACTATTTGGATCATTCGTTATTTTGACCCCCCATCTGGAACATTGGAATTTTTTTTATCCCAATGATCTTCGGGTAACAAGCACGTTTGTCTACCGTTTATAACCTGCAGTGTAATCGATCGGATCTGTAGTTTTCTTTACTTAAAGAAAACAATGCAAACGTGGTATGGATTAGTCTGTCCCAAGTTGGAAACGCCTTGGGGCGTATGAATAAAGTTACCTTGGCGAAGGCTTGAACAAACTCCTCGGGTCCGATGTACGAGAGCCTCTCGAGTTCAACGTGAGTCAATTGTTGTGCAAGCACTGTTGCCGAAGGGCAGAGCTCAGTAACGTCGACCTGAAAGCCAAAAAAATAAATAAAAAAACACTACGTTTAGATTCTGACTTTCAGTAATGGCGATTCTTATTCGACGTAAAAAAGTTTCTAATATTAATTTCAAAAAACATCAAATATTGATGTGGGTTGTGTCTCAACCAGTAATGAGTTCGAAGTGAAGTTTCGCATCAGTAAGTTAATTTTATGTCACATATAGAGGTCACTATAATTTACATATTATTATGGATAAAAATTTCCATCACCAATAGCTTAAGAAACATTTAATCGATTGAGCTATAATTCGCTGTGCAACTGTAACAAAATCCCGTCTTTGACAGTACCATTTTTTCCAACATGTAACATTTTTTCCAACATTTTTTCTTTATGCGTGTAGTCCCGAAACACGAACGTTGTCCAGGTCTGAATCAGGATACACATTTCATTCGTCCAAAGGATCACTTGTTCATCGTCGGTTGCGTTCATTCTATTTTACCTTGCATGCTCGGTCGACCAAGTCTGACATTTCTTATCGTCGCAATGTAACTGCCAAACGGAGAGAACTACAAACCGGAGAAAGGAGAACTATGAACAGAACTGTTGACATCGTTGCCGGTATCATTTTACATGCCGGAGCGGCGCGAGGCTTCCAGAAAGAGAATGATAAAAGGTAATAATAAAAAAAAACAAAAAAGAAAACAGAAAAAGTATTCGGAAACATGTGAGACAGAGGGGGAGAAAATTTCGATTGGAGCGTCCTCGACGTGGTATTCTCGAATTATTTATGTTCCTGCATTGGCATTGTACGTCCGGGAACGGAAGGAATAGTATAAGCCCGACAGATATTTCGATTTCGAATCGAACGGCTGCCCCTGGGGACGTCGGATCCCGGTAACCGGGCTCTCGTCGAAATTTATATATTCGCGGCAGGTTCGATGCACGGAGGGAAAAGAGGGGGGCACAAAATGGAGCTGCGAGTAGGGTGAAGTTAGTGCCACCACCGAAGCTATCCCACAGCTACATTCTGAAATAACGCTCAGGCCAAATTGGCTGCATGAGGATATTCGACGCTAGGACTGTTGATCCATATGAGTAATTCTATTTCAATTTAGTTACTTTTTTTTCGAACATCTCAGATCTGTCCCATAATGAGTCGTATCGAAATACCATCAGGAGACACTCTACGTACATTTTTTCAGATTTTTTATCACATTTTTTAAGGATTAACGTTTTTATTTTTTTCCAGTGAGCGCATATTTCGGAGACTTGAGGGACTCAACGAAAATGTCTGCACATGTCTGCTAATGAATATAGGATATCTAGGAAATTGGAAAAAAATATGGCTAATCTGAGGGAGAATGTGCCCTATACAGTTCAGAATATCGGTCTGGCTGGGCGTTGACCTGCATCACTGGAAACCTGACGAACCCTCCGCGAATGGTCTTGATAACATTTGCTATACTGATGCTACATACACCGCAACTGTAATAGCAGACGGTACAACTAGCCAGTGGTACGCGAAATGCGATGACACTCGATACATATGCAAGCTATACGGTTTGCCGTATACAATGTTCAAGAACAGACGTACCCTTGTCAATGATCAGTCGCTGATACTACTCACGCACGTTTCTGGTTCTAGTAGGTTGCGCACGCCGCATTGATAGTATTCAATCGCTAATAGCAACCGCAACAATGTTATTAATATTCGAACGTATTTTTCATTTCGAAAAATTGTGCATTTTATAATTTTTCACAACTTTTTATATTCCAGACACTCGGGGACAAAATGACAATATGAATAGTCATTCTGCCCATCTTGGCATGCTCAAATACTTTCACTTGTTGGAAACGTCGAAAAAAATTGCTTAAACAAAAATATGCTTGGTGGAACAATTTTGCGGATGCACGAATAAAACAATGTTGTGCTGGGACCAATTTTTTTTTGTTTTTTGCTGGACTAACAAACTTTTTAGCTATGGCTAATATGTTTCCTGGGCTTACAAATAATTCTCTAGACTGGAAAAAAAAAGATTTGCTATTCGGTGATTATTTATTTATCTCCGTGTGGAAAAAATTCTTTGATCCTTTCAATCAAACGTTATAAAATATGTAAAATTTTGTTGGGTAGGGAGTTCCAGTTTTGGTAGGCAGTTCGCTACAAAGATTCGGCCCAGCTGGGCAACGACGAGATCCGCTAATTGCCTTCGGGCTTTTCAAACCATGAATCACTGTCAAGAGTGATAGCAATATCCAAATGATCCGACAATTCGGATGCTCAATTCATCCGAAAATCATAGGATTCTGTCCCTCCCAACAAACTATGCTGAGAATATAGTATTGAACGAAATAGGACTGATTTTTTACCAAAGTTACTTTGATTTTATAACTACATATTTTTTGAAGTATGAGAAAAATAACTGAGTAGTTTAGAAAAATCAAAGTTCTATCACGAATATTTCGATACCCTGAAAAAAAAACATCAGCATTGGAAGACCGAAGAAAAAAGTGAACCCACATTCGTTTTATCAGAAAAGTAAATATAATCAGTAAAAGAAAGTCCTTCCGCTGGAAAATTCTCACTGTTCCAAAGATCTAAGTCCTGTGTAATTGAGAACCTCGGTGGAATATTGGAAAGACGTGGAAAGTGCAATATTCGATTTTCTATCAAGATAGTGCTGGTTATAGAAAAACGAGGTAGACACTGAAGTAACAAGAATAAAAAAAAGAGCGTGAATGCGTCGCACTTGCCTTTTACTTTCATTGCGCAAAGGAAAACTCTTGGACCACTCGTGTTAAAGCCCTCCATTCCCTTCTTTACTCCTCGGTTCTATTTCTTTTACTCGAGCGTTTCATTCTATTCGATTCCGAGGCGTTTGATAGGTATTGGCGGTGGCCTCACACACCAACAGGACTCCTCAAAGATATCGAAAGAAAAGTGCACAAGCTATGCGAACGGGCAAAGCTCTTCAGCAACTTGGCCCTCTCATATAGGTACGACTAGTGTTATCTTCTCTTTCTGTATCTCCCACGAAAAAAACCACTTCGTTACGGTAAAGAAAAAAATAGTTGGACCCAACCAAATGACGTAGTGCCCAAAAAGACAGACGATTATTTGGTTAAATCAACTATTTTCAGGTGTTTGGCTCAGACCGTCGCTTGAACTAAATAGTTAGTTGGGCGAACTACTATTTTAGCCCCAACTATCTTACTTAGTTGGATCACTAATAAAATTCGTTGTGTTATATTCCTCATTGCAGCTTTTCTCACTCTATTCTCATTCTGTTCTCACCCGATTCTCACCTTTCTGAAGGTTTAAAGCAAGCGTTAAACTCTTCGTTCGATTATATATCTATGCAAACGCCCGCCACACGTATTCGCCAAACGCTGGAGTAACTTGACTGTGAAATACATGCCCGGTGAAGTATCTATCTCTTGGGCTATCTTTCTCACCAATGTGTGCATAGGAATGCACGGTAGAAGCCAGACGCTCGCCAAGCCAGAAGCACTGGAAACGGCACGCCAGATGTTCGCATATTTATCGAATGCGGTACTCCGTCGAGCTACACTTCGTTTTCTATCTCACTTTGCCTTTCTGTCTTTCTGTTCGTATGGGTCGTTCGCATTTGGCACATTTTGCAAACGAAACATATACTCAAGCCCAGTCAAGTTGATGGTATCTAAGAGGCTGCCGATCGACACACTTATGTGTTGGGGTAAAAATCTTGACTCCGCATACGTACGGTTTTTATATTTTACTTTTGGAAATTGCCCTTAACTTAAAAACTACTGTCCTTTAATATCAAACTTCATAATCATACCATCGAGCAAATATATTTATAGCCAAAAATTCTCAAGCGCGTCTGAAGCCCTGACCCAATTTAATCAACATTTTAAACCAAAAACTGATACCTACTAACTAGCAATGAAAAATAGCAAGAAAAATCCTCTTCAACCATTCGATTTAATCAATTTGTTTAACCTGTCAGACAGCGTTCTTAAGTAAAATCAAACAACCTAAGCGAAGCCACAAGAAAAATTGTTTTTTTCGAGGTTTACTGACTCCGTCCACCCCTCCGATTCAATAAGAAGAAAAGCTTTTCTCTGTGACTTGGAGCGCTGCAATAAGGTTTCGATGCTTCCCGTGCCCTCTTGATAGCCAATAATGCGAAAGCCTGTTATGGTTGTGACATTTTCGCCGTAAGCTCGGCACGGAACGATAAATGAAGTGCGTTTATCCGTCTGGAGGAAGATTATGGCAGTTGGGAGCGGCTAATTGGACACCGACGCGAAACTCATAAAGATAAGTCGAATGGCAATGGTATACGGTGTGTACATATACATATATACGTATCTACAACCCTCATCTCTATAATAACGTGGATGCTGCTCTCGCGTGTTCATTTTCATCCTTGGATATGCACATACCGGTTCTTATTACTTGAACTAGCTCCGGAATATGCATACAGTGGAAACTCGATTATCTTTCATATCGGTTTTCTTCCATCCTTGCATTTTAATTACCAGCCTTGTGTTACATAAAATCGACACCCGACTGTACATTTGTTCGAGGTGTATGCACGATGTGCAATACACAGTCTCAGGAATTACACCCTACCACCCAACGAACCACTGTATTTTTGGATCAAATTCGGTTATGGAGAAACATATATATGCACAGATAGAGTATTATCAGCGTCCGTAACGATAAATTTCGGTAAAATCGAACTGTAAGTGGAGCTCCACTGCTCTGCCTCATACCAGATGCTCATCCGCAATGAACGACCCACCGAAAGGAGGATTTAGGATTTAGGATTTAGAAAGGAATATTGGGGGTGCGGAAAGCATTGTTTCTAGCGCCTCGTATTTTTTTGACGATTGCAATCCATTCCCGAGTAAAAAAACCGAGGCAAGCCCCTAGCATATATATATACCATAGCATTTTAGATATTCTGAAAAAAATTGGTTCACCTATTCAGTTGTGCAAATTACGAGATACTGGGTTCAAATATACTTTCGATATGTAACTACCATGTAAGACATGAGTACAACTTTGACGTCAATCCGACTGGCGATTCACATTTTATAAATATTTGAATTCTCAGAAAAATGTCAATTGCGCTAAAACAAGCTTGCAACAGACATTCCGGCGAATTGCCTTTAAATTCTATTATGCTTTTTACAAAGCTTCCTCTACGACGAAGTTGAAATTAATTAATATACTTCCTTATAGTAGCTTTGTAAAACATAAGTAATGAGGAAGCAATTTGCAAAGTTCCACTTTGCAGGCTTGTTTTCTTTCACGCCACGTTATTGACAGTTTATTTTCCAGGCTCAAAAGTCGTATGTTTTTCGGTCGATAGATTTTCCAGCTACCTGAATTACATGAAGGTAGGAAACCGTAGAAAGCGTAACACAAGCGTAAGAAAGCGGTAAGTACTTCCTCGAAGGTGCTCACGTACATGCTTAGGAAGGTACGTACGAATCTCGTTATGAGACAGTAGCGCATGTGTGAAGAACTTAGGTACTATATGATGCGGAAAGCAATGGGTTCAAACTGCTGCGGTAAGAGAAACTACGACGATGATGACAACGACCAAGAGCCTGAGACGACGTCGTCAAGGAAACGAGTGAACGTTAATCCACGGCACGACGTTCAGTTCTCGTTGAATCCTCACTTGCTGGCTATGTGGTACGTGCCACCTGACAATGCTTGGGGGCATACTCGTTCCCTGTCTCTCTGTATATACCCCTTGGTTTTCATACCTTTCGCTTGGCATTCGCAATGTGTATACGTCTGGAGAGTGAGATTCGAGTGTCGAGGGTTAAGAACGTACAGATAGTAGACTCGTAGTTGGTATACGCGAGTATCCGAACTATTTCTCACGGCGAGATATCTCAAGTTTTCAGCTAGCATCCTGTAAGGACCAACTCGAACGGAAGATGCTCTATTGTATATTCCTCGTTACCGGTTATATGTTATGTGCCTCGCAAAATTATCAAATATATAATAAATGGTCCATTGTTGGTACGGAAAAGGAACGGAAACATGCAAGACAATTTGAATTGTGATGAATTGTTTTGATTTTTTAATATATATGACTTTTGGATAAAAGCAATGTTCAATCAACTAAATTGCATGAACTTCACTGATTCATAGCGCCGCAACCATGTGGACAGAGATGTTTAGAAAAAAACTTGAAAGTGTGTCGTGCTTTTCGGTTGGCATGTGAAATGTGTATACGCCTGGAGGGTAAGATTTTATTTCTTTCTACATATCATTATCATAGACAACCAACACGCTTTAGAGTGTGTAATAAATGAATACGATTGTAAGATCAATCTGTTACACACATAGGTACAGTCCGTTTCAGCAATTTGTACATCAATGTGCTCTAAAGGACTTATAACCCGATTGATCTAATTGCCGAGAATTCTGGAGATAAATTTCTCTTTTGCCCACATCCTTTACCCGAAGAAGGAGACATTTATATCGGATTAGCGTTCGCAACTGCGAATATCTATAGACGAAGGGGGGCGAACAGCTAGGCGTTACAGAGTGCTGAGTGAACTCTGGTGAAGATTATCGAGTTTCACGGCTTCTGGTCGTTATGTAGCGAGAAGAGCTACGGTACGATCGTGGTGAGGGGAGGAGATGAGACTTTACCTTTAATCGGCGAGTACATGGAGAGACGGCTCGGAGAAGATGGACTTCGTAGGGAGAGTTGGTGAGTGGGGCAAAATTGAGGGGTTGCCTGTGCTGAAGGGACTGCGCGCCAAAGCTAAACTCTTAAACTGGTGGTGACTGGTGCAAAATCGGGTGGAACGATTTTAACTGCTTACCGCAGTAGCAGCAGCAGCAGCTCAGCCGCTCAGACTCTTTCCCCAGCGGTGCTCCTCGTTCCACCACATCCCCTATAGAAAAACATCCCTTGCCTTCGTACGAATGTCCCCCTCTTCGCACAGCCAGCGTTGTCGCTAATAACTGGCAAACACAATTAACGCTTCGCTACGGTGCGCTCCGGTCGTAGGCGTGCTGGTTCCAGGGCAGCCCAACCCACAACCCCATCTCTTTCCGCAGTACAGAGTGAGAAAAGCGAATTTGTAGGAGAAAATAGCCGAGCTAACCCGCTTGTGGAACTCTTGCCTCTCGTTCTCCCTGCATTCGACTCGGTCTAGTGGCACGATGGTCCCATCACGTGAAGCAAAAAGCGCGAGACTCCGGCTTAACAAGCTGAAATATGGGATCAGGAAAGCGGCGGATAAAGAAAAAAATATTGGCCCAGAGTTATTGATGGGTAAAGTAGGTTAAGAGGTATGTAACGTTTGAATTCGGCGGACTTTTGCCACATCTGCCATAAACCACAAAGTTCCTTAAAGCTATATTAACCTCGACAAATGTATTATACAAATCGAAGGAAATTTTTAGAAGGATTATGTGTTAAAACTTCCAGAAATACAGTGGGACCTGTCATAGCGTACACTCTCGTAGCGTATGTATATATGACACGAACGGTTTCGTACCTGATTAGCGTACATGTCTCCGCATTATGTACGCTATGAGAGGTTTCGTTGTCAAAATTCTTGAAATTATTTGATAGAAATAGATGTCGTTTTCGTAAATTATTGTATATCTGGCTGAAATTGTGCCCACGAATGAATTGACAAGGAACAATGATCAATGATAAATTTGGCCGAGAATCGAGGAAGCGGTTCAAAATTTATTGAAATTTGATTTTTTTTCGCTGGTTTGTACTTCTGTTTTACTCTTGTATATTTTCAAACATCTTGCTGCAATTTTGAACGTGGAATCACAGTTATCAATCATCAGTGATGAATTTAGGCAAAGGAAAAGTCGCTTTGTTAGGAAATTTCTATTTTTCTTGATAAAAAAAACTGCTGTCAAAAATAATTTCAAGTTTTTTTTTTACAGATTTCGCTGAAATCTGGTTTATATATGGGCAATCAAAGAGGCTTTGAGTACATATTTGGTGGTGCTATCGCGTGGAGCAAAAACTGCGAGGCTTTCGGGAGCTTAACAAGCTTGAATATAGAATCGAAGAAGGTGCAGATACAGAAAAAGACTGGCTCAGAGTTGTTGATGGGCCAAATGAATTACGAGATACTTATGTAAAGTTTGAATTCTTCAGATTTTCATCTGCTACAAAATCACAAAGTATTTCAAAACTCAACCTCTCAACCTCGAGGAGTGTCTTTTACCGATTCCGGAGGACATCAGAAAGATATGTCGTATTTGAACTTTCGGAAATGAGAATTCTTCGAATCTGTTGATAATAATAGATATGGCGCTCATAATCGATACCAATTTGGAGAAAGTAAGCCAAGCCTGCCAAGTCATCGCAATATATGCCATCTATATTCCGGCTCTTCCGATTGGATCGGAAAACCTTTGACATACCGTCGTTCCAACCGCAATTGGGGCTTATCCAATTACCGAAATTAATCTACCCCTGTGATCTTCCGCACTAGTATCGGAGAGAAAGACTATGGCATAGCAGCCTACGTTTCTATGTAGACGGCAGCATTTCTACTGGCGCATAACTCCAGTTAGCACCTAACGTCTCGTGGAGTAGATTGCTGTGCGGGTTCCCAGAAACCATACCAAGAGGGTGAAGTTTTATGAGGAAATTGAGCTTTCCCGAACGATCGGCCGTTCCTCAAAGTGCAAAGATTGGAAGCAGGGGCGATGTCATAGAGTGCTGCAAAAGACGTGAGAGAAAGTCTCGAGTTCGAAACGTCACGGAACTGAGCAACGCTAGGGTCCAAAGACAAGTGCACAGTCAAGTCATAACACCACAAGCCATTTACTACAAGCTGCAAGTGACTCTCGAGACAGCTTATTAAAGCTACACAACTTTTTTCTCACTTCTTAAGCTTCAGCCTCTTAGCATCCTGACAACTACCTAGGCTTCGTCACATCGCCGGCAACTATTTCAATATAAGCGCCTCGGTACCTCTCTTCGATACTTTGCACTTTAATAACTCGTCACCAAGTCTGCATATCGTTACATCGTTATTCTGGGCAAAGTGTCGACGGACTTTCGTAATATATGCTGATATGGAATGCACAACATTCATTGAGTATGATGGTTGGATCTTGAGATCAATCTCAATGCTAGCACGGACATTTATTCACATAGAAGGTTCATAAAGTGAATCTTTCGAACATCAGTTTAGGACATTGATTTGGAACAAATCTTTATAACAGTATTATTCAAACTTTCGAGAGTTCAAAGAAGTTGCAAAGAAGAACACTGTGAATTGGTTCAGCATTATTTTAGTTTTTTTTTACAAAGCTGGCATTGTGAGGATATATGTCAATTGATTTTGGCTTTCTCATGATGGAAGCTTTTTAAGAAAAACAATAAATAATTAGGATGACATTTGCAAAGTTGCACCTTGCAGCATTTTTTATGTAAACGTTAAGATTCTGACAAACTTGAACCACATAACATTGCTGAATAAAACTGATTTCATGTATAAAATTCTATTTCGTTGTCTCATAGTTAGCTGAAGTTGGGGCAACAATGTGGATTTTCCGAAAGTTTCAAAACTCTGTAAGATCTAGACTGCTATTCCGATTTCGGTCAATTCTAGAGTTCTAGGTGATTGAAATTTTTAAGCCTTTTATACACACCCAAACATACGCACATACATACATGCATACGGATATGCGTATGTTTTCGATCATTCTGATTGTCAGGAAATCAAAATCTCGACATAAATTTTCTTCATGAAAACGAAGATCCTTCCATGAGGAAGCGAAATTAATCACAATAATGAAAATTTCCATTGCTGCGTTGACATTTTAGGCTACATCCGCTCGAATCACGTCGAAGAGGACATTGAATCCGTTAAGCTAACAGCGCAACAGGCATCGGATGTTATTCAGGATGGAAGCAGAGAACGCGTATTAGTAGGTTGCGAAGGAGTGAGAACCAAGCGATGTCAAAGAGCTTCGGGTGGGAAGGGCCACATACGTTATATTTAACGGCTAATGCAGTTTTAGTACGTTAGCTCGAAGCAACAGAGATGGGTTGTAGAAAATTCTGCAATGCTCTTAGAATATAAAATAAGAACAAGTATTCAAAGTCAACCAGTATTCATACTCAATGTATTGACAATAAAAATTAATCACAAAAATAACTATTCCCATTGGTGCGCTATGACGTTTTCGTGTCTAGCCACAAAATTTCAATGCGAGAAATTCTGTCACGTTGAGGACATTAGATCCATTAAGCTAACAGCACAACGGGCATCGGATGTTATTCGGGATGGAAGCAGAGAACGCGTAGTAAATTGGGAAGGAGCGAGAATCAAGCGATTTCAAAGTGATTAGGGTAGGGAGGGAGGTCCACACGCGGAATATTTAACTCGCTAATGCAGTTGCAAATTAGCTATTAGCAGGTGTTGGACGCGGTGGCAGATAGGCGCCCGGTAATGAAATTAACGGTATAGTTACTGTCTCGCGTACGCGACCGTTGAAGCGGCCTACGTAACTCTATTAGACTAACTGCGCAAAGTGCACACGTATACGTGTACGCTCCTCCTGCTGCCGACAGAGTTCAGGGTCTAACTATAGTTACTAGCTGGACTAGCAGCGAGAGTTCGCTGTATGCACCACCGACACCGCGGTTTCGACATGACTCTGAGCGAAATAGTCGGACGTTACAAGAGATCAGGTAAAGAGGAAGTTGAGCAGTCCGGCTTACTCTCCACCATTCAATAGAAGTCTATGAAAACCCTTCATTTTAGCACTTCCAGTGAATATACAAGAATGGGTTCTTTCCTTAATTTTCTTTGAGAATAACAAATAATACATTTTTTTCATTATTCTCCTTATGACCTTAATAATTAATGGAGATGAAACGGGAGCAGAAATCTAATTGAATGAAAAAAAACCGGATGTTTAGATAGTATAGGTTAAAACGCGAAAAAGTGAAAAGCAATTATCTGCAGCATAGAAATAAATTTGATTAATTAAAAATAAAAACAAACGAAACTGGTGTTACTGAAAGATCAGTTTTTTTCGCTCAGAAATAATTTTAAGATTGGTCAAAAAAATAAATGGATACCAACCCCATGATTTAACATTCTTTCGAATGTTTCCTTAGCTATAAGCTTCAAGCAACAATTCGCATATTCGTTGAATATTTTCCACCATTCGAATATCTTTTACCCACTTTCTCATGGGCTTCAAGAATAATTAAGGTGCATACTAACCGGAGGTTTACTGAGTGCCTTGTTAATACATTTTAGCTAACCATCAAATAGCTAGAGCAGACACAAAGTAACGGAGATATATTGAAGCTTTGTACAAGCTTTTTTTCTTATCAAGTCTTTGTTCCTAGAAAAGGTAAGAACAAAAGGACAAACGAGTTATACGAGTGGTTTCAAGACACGCAGAGGGAAAACACCAGAAGGCTTACCTGAGTAAGTTGCTCGGTTGCTGCTTCGGTAGCCAGCCTCGCCAAACCTTCCTCGTATCTCTCAAGAGCCGTAAGTCTGAGCAATAAATTTTGTAGTAGGGCAGACACTTCCTGTCTTGCAGCAGCATCCACGGCAGCGACCTTCTGGGTGATGGACCTGACGTGACCCATCACCCTCTCGTCCCGGAAGTCGTATGGGAATGTTTCCGTCCATTCGGCAAGCAGCTGCACCAGACGTGGCACGAAACGGTGGAGTCGTTCCTGGCGAAATCGAGAATCGTTATTATCGGCGTTACGAGAGGCGATTCGTCGTCTCCTCTAGCATTTACGTTATCCCACCCCCTTTATTCAACCCATCTGCACTTAGATGCTCTTATACAACCACGATTGGGTTGTTTTAAAGAACAAAAATCGATAGTGGTGGAGTTTGCAATACGGTTGATGACCCTACAAGTAATGTGTCAACGGCTCTTACGTCATTTCACCATTTTGTGGTAGTGTCGAGTCTGGTAAAAAAGAGTTTCGTTGGCAACTGGCAAACAGAGTTAGGCAGAGTTGTGAAAATTTTCATGCCGAAATGATACATTCATTAATAATCAATCCATATTCGGTTCGTTAAGTTGAGATTTAGCTTTATGATGTTCTTATATACAACATGGATATATAAACTTTGATTAGGTTGTTTTGAGAAACGAAAATCGATAGTGGCACGATTGCAATATGGTCCATGACCCAACAACGTCGGTTTTCACGTCATTTCACGATTTGATGTCAATCGGAACGTGTCTGATAATAGGATTTTCGTTGGCAACTGAAAAGTAGACTTAAGTAAAGTTGTAACGACTTTGATGTCAAAAATATGCCTTATTTCATTAGAAAGAAAAGAGTAATTTGAATTGATCATTATGATTGCTAGGGATTTAGAATGATTGGCAATTTTTTTTAGAAATCGTCGATGAAATTATTGAGATTTTTTCGGAGTATATTTTTTTTCAATTCTGAACCAAGCAATGTCGAAGAAAATAAGACAGCATGGGTTGAAAAGCATTGAAATATGTGAGATGAAGACATAGATCAAATTGCAACGCTGAAGGGCGTTCTCGACGTGCAGCACGCTCTTATTCACCCTGTTCATGAAGACTATATCGACTAGCTTAGTCACGCGATGATTTTGCTGGTTGTAAGTATACAGATATTGCGATGTACCGGATCCACGAAGCCCGGGAGGTCTTGCTTGAAAGCAAATTAAATCGCGCATAAAAACGAAGGAAAAAAATGTCTAAATTAGTTTTTCTTTCCTTGATAAACTTTGAGAAATATTTTTCCTTTCAGCGAGCTAAGAATTAGAATAAAAACGTTAAAGATGTTTTTCGTTTCAGGCGATTCAGTCACCTAAAAAAGGGATGAACAAACAAATTCTATGGATGATACTCCTTTTTTATCTTACATTTAAAAAAAATTGGTTATTTTCTAGTATGCCAGTTGGCTCTTATTATCCCCTCCCCTTTATTCCCCATTTAATTCCTCGAGACTCCTCTAGAGTGTTGTCCACAGCCACTCTTTCTAATGCATTTTCTCCTGCATCGCATTTGAAGAAGGGCTCAGGAAAACTGCGGAAAATCTGGTCGATACAGGCGGCTTTATTTTAATGACTGTTGAGTGGAAGTAAGCGGCCGTATGAATGAAATTGGTGAAGTAGAGGCAGCTACGAATCTGCCAATCGTGAGTGTTAAGGATTGTAAAGAAACATCTTCCAGGTATGTGTAGTTGTTTACGTTTCGGTCCAGGGTGCGAGCCCTCTTTAGAAAAATTTTTTTGGTCTGAAAGCTACAGCAAGTAAAAATTTTCACGATTAAATTGACATTATTCTGGCGCACTATACGTCGTCACAAAATCGCAGAATAATAATGCTTGATATGTACTTAATAAGGTTTAGGTGTAAGATGTATAAAAAAAAAGGGAATCACACGCAGAATTTTTTTTCTTCTACTAAAAATTTTCAGGTGACTGGGCCACTCTTAATAACAGTAAGTCATTTTCGAGATCAACAAAAATATCAATATTTTCTTAAATACCGAGAAGTAAAAGTTATTTATTATTCATGTGGAAAATGATTGTTATCGTTCGTATTGAAAGAATTATTCATAGCCATTGAAAATATAATTATTTGAACCTTGTTCCTCACTTTGGAAATTGTGGATGTATCAACGACGGTTACTTAGCTGCAGGGCTTTGTGTTCAGAGCGTGGCTGAAGTAGATTTGTAAAAGAGCAGAGAATGAAAAGGTAAGGGAGGCGAAGCTGCGCCGCGATGAAACGATAATGCACGTGAGAGCGCAATGCCGACGAGAGGATATACCACCCGCAGTAGAAGTAGGGGCAGAAGCAAAAGCATTGCACAGGGTTTGGTCCGCCGCGGTCGGGTCGAGGCGCTCGGGACTCGGACTCACCTTGCCACCCTCGCCATTCAGGTTTTGCTGATGTTCGCAGAGAGCGCAGACCTCGCCCAATAGCTCGTGCGGCTTGATGAAGAGCCTAGCACTCAGCAAAAAGGCGAAGAGGTATGCCCGATCGGGATAATACTCCTCCGTAGGCACCATGTGCTGCACCAGAGCTTCCAGGGAACCGGATACCAGATTTCCATCCCGGTACACGAGAGCCTAAAACAGAACCGAAAATAAAATAAAATAAATTTAAATTTAAATGTTAATTTTATGAGCCTTATTCACTAGAATATTTAACAGTATTTGCTATCGAATGGTTATCTGTCATATCAATTACCAACTTGATATTAAAACTGAAAAATAAGATGGTATGCTGAAAAAAGGACTGGTTACACAGAGAGAAGAATATGGCAATAATCCCTTGACTCAACATAGCAATCGAGTTATATTCTGGTTTTCTGGCGATTTACGCCATACGCAGCTATCTTGTTACCATGATCATGGTTTTTTTCAAAGATTATTTTTTTTTTTTCAAAATTTTATCTTTTTTCAATAATTTTTTTTCAATCATTTTTTTTTAACAATTTTTTATTTGTGACTAGATCCCCTTCAAGTTCTTGGGAGAGGAAGAAAGGATGCTTGAAACCCTCCGCAGATGGTCACTATAATTAAATGGCACAAACTTATCGCTCAGACAGGATGCATGTGCATATTTGCATTCATTTTGGAATAATGTTATATAAGTTTCGTTTTAAAAAATAACGTGAACAGTACTTTGTTGAAAGATGCAGGAATAATAAGAGATAGAAAATAAAAAGTATAAATGCGAATTCTAGTTAGTGATATGAACATTCTTGCCGGAAATTAAGGACTTCTCGTTTCCACTTTCCTCAGCAACGAAAGTTATTGGCATCGTGACTTTAGCTATAAAGATGACATGCGGACGTATTATAGATAAGAAATTTAGTAGAACAGTCCGAAGTGCTCGTAATCGAGTGCGTTTGACGACCTCCAGAGCACGACCCTTATATACACACATACGTACATACATACCCATATGGGGCATTCCATATCAATTTAACCTGTCTCTGTACCTTGAATTCTTGGATTCTGTCCACGATTTTTGGAGTATTGTTCCAACTCTGGAAAGAGCTCATAATTTCTTTCCAATCATTTATTGTACAAATTTAAATCATTTGTGTTTGCAAAAGAAAATATCGTTTGAAAAAATAAGAAAACTTACTTCCTTAATGAAATAAAATTTGGAAATATCGAAAAATGTCGGGCGTACAATTAATAAAAATAATTTGAAATTTTCTAATTCGCAGTTTTCTGGCCGCTTATCCAACTTTGATTTTTTTAGTATTCTTTTAATCAAAGCATATTCAATTTTTTTCTTTAAGCAAAACACAAAAAAAATGGAAGTGATGCTCAGCCCACTCCGAGCAGACATGTAAACAATGTCATATCTAATACCGGATTTTTGAGGAACTGTTCGGAATTTTTAGCCTTAGCCAACAATAATTCCATTTTGAAAATGTGTATCTAATTCAAATTTCAGAGAAATAGTAAAAAAAAGTCATGGACGAAATCCGAGAAGTCGAGTGTCAGATCCAGGTCAAATCTGTATGGAATGCACCATATATTCTCTTCGCCGTTGCACAAGCTTGTATTACATAGTTATTAGAGACCTGTATGATATCTCATTTCATAATATAAACGCCATTGGCATCGGCAGTAAAATTGTCGATTCCAGCATGTTACACAGGAGCTTATGAAGCAGCTTACTACAAAGAATTACTTTTCCACTCCGCCTTCAGTAGTAAATGTCTGTTACAAAGAAATCTATTACATATCGTGACAGAATATTAATTGAATATTCATTTTATAGACAACGAAATGGCAAAACGGATTTTCGATCCTATTAGTTATTCCTCGCAAAGGAAACATTATTCCGTTGTTTCCTTTTTGTTCTCATTTATTCACAATATTAACTGAAGCTTTCAACAGCAGCAAAAACTTTCCAGTGGAGCTTTTATGCACATGCATACTCACATGGTTTCCGTTATGGTTGTAGTGCACTGTGTGATGTTTTATGATATTTAACGGTATTTCTTCTCTCTGCTTTACGTTATTAGTATTATACTCCTTTTTCTGCTTCAGTAATCAACTTTAAATTGCAGTTAAATGTACGCTTTCCATAGATATAAATTGACACTTTATTTTATGTATTACCTATGGACCTTCTTATGGTGGAATCAATTTCTCGAAACTGTTATGATCGAAAAGTCGGTGCTGAATCGTCTATCCGGAATAAAATTGGAAGCAGCTAACTATGCAAAGTATTAAAACGTTAAATTATAGCGAACATGATACATAAAGTTTTTGAGACTTTAAACCTTAAGCCGCAACAGCTATAAATTCTGAAACTCAAAGCCCTGAGGTGAGCACGTGAAGCAATGGAGAAAAAAGGATCATAAAAAACTAATACTAACTTTAGCCTCCATTGGAAGGAGGAAATCTCAGGGTATTCGCTGTAGCTAATGCAGCTCTCGCTAAGACTACGTTTATGGGTGAAGTAAGTTAAACGAGTGGAAAAAAAATAGAAAAAAAGGACCGATTAGACTGACTGAATACCTGATTAACCAATTGACTATTACAGGTATATGCAACTAATTTGTTTAATTACAGTAACTAGAAACATATTCTATGGCGAAAAATAATAATTTCACGACGAGTTATACTTTGAAGTCAAACTTTAATAAATCATAATTCCATCTCTCCATTATCTTCAAATTTCATAGTAATAATTGTTAATAATAACTGTGCCCGAGTTATTCGCAAAAAAATGCAAATTATACGCATGTATTGTAGTGAAAGTTGAATATCATTGAAAGTATATGGCAGTGAATGCTCTATGATACACCGAATTAAAGAGAATTGAAGAAGCTATTTGATGTCACTATTTTTATACCCGTCTATCATGTCCGAAAATTGACAATCTCCTGGAAACTCGAGACAACGACTGCTTACGTGTTAATCAAATGGCAAATACTCAAACCCATTGCGCGACATCTAAAAAAAATCGCACCATGTTATCCTTCCACCGTTGTCAATAGAATGATATAACCGACGGTTTCATGGTGTGCGAAGTCGAAATTTTTTTTTTTTTTGGACCACACGATGTGACCTCAGTCACGAATAAATATTTGAAATATTACGAATTTCGATGATATTCAGATTTTTGTAATAGTTTTTTATAACATTCACGACGACTTAACCTATATCCATTTATTGTAGAAAAGAAAGACATGTTAGGATTGTCATAAAATTTTTCTTTTGGAATGGATTCTCTTATAGCTAATTCAGTACCAATCTAGACCAGAATAGATCGTTTCATCGAAAGCCCATTAAACAGTCAGGCCTGCAACCGCTAATGGTGAATAAAAATTAATTGCACCGGGACTTAAATATATAGAATACGAAAATGCGCCTATATCGAAGCTATCACGAGACGATTCACTTCAAATGGACAAGGATATCTATATCCATTCCGGTCGAGTGATCAGATCCGCTGGCCTCAGTCGC
Source organism: Tromatobia lineatoria (assembly GCA_949699805.1). NCBI lineage: Eukaryota > Metazoa > Arthropoda > Insecta > Hymenoptera > Ichneumonidae > Tromatobia > Tromatobia lineatoria. The sequence goes on from OX453052.1 coordinate 8,651,037, forward strand.
TGCGACCCTCTTCATTCTTGAGAGCGCGGTCTATCGCGAGTTCTCGATTAATGGCCATCAGAGGAGAAAATTAATATCCGACGTCACGAATTGCATCAGGGACGTACTTCGGGGATTCCGGGGACTTGCGATTACGAACCCGGATTGACTGTGAAACGTTGTGGCAACGTTGATAGCGTAAGACTCAATTCCGAGACCGTAGTAAATCTTAATCGCAGTACGTTAAAGCTAATAATTATTAACAATTATTTTTATCATTTATCATATTATTATTCGATTCTTCATGAGTTCTAATGGAAAGATAGAAAATAGAAAATGGAACACTTTTTGTTTCTTTACTCAACCAATGAAATATTTAGTTAAAATGCAGATGAATTTCATTGCACTAAACGAAGAAATTAATTCACATAGGTATCTCACAAAAATGCTAGACCATAATAGTTGAATAAAATCGATTGAATATTTTTCAAATTTAACTGTACATTTTTTTTAGTGACTAAACTATAGTTAATATGTGGTGAATGAAACAAATATGTTATTCCCTTTAGTCAGCTAAAAAATATCGATATAAATCTTTTTTTTTTAAATACCTATACTGTTTACAAACGAAATTTATTTAAGCTATTTACGGTGTACATCAAGAACTATAATTGTGCATTTTTATGAAGTGATATGGTGGGACATAATATGACGGGAAAAAGTATAACTTTTTCCATTTGTCGCAAACTTCAGACAAACTGAATGGCAGAAAGTTGGTTTTCATGAAACATTGTGTTCCTAAGCAAAGGCATTCCGAATTGAAAATAGGATTTTTTTTCTGATGCTGTAAAATGAAGTTATCAACTTACCACATATTTGACTGTGCTTAATTCAATTTTCACTGCAGCCCAAAATCCTACATTTAATCCGGAATGCCTTGTCTTAGTAACAAAATGATCCATCGAATTCCATTTTCTGTCATTCGGTTTGATCTAAAGTTTGCTTGAATACTTGAATACGAATACCGGAGGGTATTCGTATTCAAGTATTCAAGGAAATAGGACATTTACATGCATTGGTTGAAAAAATGTGAAGAGCTACTGTGTAATATTCGGATGGAATTTCCGATGAAATTTTTAACAAATGAACTCGATCACCGAGAATACCGCTCCGTGATTAATTAAAATCCAGGCCCGACAAATAATTAATTATATTTTTCTCTCAGTACGATAACAGTTTTTCGATGTTTCAATCGTATAAACGTTATAAAAATTAAAAAGGATAGAGTTTTTCCGGCATTTCCCACGTTATTGGAAGGATGGCCGAGTGGTTTACCAAGTGATCTCAGGTTGTAGACACGTCTGAGTTTCCATCTTCTTTGTTTTATCTTCGAGCTCTCCTGGCTTCGAGATTTTCGTTTCTCCACTACTTTACTCTCCTCTCTACTTTCACCACTACTTGGCCCTCTTCTCTTCCACTTACGTCGCGTTGACGTCCGCTCATACTCTTCCGACACTTCCGCCAGGTCCTCGCCTAACTCTACTCGTGGCAAGTAGAGTTTACTCTGATGGTGCGCTCATCTCACTGACGCGCTTAGAAAACTTTCGGTTCCGCTTTTGTCTCTTCACTCTAAACTCTGTCCGTTCGCTGGCTTAACCTTTGTACCAACCACTACGTGTATGCTTTTTACATATACTTTCTTTCGACTATGTTTTACCAAAGCATCTCCATCCTCATTCGTCTTCGCTATTTTATAAAGTGGAGTGCCATATTCATGGCTTTGATTATTCTTATCGCTATATGCATTTTTCGTCGAAAGGATAATTCGCACCGGAAAATCATGCGAAACTTGTCAATAGCTATAATATTTAGAGGCCATGTTAGATTTATACACTCGATACACCGAACAAATTGCTTAGTTGGAACCAAGTTTATGGAGTCGTTGGTCAATGTTGAAAAGTATGTATGAACATTTATCATGGAATCAACATCAACAACTATCAACGACTAAAAACGTTCATGAAAAATTAAAATAAAGGATTCAGTGCAAAAAAAACAAAAGTATTAAAATGGTCCGAAATTACTAAGTTTCCTTAAAGCTCCGGACAATGTCTACCTAGAAATAAGGGTGAATATGTGAAATTTGTATAATAAGGGCTACGTTCCTCCAAAATCATTTTTCCGAGTAATGTTAAAGTTATAAAGCAAACTTTACGTTACAGGTATCGCAAAAAATAGTATGCGCAACACTGGAGGAAAGTAAGTTATCTCACACGCGGTTTGATATATTGTCTACTTCCCTTCCTAGTTGCGTAATATAGTATTTTTATATTATAAAAACTATTATGATAATTCAGAGAACGCTGGACGAAGTGGTAGCTTTCGCTAGGTCTCATTCTATTCGCAGTAAAACAGCGCATGTTTTTAGAGCTATGTTTTTGTGGTCCTCAAAGTAGCGTTATGTATAAATTTCGTAATAACGTTGACATCTCAGACATGGATTTATTCAAGTGGGACCTTTAATAAAAATTGCTCCATTAGACGCGCGCAGTGAAGAGAATTAGACTTTCCGGTCTTATTTTCCGGTCCTATTCTTAATTTGAATAAAAATTAAAAAACATGGTTAAGTTTACCCACTATTATATAAGAAGAAGGCGAGATTAAAATACCAAACAGATACATCGCCCAATTACACTGAAGCCGGGAGAGAAATAATCGTGTAGAAATACCGAAGCGTAGCCAGCTCATAATTCCGTATAAAACTGCCTCATTATTTCTACGCATTAATGAGATTTAGAGTTTTTATAGCCAGAAATACTTTTTTATTTAGTGAAATCCAGCGAACGGCCAGTTGTCAAGGCCAGAGCAGAGTAGCCAGAGGTGTACAAAAATACGCTTTGTGAGAAAAACGTCGACGATTCTGACGGCAGATGGCGCTAGGTGTCGACACAGAGAGACCGAAAGCGTTTGCAACACAAGACGCGACATAACTTTTTTCATTAAACCAGGAGGCTGTAGTGCCAACGTCAAGACGACGACGACGACGACGACGACGACGACGGAGACGCTTTGCGCCCACTTTTGGATGCTGGCAGTGGGAGATAAAAAATTCAACGTCGCACAAGCTTCAGCGCTGCCTCTTCTCTCTATACCCTTTGTTGTGTCGCGTGGAATCTTCCTTTCTTCCATGTACACCCTTTTTATCCGTAGTACATAGCACACAGAAGGGCCCCAGTGGATTGGTAGTGGTTTTTATGCATCCGGCCCTAATAAAAACGTTCAACCCTCTTTTGCCGCGTGACGGTACGCTCTGAATCGCTCACTCCCCCTAACCCCCCTCCCGCCCCCCTTTTACCTACTCTCTCTTTCATTCCTACGTCTCCCGAGACTGTTTCCGCTTGGTTGATGCTCCGCTATATTCACACGGAAAAGCTCTATCTCTCAACAAGTGAACGCATTGTATCGAAACTCTGTTTTCCCTTTTCGCATTTTTTTTTCTTACACTGTAAAAATTCTGCAGTATTCCTGCTGGCGATATTTATTGCACCGAAGCAGCAGGCTGAGACTTTTTACAATAAATGCCACGGGCCGCAGGGAGAGCGGGGATTCTTTACGACGCTTATTATCAGAGATTGAAGGAAATAAAATGAAATGAAAACTGAGAAGCTGGACATCGAAAACTATGGAGACCAAAAACTACGAAGCGGTCGACCTGGACATCGAAAACTATGGAGAAATTTACCTGGACACTTGAAACTAATGGTAACAAAAAAAGTAATGGTACTGGATGTGTCTTTCATTACGCATTAAAAAAGTAATAGGTAATGGATGTGTCTTCCATTACTCATTAATAAAATAATGGGTGATGGACCTCTGCTCCATTACTCATTAATAAAGTAATGGCTTGTGGTTCTGAATTCCATTAGCCATTTTTGTTTTTTTCATAAAAAATAATGCATTATTTGTACATGATTTAATTGAATTTTCGATTTTTCACAGTATTTACGTAGTTGCTTTACGTTTCTTCAAAATTTCATCTGAGATATCAAGTTCAAATATAACAAAATAATATTTCGTTATAGTAAATATATAACTTAGTGACAATGGATATAAAAATTTGGGTTGATACAATTTTTAGCTGTTAAATAAAAGTAACTTTATGGGATTAACGTTATTTTATTCGTCGCAATTGAAGGTATAGTTGAAAATAATTTACCGTTGTTTTTCACGGAAAAATGATTCTTGCGATGAAACATAAGGGACGTTTCAATAAGTTCGACACCAAGTGGATTTCCTTCCATTATAGTACTCCTTAAATGTACAAGACTGAACTTTTTACAAAAAGTAACGTTGAACTATATTCATTCATCCTCACGAGCAAAAGTTAATTTTGTATATTTTTCTGTAACGTAATTATGAATTTCAACAAATTAGTGAAACACAATTTGTGGTAATAGAGTTTTTTCACCAAAGAAGGGATGTAAATGGCATGACCGAGCTTTCGCATTTTTGTGTCGTTCTTACTAGACTGCAACACGCGCAAGTTTTGAAACTTGCTCAAGCGTCGAGGTCCAGTTTTAATTACAGTTTCCATTAAAATATTTCCACGCACTGACTCCGACATTAAAATGACAGGGGCCTTTGTACCGGCACTTTTATAATTGTGGCGTTTAAAAAATACGTTTGGTGGGTGTAGATTTTTTTCTTGACCACGGATTTTTTGTTGATGTTTAGTTTTGATAAAAAAAAAGTTTAAGCTTTCAAAAATTTTAACTTTACATATGGCACCCTCATTATTCTCTCATTTACACAAACCTTTCTTTATAACGAAGTGAAAATTGATCAAAATAATATCTGGCATGGGTAAATTTAAGGTATCTCAACGAATAGAAATAAAACAAGTATCTTATATAAATCTTTCCTCGCGTTCACTGTAAAAGAGAGGCCTAGAGCAGCATTAACGGATTGTCCGAGGAAAAACTAATCTCGTAATTGCTGTGGAGTTCCCAAGTCGAGATGCCACCAGCCTAGACTGCGGCCTATTTCATTTTTTTTTCTTTCTTTCTTTCACTGTCTTTCTCTTTCGCTCGTCTTCCGTCTTATTGTGCGCTTTTTCAATGCTGCTCTATCTATCCACTCCAGTACTGTGCTGCTATATGTTTCGTGGCCGCAAGCGCTTCGAGGTACAAACGCTCTCCTGGTTCACTCATTTTTCTTTTCCAACCCGAACCTCTCCGAGCCCAATTTTCTTTGCCGCCCTTACCTTCTTTCCGCACTCTCCGTCTTTGCCTCTCCATCCTCCATTCACTTTTACAACTCCGTTTCGCCTTCTTTGTCGGTAATCTTGTCGACCGAGCACATTATTGTCTCGGCGCGTGTACTTTCCCCCAAAATTCTTCGTAAATATCTGAAAACGGTTTAAGCAGCTTTTGCACTGAGTACCGAGCACATTACAATATCGTCGCTTTTGGAGCGACCACCGGAGACATTCACGAGGCACGATCTGTATAGTCGTTACTGTTAAGGGTGACGCGACGGTCCACCCTGAGAGAAAATAAACTGAATACACGAAATAATTTATTAGAAAATTATATAATTGACTTTCTTGCTTACTCTTCGTGAATTATTATCGTGTACATTTTTTTCCCCGACATATTTACGTCAGAATACTTAAAATATCCTAAAACGTCAAGAAAAATAGCTCAAAACAGATGTATATATGTGTGCGAGAGACTGGCATGTAAAATTCATACTTAAATACCTAAAGAACGGCTTTATCGATCGAGATAAAATTTCGCACACATGTAAAGCAGATAGACTCCTTTGTTTGTGCTCAAAGGACAATTTACAAGAAAAAACTAGAAAAATCGGTTATTTTTAATGGAATTTTATATTTTCAGAAAAATGTTAATAGTTTCTGTAGATTCCAAAAATTTGTAGCTATTGAGCGAAACAATTTTTCGCGAATGAAGCCATGCTAAAAGAGAATCCGTATTGAATTTAAGATGAATCTATAAAAAGGTTTGGTTTTTATGGATTTCAAAATTTTCTACAGAATGCTGTCATTCTAGTGCTTCTACGAACTAAATTAATTGATAATTGATAAAGCGGTTTCCGTTAAAAGAAACAAAGAACAGAAATTCAGTAAATATTTTTAAAAAACCATGTTCATTTGGAAAAAAGTAAAATAATGTATTCGGTGGAACGGAAATAACAACAATAACAACAACAACAACAATAATAATAATAATAATAATAATACGGATCGTCTAATAATACGATAAGCGTATGTATTTGTGTATAGAGAATCTTGCGGAGATTATTCCGAGTCGAGCGAGCAAATTACATTAGGCTCGTGAATTATTTTAATTGCTCGATTTTCCTTTGTACGAGCTTAACCCAATTGTCATAACTTGCGTGCATAGCATAGTTTGCCTCTTGGCGTGTGGAGCCGGACCGTCAACGAAGCCGCGCAGTAGTTGAGCGAAAAATATAAGAAGAAATTGAAATGAGAGTCCGCACGCGCGCCGCTAGTCGTAGTTGCTTGCACATACAATTCCAAATCCCTGGACGCACATTGTGGCGCCACTCAATCTCTGCAGTCTCTAGTCCTCTTTCGTGGATTACGTTACCATTAATTTAATAACGCCGTCGACGAAGTCGCCGCCTCGGTTTCTCGTAGCGCAACTGCACGGTTTAGCGACGCGGACTGTTGGCTTTAAAATAGTGAAAGTAGAGGAGCAGAATAGGAAACTCGAGGAAACGCAATGGTGCTCCGAAGAAAGTACCCAGCCACCTTGTATTAATCTTTGCTTGCATTTACATTGGTTAAGAAGCCTTTTTCTCAGCAAAAACTAATTTCCTAATTGCTCTTAAGTTCCGAGACGAGATGCCATCGGCACAGCTTACGGCCGACTTATTTTTCACCCTTCTTATCGTGAGAATAAATTAATTTCGAGATTTTAATTTGACTTAAAATAGTTAAAAGCTTCAAGAATGAGTGATTTTAGAAATCTTGAAAAGATTGAATACATGATTTATATACACGCCCGATGATACGATTTATTAGATTATAATCAAATTTAGTTAAAATGAATTAAAAAAATAAAATAAAATAAGAAAAATATGTAGCTTATTTTTTTACTCCGTATAGGAATATGACTAATTATTAGTAAAGGTATATTGATAGTATTGATAATATATAGTCCAGAACTATTTGCCGCGTTATAAAAAATACTATTTGTCCATACTTAATTGAAAAAACCTTGGAAAAACCCTAATAAGTTTTCTCCACGGGAAGGTCTCCAATTTATCCAATCGATGTTAGTATTTTTTACTATATCCAAGCACTGGAAGAGCTTTATGTCGCTTGGTTAGCGCCGAAGCCTGATCGAGGTTTTTCAATATCTGAATACTAATAGCGATAATGGATTGTACTCGGATCAACATGAATAACTAGCCGCTGATCCTTTGCCCTACGGTGACGTTCCATATACTATAGCATGGAATTAGCAATGCCTTTCAATACATTTGAATATTGCAATTTGCACTTTGAAGAGCAATACTATCTGGATATTAAAAACGAGATAATGCTTTATATCAAAATTAATATCCATAACACTGCGGATCACTGCCATTTTCATCTACAAATTCTACATAATGTCCACTATAGAGTCACTACGTGGATTTTTATAGTTAATATTTGTGAACATAATCATTCAGTTAGTAATAATGCCCTGAAACTAATATATAATGCGATGTTTGTATCCGAAGATATCTGCGATTGTAATGACTCTTGAGTATAAAGTAAGCAATAGTAATTCACCTCTACAATGATTGAGCAATGGTAGAAACAACATCACATTGCAAATATGCGATTGCTCGTAATATACAGTAGTATTCATACAGGAACGATTGCAATCAATATCTTACATATAATTTTACAATCTATTTTACCCAGTTTATATATTTTTATAAAAAAGCCGACTGATTTATATACACTAACGATATTTTTTATTCAAGTATCATTGATATTTGATTTAAAGCAATGCTTAACTCGAACATTAAATTTTGAATATTGTTTATTTCGGATCTAAATAGATTGGCTCGAATAATTACAACAAAAATAATTTAGTCGTAAATAATTATAATTGTAATTAGTAGCGGTCATAGCTAAGGTATAATAAATATCCCTTACCCTCGAATAAAAGTGTTTTTCATTCAAATAAACAGAATTATAAAATCCCGTTCTAGTTAAAACTAATACATCATTCTCCTCAGTGTATTTTAATTGATATTGATTATAAGCATATCCGATAAAAACCAAAGATATCATTATTTAACATTGAATGAATTAATCTTTTTGAAAATGAAAATTAGATTTCAACGATGGAACTATTATAGTAATTTAACATTTTTGTTTCACATGAACTGCAGTGCTCAGCTTACCTTTGAGTAATGGTAAGTAAGCGTTCGACTATGATATAATGTCAGTTATCGACTCTTTTTGAATCTTGCGAATATTTCTTTATCGTCTTTTTTTTTTGTATTCTTCACCCATACGTACAAGGCTTATGCCCATTCACGGGGAATTAAAACCTTTATCGTTGTACAGCCGTCTCGACTCTATCGATGGCGATTGAAGGCAGAAAAGAGCGAAACGAGGGAGAAAAATAGAGAAAGTGGAGGCGGAGTAACAGAGTCGAGTCGAGTATGTACGGCTGGGAAGAATCTAGATCGAAAAGGGGGAAGAACGGAAGTGGTGCACGACTACAGAATTGCACGGTCGAGCAGGTTTTGGTCGGGCCCGCGGCAGAACCCGTATACGTAACGCATCCATTCGCCGTTATACCTCTGTCAGTCAGTACGCACTCGCTTTCACTCTGATAACCGTTCAGCGACACTACCTATTTCTCCAATATTATTATTCTCTTTTTATTAACCTCTCCTCTCATACTCAACGATTCTCAGCTTCAAGTACAGAAATTACATTTTTATATTGCCTATTCTTTTATTTACCTCGTCATTTATTTACATCAATATCAATATAAGAACACATTTTTGACGCTCCAATTATTCTTCGTGAAAATCTATTTTTTATAGACGGAATATATGGAAAATAGTGCTTTGTGATACTGGTACTGGAAAGCGGACTTTCCGATTACGGTTCCGTCAAAAGTCTCCTGTTTTATACAAGTATCACATTTTGAAACACATACGCAAAAACTTTTCCATCCAGACTTAAAAATTCCAGCAGCGTGGCAAAAGTGTGCGAAGATGTCGTTTTCGGAAATGAGTTATTGTTATTGAATTTGGTTAAGGTTTTACTTATTTATTCTTATTATATTAGATATTGCAGTACATTACTTGTAATCGCCTTTGGTAGAATTCCTAAAAAATTTTGGAGTAATTCAAATTAAATAATGAAATTTCATATGTTAAAATTAGTATACAATACTGAAATTCTCAAACATGGATATTTTGTCATTGTCGCCAGAAAAAAATCCTAAATCATGATTATTATTGGGCTTGCTAAAATAAGAAGGCTATTTAAGTCATCACTATTCGCACATTACTTTTTTCAATATGGAAAATTAAATTACTTGTACTGACTGTTTTCCTATTGGCAAGAGCGAGTACAATATTTCTATAGATTTTCTGTCCTTTGGGTCGAATATATATGCCATTACTGGAGTTACACAGAAAAGCTGGTGAGTCAGGAAAGCTTTTGCCTTGCCCATTTCCTCCTACGGCTTCGACGGTTGTTTCCGGAGCCGCGGAAATGTCGTTACATTCACAGGATTCTTTTTTCTCTCTTGACGTTCATTGTCAAGTATATGAAAGATCCACCATTTTACGGTCAATCCTGTTATGAAATTGTGACAAGTGATTTCTGTTCTGTTAAAATTTCTTCATTTAGCGCATTTTCACTTATTTAGCAGTACTAATAGGTTATGCTAATATTTCTAAATAATATGCTAAATAATAAAAATAAATTTATTACTGTTTATCCGGCAAATATCTATTTCATTAATTTGCTTTTCAAATTCTTTTTCTTTCCGAGCAGCTTGTAAGCTGCTCAACTGAAATTTATTATGATAATGATAATTTACAGTATTGACAAAAAGTATCGATAGTGATTGGCGAAAAATTTATTTACAAAAGCCTAAATGAACCTTTTTTTAATTACCTGTATGACTTGCAAGAATGATGGAATTAAAATACGAATATCTTATTAGAATTTCTAACTAAACTCACATGTTCCGGATTTATGGCATTTCCGTCGCGAATATCCTGATGCTCGGAATTTGCACCGTTCACCATTCCTGAGCCAGGACCGACCCCACCCGCTCCTCCTCCGACTCCGAGGCCCTTTGGACCGACTCCACCCGCTGGGGTTTGTGGCAGACTCTGAAAAATGAAAGAATTCCAAAAATGCTACACTGTTTACTAAAAGCCGAAACGCGTACGATTATTATTATTCACATTTAAAGAATCCCCCTCGTAGTAATGCCGACGATCTTAATTAAAATAATCCGTGAAAAAAATGCCTTCGGTTATTGCGCATAAAACAACTTAATAGAGCTCCACTACTCTCGCAGCTTATAGTGTGAATTCGCTCATTAAATCGACGTCGCAGTGCAGTACTTTTTTTTTCCTCTTAATTGTGGAAAACATAAAAATAATTTGGTATTTATTAATTAATAACATATTATACGAAAATAATGAACAAGTCGAGGTCGTTACAATCCTGAAACGATGCAAATATTTTATTCACGCCTGATAAATTTGAATCAGAATAAAATGTATTCCCGCATAAAAATAATTATGTAAAATTGAAATTGCAAATCGAGCTATGTCACTAAGTGCCATTTTCGAGATAGACTACAAAAATAGTCTACTTGAAATGAAATGTGAAGGTACTGGAAGTTTTTATGCATGAAAATTCTTGCTTTTCCGTTCAAGTGACGAATAAATTCGTGCCCAATTGAACAAAATAGATCGCATTAATAATACATTTTTCCATTGAAAAAAAAAAAAAAAAATTCTTGATGCTACCGACTCAAACAACAACCAAGATTGCACAGCACTCTTGACAGTGGTCAGCAGCACATTCGTCGGCTTTCCAAGGACTTCGGTCGAGGTCTTGTGGTCTTCATGCCGCTGTAGACATCATGAGGTCGCTGGAGGGTTTGCTGTACGAAGAGGGACTAATCTCTCTGCGGAACCGTGACGCTAATGGCTTCTCACGGTCTGCCGCTGTAGATTTTAATGAGATTTATAATTGCGAAACAGCGCAAGGCGTTTCCTAGATAAAGCCTGAAAACTCTCAAGTTGCACCGTATAAATGAAAGCGAGAAGGTGATAGAAAGTTCAGAGGCAGATCAGCCAAAAAAATGAAGAAAGAAAAAAGCTTCGCTGGACCGGGACTTTAAAAGTAGGACGTAATTTCTGGATCACTTTTATCGAAAAGATCAAACACTTGATACGACCACTTTCAGCAACGCTAAATAAGTTGAGTTTTCATTTTCGATGTCGCTGTGTACTATCCTCAAGGGAACATCACAGTGAAACAAGCTGAAAAATAACTGATGGCACGCCAAGTATTTTTATAGCAAATCATTACTGATGAATTTTACTTGGCTGATATATTGCATTTGTTTTTATATTTTTGTAAGGGATTTCGAGCATGGAATTTTTTTATTTATAATTTTTCTTATTTATATAATGACCGCACTTTTAATACTTGGCGTACCATTTTCGTTTTAAAGAAACATTTTCTGGTTTATTTCAAATTTTTTTTTCGAAATATTTTTTATGTTCTCGTTGAGTTCGGCATGAGCAGAGGTTTCTTGCATAAAGGATATTGTTGGACGCAACTTTGAGAAATTTAATCAGAAGTTCAGTACCGACTGTAGAAAAAATTCAGCGATTAACTGATAGGAGACAGGAAACCGACTATTTGGCTATGAAAAATACATGTTTCCGAATGGTAGAACCCAAGCTGAAAACGCGGTGAAGACAGTACAGAATACTAGATACTGAGATTCAAGGTGGAAAAGAGTATACGAGGATCAGACTCAGAGGCTCATATAGCTTCGAGAGTGCACAACACTGTATCAAGTACCTTTCAAATCGATTGAACAAAGGCCGCCTCCAACTTTCCCGGCAAATCGTTCGAGTAAGTGCCATAGAATTTCGTCTCTCCCCCTTTTCTTCACCTAACATTTACGGATATTATGCTACTACCACTTTCCGTTCTGCCAAATCCACTCATTGTCTCGTTCTTTTGAAATTTCGAAGAAATTCAACCATCAAAACTGCAAACACAGGAATTTGTGAATGGTCGCCATTGTGTCTTTTAGAGATTTGATATTGAAAGATATGGGTCGATTATCGCTGTTAAATCATAATCCATCATTATTAGGCTGATCGTCATTTGGCGTCCGGACGAATTTTGAGGTTGACGCTCTCCTTATATTACTTGCAAATAAATAAACAAATGAAAACCCTTTCAAAATATAAGATTTTTAGTTTCATTTTTAACCCTCGCGGTGAAGACCTGAATTTAGCCGTGTATAAAACGAGAATGATCCAAGTTTCCGGGAAACTGAACAGACTACGCAGTCAAGTGTCAACACAATCGGTCGAACGGCGTGGAGAGCAAGTCCGGAAATAAAATAAAGACAATGCTTCCGATATTTTGTTCCATCAATTTTCTAAAAGAGAGACTGTGGATAATATATATTTTTTCAATCACTTGTGCGCTACCTTGTGCAAATTGTGAGATTCGGAGTCCAATTTGGTTCACGTATATTGTAGAGCGAGGCTTAGGACGGAATATGATGTAAATCAGTACAGCGGTATACTTTTTATACGAATTACCTTTTTGCTTTTAATTTTCGCGCTTCATCGTCATTGTCGGTACGTTGCCGACAACGTCTGACTCATGCTCACATTGTAAATCATCGTAAATCATACTATTGTATCTGCTAATTGAATCCAATGGATCTTGCTGTATCGAAACCTCATTCATGCAAGCGGTAGAATTACCAGTTGGTTCCAAACTGTGGAACAACATCGTATAGCTGTACAGAGGCGATGGGCAACGTATACTGAAATTCGGTACAACTCCAGCATGTAGAGTACGTCAACCCACGGGCTTCTCGTTTCCTCGATGTCGACGAGATAGACTAATGTACAAGGAACTCTGGGGATGGCCATGGTTTCAGGAGACCTGACTTTGATGAAACGAGTGAGGGAGTCGGAGGATCGAGTTTGCCGTTGGGTCGATCTTGGTTCCCACGCCGAGTAGAGTTTCTACTGCCCGCCATATTGTCCAACGAAAGTTTAATTACCTGTAAAACGTCCGGGAGCTTTCCACGGACGGTTTGCGAATGAGATGGACAGATTGCTCGGTGTCCTTAAAATTGTTAAGAACTTTTGGCGAGCATCGGGATGGAACAAACTCGAAGGGGGAGAGGCGAGAAAGGGGAATGCTACATTGGATGAAGGTGTAGTGAAAGGGAAGGAATAAAATTCTCGAGGTAATTTTGCGTCGGTATACAAACATTGAATAGGTAGTATACCAGAACCCGTGATGCGACGAGCATTTGACGCGTTCTTTTACGACGAAAATATGGTAAAAACATCCACCGCTGAATCGTTGGAATATAGTGAAGGCAGAAGATGTAAAGTTAAGTGCAAACCATTTGGAAATGAAATACCGGCGAAACGACCAGACAGAATAAATTTCGTTATAGGTTGTAGTTTGAAAAAATGGAGAACGCGGAAGGATGACAGTGGTCGTATTTGGAAGTTCTCTCGAATCATCATGGTCTCTGATCCGTGATAGCTTTGGAACGTCCGGATAACACTCGACACGTGTACTTGAGACGTTGATAAGGAAAGGATTCGTGAAACAAGCGTGCTTGAACAAAGGGGTGAGCATGAGGCTGGGCGCGATTTCGAAGATAGGTTTGGAAAACACACGGTTCTCATTGTCGCGCCTCCTTCGAGTCCAAATTGGTGGCACTATCTAGAGCTTTATGATCTGTTGCTTAATCTCCTCGTTTCGTCGGTCGGTTTTGCCCTTTTCAATAAAGACGCTAGTAGCTATAGTGAAACTCAGTGAACATTAAATTCGTGTATTCAGTATGTAAACGAAAACCGTATTTATGTAAGCGGCTATGCTCACATGTCGGAGTACTTTGGTTGCGAACCTTGGTACTTTATTTTGCTGATGATCGTTGTAGTCTCACTAATCTGTTTGCATACTCGCTGGCGCAGTTAGCGGTCGTAGATACCCGAATCGTAACCAAGTGGCTGCCATAATTCTCGGTTTAATACACAGGACCATTAAATCAGTGGCATGACCATTCGTTATATTACGCGAAGATCAGAATGTTGCTGCTGCTGCTGAGCCTGGGGAAATTCGAATTTGCTGCTGCTGCTCTATTGGCCTGATGGGGGTGAAAATGAGATAGCAGAAGGAAAGTGGTATGCTAGCAAGTGGAGCCAACAGCGGGACGAATCGGAGGCAGAGAGTTCGGTGCATAAATCGAGGTGGAACGAGCCGGCGGGACATTGGATCTGAATTGCGAGGACGAACCGACGAACGGCGAAGAGAAGGGTCCGGGTGTTCGAAAGCGTGCGCATAATGGCTTTCCAATGTACCGGAGACCCATACTTCCGTCTGCGTCGAGTATCTTGGCCTATCCACCATTGTGGTTTCCTAGATTCGTCGGTCCATAGAAACGTAGAACGTTCTACCGTTGCACTACCTGGATCAAGAGAAGCACAAGCAAGCATAGACCATCCCCGTTGAGGTTCGGAATACGCGTTCCAGCCAGTAGTGTTGCTGCTGCTTGTGCAGTTCTCAATGTCGCTATTCTATATGTGTACGTGAACGTTAACGCGCTAGCAAGAGGTGACCTCCGAACTCGGAAAATTTGGCCCATCGAGGCATGACAATCCACGCGGAATCTGGAATTTACTCCGTGGCGAGTTGGTGTCCGGCCGGCGGGTTTCAACTGCTGGTACAACCGTCGTTTAAGAGCAGCAGTCATGGTTTGTGTGTAGACTGAAACTCTGGCTTCCATATCTCGCACTCTGTAAGTTCTGCTTCCACCTACGAACTGGATTCCATTGTGTTACATGTTCGAATCATTTTGCGCTATGCCTGGACTCGTGCTTGTCTATATTGATATAATCGACAACAAGATTGGTTGGACTCTACAGGCATCATTTTTATGAATCCTCGTAACTTAATTTCAATTAATTCAAGTGGCATGAAATTTGCCACTGGGTTGGCGGAAATCAGTGCGTGGACGTTGACGTGTAATTAATCGCTACTATAACTAAGCGGATTCTCGATAATTCGAATTCATGCGACTTATCCAAATGCTAAATCGAACCTGAATGTGTATATACCAAGTGTGATGGAGCTGATCAGCTTGCCCTTGCAGTCTGTGAGCGCCTCTTGAGGGCATTGAGAACAACAACAACCCTAGGCACGATGTCAGCTCTACGCTTGATGGTGTTGAATGCTACATCGAAGCGACGCGCCACGTAATCAGTTCGGACGTGGACAGATCTAAGGTGATTGTGTTTGGGATTGCGGACTGTATCTGATACGTAACCTACACATGGCGCACTGTGTTCACTGTATACGAGTATATTGGCTCGGATCAAGCGATTCGTTGCTGGCGAGTCACATGGACTGTGGCAAATAGGTTCACTTTTACACAAGCTCGACGTTTGGCCCTCGAAGAAATCCGCCTTTTCCCACATTTCTACTTGTCGTGGAAGCTTTTGGCTCGAGGCTTTTCTCCGTGAAGACAGCTTCCACTTTTTCTTTTTCATCTTTTTATTTTCATTCGTTCGTGAGCTTGGCACCCGAGAGGCTTCACAGGACGACGTTTCTAGAAGTTCACAGCCGGACTGACATACAATACACGATTGCGCACAATGCTATATCTGTGTTTGAACTGAGGAACCATGACGAAGACGTAAAAGAGACGGCAAAACGATGTCATAGTGGTGGTAACCGGCAGAAGCGACAGCGGCAGAAGGCATAGCGTCGGGTAAAAGAGCGCGAGGCATATAATCCTCGAGGAGGAAGAAGAAACTTTGTACGAAGCTACCAGCCGCGCCGGAACGCTTTCCGCCATCTTCGGTTAATCCCTAGATAAAGTTTCACGCCTCGTGCGATAGTTCGCCATGGCAATACCTCGCAGCACTGCTTCTCCTGAGCTCACCAATCGTTTTAGTCATCCTCTTTGTTTCTTTCTCAACGTTTCTACATCTCTTACTTTCTTCATATCTTCAGGTTTTCTTCGGAACTTGACGATGAGTTACGAACGTTTCACATCTGACAACGTTTCATCAAGCTTAACTCATTCTTGATTCTGGGATTCAACCCGAAAGATAAACGATTGTGAAATATGGAAGACTTTAGATCAGCATTTGGACTTTCATGAAAACAACGATATCTGTAGAAATAAAAAATAAAAAGACAATATGGGAAATTAGTCAGAATTCAAGATGGTATTTAATGTAAGTAGGAATTCTTCTCGACCACTTATGACACTGATGGTACGGCAATTCTGAACCTGATTCAGATTCATTACATCTGCAAAACCTTTTAAAAGACTGGGTCAAGGTCAGCCCATCTTGTGACAAAATTACTACACTGGAAATTATACCAATGCGTGCACACGAGGCGAGCACCTATACATGTTGCAATGCAGTAGTTACTATTAACAGCTTCCTAAAGCACGTATGTACATGTAAATGGCTCGAGACATTATGCATCTGAGATGGGTGTCCCAGATGCCTAATGGACCAGACTCACCACACATCGACCGGTCTGACTGGTACTCGTCCTGTTGCTACGGTAAGCATGCGATGCTCGCTGGCTATATGCATTAATGCGAAGCCCGATGGACAGCAGATTAATTGGAGGAAGTGCACGCGTCCCTAATTTCGATCATTATATGATAACAAGTGAATTAGTAACACCTTACTGAGTCATAGCATCCAAAGCCGGATCCTCCAACACGATGCATTACCAAAATACGTGATATTGATAGTTCTGATGGAAACCGCATGAATTTCAGAACCCGCCGACGCCACTAATTTCTCTAACTATTCTAATATTTACGTAGAGCACCAAGAGAAATCGATCTGATAATTTATTTCAATCAATTATTGAGTCTATTTGAGGGTGGAGGTCAAAATAGCGAATGGCTGAAATAGCGAATTCGAGAATAATGACCATTCTAGATTCAGACGTTCCTAATTTCTAAATTCGCTATTTTAACCATTCACTATTTTGGTCATTTGCCATTTTGACCCCCAGCCATATCCCTGGAATAGAAGTTTTTCGGTCGCTGGAACAATGTAAGCGCCAACTAAATTACCCGTGCATTTTTTTGTACGCATGTTGTCTACTTCTCAGCTTGGTGAATATTTTGTTCAGGCAAAAACATCATGATCTTATCCTACCCCATATGTTCCATTATTTGGCACACTGCACTGCACTTTTCGACACATTGCGACCCACCAATGTGTCATTCGGCGATTTGAGAGAAATCTAATTATTACAATATCTACGATCTTTTAC
This sequence comes from Tromatobia lineatoria, assembly GCA_949699805.1. Taxonomy (NCBI): domain Eukaryota; kingdom Metazoa; phylum Arthropoda; class Insecta; order Hymenoptera; family Ichneumonidae; genus Tromatobia; species Tromatobia lineatoria. Next base: position 8,668,642 of record OX453052.1, read on the forward strand.
CATAATGTTTTCAGCTGTCTTGTAGACCCGAAGATCCACAATAATTGATTCTCAACTACATTCTCTTAACACACTACTGTAACACACTATGCACTGAGAGCATAAATTTGCTGAAACAACACACATTGTACCTCATTCTCATCTATTCCTAATTAGAAATCTCGTACGAATAATGTATGTGTTTAACGCCAGCATTATTAAATGACTGGGAATATGGAGAGATATAATCTAGACTAAATAGACATAAAGTTAGTATGAGAAACCAAGTTAGCGATAGAACGATTCATAATTCATGAAGGAACTGACGAGTGTACGAGGCACAACGTGGTTGGAGATTGGGAGAATATATCGCAGGCCACCCGGATTACTTTCAAGTTCAACGAAGCCTTTCATCCCCGAAGCGCGGGAGACGCATATGCTGCAGCCCCGTTAATAACTGAGGCTTGTGTACCCACGAAAATTACTCTCTTTATCTTCCTTTTCAGTGTCGTTCGGGCAGGTTTCGAGAGACGCTCGCTTTGGCCCTCCACGTTTCTCTGATACTCTCTGCCTACTCATTACCACTCTTGTCTTGCTGCGTCCCTGTCGAGACTTCCGCACATAACTCATAGCCTCGCCTCTCCACGTGACGCCGTATACTCCGCCGTACGGACGTTTTATTTTCCCTTCACCTTCGTCCTTGCCTCTTATGTTTGTCTAACTTTAAACACATTTGGTTAGTTTGTCAAATGCCGGGTTGTCCTGAAGTTGTAGACACGACACTGTTAAAAATCCACGGCTGCAAACTCGGCCAGTGTGGACTTTTTGATGGTGTTTATCCATTAATGTGTTCATATTACGATTTTGTTGAATTTATATTGGTGCCAACTCCATCTATCGACACTGATCTTAGGATGTTTTTTCCATTCAACGACCTACAGTGTTAACTCAACACGCGTCAAACCAACACTGCTTCTTGTCAATAACTTGTATGTCGTAGAATATCACGTGGCCGTAAATCTGGAAGATTACCGCTTCGCGTTGATCTTCTCGGTTCTACTTTCATCCCGAGCATCATAACGCATATCATCCAGGTCTCGATGCCGGATTCTATTTGTCAGCTTCTATTTTTATAATTTTTGTTTTTTCTGTGTTTTAAACTGAACGTTACTTAAACATTCCTCTATTTAATTTCGGGTTATACGTTTTGAAAGGTCTTGATTCCCAATAATTAGTGTTACATTTTGAAACATTGCTCTTGTAGCGCTGGCGCTGAAAATTCATGTTCATCACCTAGCTTATGCACGGGCGAACGACTAAGTGTTGCACGGGAAGCCTTCCGTAGTTTTCCATGGAGCGCATAACAGTTTGTTTGTATACGCAGCGAGGCACAGGATCGTGCTGCGCGAGCAGATGCTGACTACACTATTCGCACAACGGCAGATACACACAGATATTCGGCAGGTTATTCGTGTATGTGAGTCGGAAGTTTGCAACTGGCATTGAGCCAACGTCACGGTGGACGAAATCCCCAATGTGTTTACGGTTATACGTCCAAAAGAGATACGTACAAATCTCTCCGCTTTCGGTGCTGAGTACCGCATTCAGGATCGTCATTCTTGCTCATTCCTTTCCTCGTTGGTCTCATCCTTCCTTCACACGGTATTCATATTATCTTTCGAGAATTCCCTACGTAAACGGGTAATTTAAAAAATGTCATAACCTGCATTTAATTTTTAGTGTACTCTTTGTGTATTACTTTCGATATAATTTGATTAGCTATTATGCTCTCCTTTTTTCTCGTTCTCTCTCTCTTTAAATATTATAATTGCATTTTGAATTATTTGAAAAATCTCGTTCGAGCGCTTGCTTATGCAATACTAGGTATCGGGGTTCAATTTAGTTTACATATGGACTATCATTACACAATTTTTGAATTAAAATTTTACAGAAATCGGTCGAGCGGTAAAAATTTTACGTCACTTTGAATTTTGTAATAATGTCTTCCGAGTATAAACAAGCCTGCAAAGTAGAACCTTGCAAATTACTTTCTCATTATTTTTTGCCTTCTACAAAGCTTTCTCTGCAAGGATGCCAAAATTGATCAATTGATCAATTTGCAAGTTTCTACTTTTTTTGTTTATTCATTTTTCATACTGATTTAAGAGTTGTTGTTCTTAAAGCTGTTTATAGTTTTCAATAATATCAGCCATTGTTTTAAAATCTTGAGATATTGAAGAGACTTGGGTTTGGAATGGAAAGAGTAGATGTAGAAGGAAAATGAAGCGAAACAAACATAGTATAGAATGGTGATTGACTCGTTTGCGTGACGTGCGCCAATTTCGACACCAATTTCTTTCTTGGAACTTAGCAAACTCCCCCGCTATTTTCAATAAACCGAACAAGATGTAGTCGGCTGCGCAGTAGGATAACCAAACCTAATTCGTTCCGCGGTGGTTCGATGTAATATTCATATCGCTAGGGCGAAAGCGCGGTTATTGGGCGTACGGCGCACCCGTACGGAACAAGGCCGTCCGTGAATTTTAAACTTTATGGAAACTACGGTTCGCTTGGTTGAGGAATTTGCATGCCACAGAGAGAAAAAAATACCCAGAATGGAGTGAGAGTTAACGGAAATATATATTGCTGTTGAAGCAACAGAAGCGAAAGGAGTAGATGCATCTATAGATAGACCAAGTGCGTCGTGTCGATCATGAAGAGCCAGGTCCTTGTTTTTCTCCTCGTTTTCAAGGCTTTTTCCGATTTTTGTGCAAGCAAGGGAGTGAACAGCCGAGCGATTCCACCAAATTATAAAGTTCCATTGCAAAATCGAGGCAAAAGGTCTCCAAATATAACGGATGGAAAAAAAATCACAACAGCTCTCTCTCTCTCTCAAAAACTACATTCTGCTTTTTTGTGACATTAAAAACGACAAATGGTAAACAAAAGAAATCTTGCCAATTGCTTCCTCGTAATTATTTTATTTTTACAAGGCCCTATGAGCAAGCATGCATGCTGATCGAAATTGGCTTCCTTACTAACGACAGATTTCAAGCGAATCCGCACATATATTTATCCATACATACATAAGTACAGACATTCTTGCTACCACACTTTTTCCTATCCTGACATTAAAAAACTAAAAAAAAAAGAACAAAGTTCACGAAAGCTTTGTCTATGAGGAAGTAACAAATAATATGAAATACATAAATTTCCTGCTTGCTGCTTTTTTTTTTCATCGGCCACTTCATGCCTTCATTACGACCTAGAGACTGTAAGTCAGCAAGTGTTTTGGCTCGACAGCCAAAAGTAGTTACAGCAAGTAGCTAGTCAGCCAAATAGCTATGTTGCATACGATAGGGCTTCTTTTTTCCTTTGTAAGCTTTGTTAAATTAGTCGTCCGAAGGAAGCGGCAAGAGCTTGTACCGAGGGCGGAGGGCATGCGATGTTGTCGACGTCATTGTCGTTGAAACGACAACGACCTTCGAGGGGGTCCGGATAAAGAGTATAGACCAAAGTAGGTGCGGTATAGCATCTGCTGACTTGCCACCGTTGCTTACCCTGGGACGAGGGATACGTTGTTAAAAAAGGGCTCGGAGAAGGGATCGAAGTTCATTTTGCGGTTATGCCGTCAGCTGAGGCCGGGGGTGGGAGTAGGAGGAACAGGAAGGTTGACAACGGAGATTTAGATGAAGAAGGGTATGGCGGAAAAATTTGCAGGCTAGTTCCCCTTTCCCTATTTCTCATTCTCTGTCTCCTTGTGAGTCCCTTATCATACATATCCGTTTAACTTAGATTGCTACAAGACCAAATAATAAATATATCATACTAGTGGTGGGTTCTCGACCAGCGCTCGATTATTATTGTTATAGTTAATCTCCTTTCGAAATTAAATTCATATAATTTTCGAATCTCTGTTTAATGGACAAGTAATCCTATACTGTCTAGGAAAATTCAATGAGTACATTTTATTTGGGTGTCTATGACCTATTGCAAGTGTTAGAAAACTCTGGATGAATTTGGATAATGAGACGAGAGAAAGTAAAGTGGGAAATGTCGGATGTGAGTGCTAAAGAGGAAAAACTGTGCCTCCTTGACTCATACCATCTTCAAAGCATCATTCCGGTCAGAGAATATGTATGACGATCTCTTTTAGAGGCCCGAGCGCACCTTTGCAATGAAAATCCAAGACTTTTAAATCGCATGGACCAACGTAGTATTTATAATCTCGTTATGACGCTTGCGGTGAAGCGACCGGATGCCTCTCAACCCATTTGAACTGCACCATTAATAATTGCACTAACACGACTACGAGGCGTGTACGTGTCGAGAGCAACCAGTGCGAATTGCCCTTGGCCCGAATACAGACTTTTACCGGTGGTTTTGTCGATGATAGTGCGAGTTGTCGGCTTACCAAGCACCAGATTTTCTTCCGGTTAACTGCTCTCTCAACAATCTACTCTCCACCGACCCCATTAGATAGTATATTAATTTCTTTTTAACAATCCTCATCGCGCCCAAGTGCGACAGCATTGACCTAAATACTATTTTTACAGAATATACTTCATTCCGTATCATAATTTTTGTAGAACTCATTTTTTATAATCTCGAGAATGCATTCATAACCAGGAGAAGAGCTTTTTTTGTTGTATTTGCAAAACATTGAGTGTTATTGGGTGATTGGTGTCACAATCTGTGGCACAATCTACCAATTTCGCGAATGAACGGAAGCCGAAAATCGATCCTGCGTACTTCCCCAAATCATAAGTCCATTTGGAGTCACCCGAAAGTAAAATGGATCCAATGCATCATTCAACGTCGAAATTATTCAATTTACTCGTGTCAATACGATTGGCGTTGTAAGCGATACTAATTTGCTTGCAGTGGCTTAATAGGTTCTTATAATTTCCTGATAGAAAAGAGACCTTACATTGAAAGCTTTTCTCTAGTTTACAACTAGAACAGGTGATAAAATTAATTTCCCGTTAGGGAGACGAGCAATGAATCCTTTACGGACCTTAAGGTTAATCGATTTCTACTAAGACGCGACTTTACGAGTTGCAGGCCTTCACTCTCAACCTTCTTCAAGAATGGAACGACAAAACGGAGGGTTTGGCGAAGTGTGGATATTGCTATTGCGAATGGAGTGACGAAGTATCGAAGAGACAAAATATATCGTGATTACCGGAAACCGAACACAGATTATTCTCGTAGTGATCAGAAGACTCACGACTGCGCTCACCTTTGCCTTTATAGGTATAGTTCTCATTTGAATCTTTCCATATCATGCTGACCCACTGAACACATCCTCGATGCCATCGCCGACGGTGCAGATCTAAGTGTCCTATTACCTAATTGTAGTGGAGTTATCATTGATGCCAGGCGAAACCTGTATCTAACATCAAACCTCTTGTCGCGGCCGTGATAAGGGTCGTGGTATAGCTCTTTGTGCCAGGCTTGTTTTAAGTTTGAATTTAGTTTGAACTCTGACACTTCATAAAGCATTCGATAATGGCAGATATTTTTCCCGATTGGAGTGAATGGAGACTACTGTTGAGTTCATATATTTGGACCTTCAACTAGGTTTTACAGATTGATATAAAGTTCTTGCAGAAACCTTAAAAAATAGCATATTTCACCCGTTTTGATTTGACGTGGGCTGTTCGAAGCGTTTGAATTTTAACTCGACCTGGTGAAGGAATTCTGCGTGTGTACTTCATCGATACAATGCAGATTTGAGGACGTTTTTGGGTCAAAAACTTTCAACACCATGCAACAACCGGGGTAGATTTTCATCAAGTGGTTGGACTGACGAAGTATCAAAAAGAGGAAATATATAATGATCACCGGAGATCTAACGCGGATTATTCTGGTACTGAGTCAAAGCGCGTATACCAGCGCTAACGTTGCCTGTAGATTTTCTACATTTGAATCATCTTCTTATATGCAATGCTGACCCATTGCAAGAGCAGAAAATAAACTTTCAATAATTCGTTTGAAATCTCACACTATCGATTGAACAAAATTGATTGATTGACATCTCACCAACGTGCGCTTATAACGTTCATAAACAACTTGACAGGACAGCCGTCGGTGCTATAAAATGGCCAGTAGAGGAACAATGAGAATACTACGGTCAACGTGTCAATTTATCACGGCTCTCGTCCGGTAATATCACATTTTATTCCTATCACAGCTTTTGCCGCAGAATTCTTGGTTCGACAACAATGCTGGGATGCTCGCAATCAATAGTCGAGAACGCGAGAGCTTCGAAGCCCGGTGGCCGAGATATATCCAGTCCACACGTTGCGGGGTCCAACTCGTGTGCCTCATCGGCGACCTTTCCTCATTTTTCATGCACCCGTTTAACCATCAACGCGTACGGCTCGTACCACTGAAACGGTCTAGGCAGAGAGTGACGGGTCTACGTCAATGGTTCGCTCTCCTGCAATCACTATTCTTCGAATTAACTCGTAAATATGGAGAACATTATTTTTCTAAAGCGATGTCTGGCTTCGGAAATCCAGTTTTCAAACTGGGTAACCATCATCAACAGCAACAACAACAGCAGCTGAATCCGGGAACTTCTTTAATCGTTATCAAGCTGAATTTTCTCCTTTATTTTATGCTGTTTGTCCTGTTTATCGTTTTTAATTTTTGATGCCATTACCCGTTCTCATAATTTCCCTTCTATCACTTTTTTTCTCGACTAATCTGCCCCCCTCTTCAGGCTTCTATATCAGCTTTCAACAGAAGAACCACATTCTCGAAATATGTCCTTTGCCGCACTTGGCATCCAATAATTATAATTATGCTGACTTCATTTCATTCCTATTGATTGGTAGTATGTGTGAAAATTCCATTCTGTGAACACCGAATACGATGAATGTTAAATATTCCAGAGTGATTGCGGAAATATTATTTGTTGAATCCAACTATATTGGCGTAATTCCCGCACTGAAAACGAAAACTTTCTAAATCGATTATTCCAGTATAAAAGAATTATCAAGAACATCGACGAATCTCCGGGCCAGTTTTTTTATGCGTGCACTTCAAAAACTATAATTTGTCTCTTTGACTAATTACTAGAAACAAAGTAGAGCAGATTCATTCGAATTTCTATAGGATCGCGTTCAGAGGGAAATATAAACATTACATCCTGGAATATTGGCAAAAGGACTGAAGGAATGAACTTGGAATTGGGAGGTCAGTCGATTTCTGACTAAAGCAGGCTTAATATATCTTCATCATCGGCTTAGTCACAGCCGACAGCAGACTAATTCTCCCAAAATCCGGCAACGGCAAAACGGATAACCCGTAGTACTACCTTATTCCTAGCCTGAATGAATTAGCTTCTAAGGAAGAGACTTTGCGCAGAAAGCTCATTTGGAAAGGGTAACATTGTGAAATGACGATGTAAGGCCATCGGTATCGCTGTTGAAAATCGGCTTAACCAAGGCAATCGCGTTTTCGAGAGCAGATAAGTACTAAAAACGGGCGAACTACCGCATTCTCTTTGGCCCTAAACTCTAGTACGGCAGACACCTAAATCCCGCAACGTCCAAAACCCTCGGACCATTGCCAATGGTAGGTCGAGTTTCATAGAAAATCGTGGATTATAGAACCAAGTAGGATACCAAGTGCCTGTACGTAGTCTACAAGCTAGGAGTTAGGTTTTGTACCAGTACAGGCGAAATTCTCGTGGTTCTTATCATTGGTGACCGGACATGGTGCCTGGTACATTAGCTGTAGATATAGTGGTTTCTTATATAGCGTAGCAAATGGTAAGAGTTCCATCCTGTGCAAAACATTATAGAGCTCCTGATCCTGATCTTGATCTCTTGAAAGAAAAAGAAAAAAAAGATTTAACGTCTCGAAGGAATTTGCACTAGAGTGCGATTTTCTTCCTCTCTTGCCGCCCTATGTAGACCGGGAAATGATACATGTTTAAAAATAAAACATGGTTTCGGTATCTCGTTTCACGTTTTCCTTCCGCTCTCCAAGTCTCTAGATCACGCATCTGGCATTGTCTTGGAACGTTAGCCTTATGGCAAATACGTGAGCGGATTGCGACATCAGAATTACGTAGCGACCTCACCGCCGTTTGTGTATATCTGTATAAATGGAAAAAGAATCGAAGGAGGAACATACATTTCGCTTGATAAATGGAAATGTACAGAAAGTTCCTTTGTTTGCATAAGTAGGATGCGATACCAAACGATAACAGATACGTCTTTTGACGTTTCTGTGAATTTTCATTATGAAAATTCAGGATTTGATTCCATTTCCCAATTCTTGTTGATATTCGTATGATGTATTTTTTTAAATTAATTGGGTTCACCGAGTCTCCGACTGGATTTATTTTCATCTGTGCAAAGAATGACTAACCCTTTTGTCCCTTCGATGGACTTAGAAACAGTCTATCAATCAGGAAATACCCTGTCATGTCGCATAGTAGGTTCTTTGACGAGGTCCAGTTTCGTCCTATCCTATTGTACGTTCCACTGCTTCCTCAACAACAGTGGAGGGCTAGGTCCATTTATCTTTTCACAAATTCTTCTTGTGAAACGCTGTTTCGTTTTGTCCACAAGAAACGATCATCCGTCACACATCTGGCAAGATTTCGGATAAGTTCAATCAAACTTTCAAGAGATATCTTAGGACGAGCGCCAAAACGTGCCCCATGTACGTGTTGTCATCTTCAATTTCAATCCACTGGTAAAACTATGAAAAAAACTTAAAAAATGTAAACTTAATTCAAATAAGAACTAGCATTAAAACACGAGATTTTCGCTATTCTATTTATTCGACATTCGCTATTTTGATTGCATCTCGATAAGCCAAAGGCCAAAATGGCGAACGGCTGACCCAACGAATGGCTAAAACAGCAAATTCTCTACTGATGATTCAGACTTATGATTTCAAAAATCGTTATATCAGCCATTTGCCATTCGAGTTATTCGCAATTTTTACCTCCACTCTCTCTATAGGATTTAATAAACTACATCAATTTTGATGACAATATTTGTCTATTTTTGTGTCAAAGTGCTAATCAACTGTTTACCTTATTGTACACTATGCCGATGCACAATTGTAACAACAACTCGAAGTATTAACGAAAGGAATGGACATAACAGAAATGTTTGAGACCGCATCTTCACGATCTTTCACACATTCGGTAGACTCCCATTTCGTCTAGCTTCTCCTCCCTCCTTTGCAGTATGTCTGTCCGCATCTACTGTCTGTACTTCCGCGTTTGTTGCGGAAGACCGAGAGAAAATCCGAAATACGCTTCGCAGGACAGATCCCTTGATATATGGCTTGCGCTGTGCCCTTTCACTGGGGAAGACGCGCATTGCCGTCGACGCTTCTGTTACTCCCGGAACAAGGATCCACACGGAGAGCGCCCTTCACTCCACCCACCGGTAAACCCCTTCGCTTGCCCACGCGATCTTTCTTTGTCTCATGCTTGCGGGCACACGCCGCTGCCGACAAAAGCTTCTACCAAAACGTTTCTTCTTTCCATACCACACCGCGGTGAAACCTTTCACGTTCTATCTTTTTTTTCGTACTTCCTATTTTTATTTTCAGTTTTTTTTTCTCTTTCACTTTCCTCAATGCCGATTCCCTCTGTCTATTTCTCTTTGAACATTTCCAATGGTGATGCTCCTTTTTTTTTAACTTCCCAATCTTTTTGTTGCCGTGCTGTGCTGCACTGCGGTCTTTAGTCGTCAAGCTCTGTGAGTTCTGGCTCTTTCTAGAAATAATGCGTCTGTTCATAATGATAATGGTTTATAATCATCTAATAATAATACAAGCTCATTGTCGCACTAAACCTTAAAAAATCAATCACCAATATTTTGCACTAATTTGACTTTGATAGTCGTCACAGAACCTCCTTAAAGTTGGAACAACATAAGAAATCACCACCCGAGAGATCGAGGGTAAAACTCAAGTGGAGTTGGTACGTGGATTACCCTAAATATATACAATAAAGTTTAGACAAATATGCGTAACGAGTTACATCGTATTTGCGACAAATAACTCATTCATCGAGTAATTCATCGCCTGGTTTCAGTGATACTGCTTTGCCAATAGTCTTCCCCTTATTTCTTCAATTTCCATTGATATTATTCTTCACGTCGTCTGAATAAATGCTGCAGTGTTGGGTTCTTAGTATGGAGATAGCGCATTGGTGTCAGTACCATCAGTGGTATGGTGCGTGTTGGAAATATACGCGAGGAAAAATCAGAATAAGAAGAGATTTTCTAGAGATGAGAAGAAAAGTGTATGAGGGAGGGGCCAACGGAGAGCGAAAGAAAAAAAATGTAAAAAAAAAGAATATGGCTGCGTCAGCGATCCGCGGCACACTCCCCCCGTGGAAACCAAGAAAATATTTTCATTCGCTACCTCGTGACTTTCATTTCTTTATTTTCTTCTTCTAACTCTCTTCCCCAGCTGCATCTTCCTCCCTTCCGCTTGAAATCGAGCCTCGGGATAGCGGCGTATACTCACGGTACGCTTCGTCGCGTTTCGCAGAATTCGCAAGATAATTTTCATACTCCGAGGTCAACTTCGGGGGGGGATTGCCCCTCGTATCTCGCTTCGTGTGTGTGCTTCCTCTTCGTCCCTCAACGTCTAGCCTCCGCTCTATCACTGTTCCATCTATTGGCCCTTATTCGCGCGGGAAACTGACTCGGAAAAATATGAGGATGGGAAAAAGTCTGATGAGAAAAGCTCGACTCATTCAATCTTTTGTTTTTACACCTACTTTCCCACAATTTTTGTGATGCTGAGTTAAATACAAAAGGCTGACGATGGTATAATCGTCAGAGGCGTTTTGGGGGGCTTATAACATTTGTTCTTATATTCAAATTTCACGTATGAGCGAAAATTCGATTTACTTTTTATAAACGTAATCAGTTGAAGATGTTTTTTTTTGTTTTTTTTTTAACCATCTAGAAAAAAAACGCTGATTCAAAATATCATCTTCACGAAGCTGCAGATAATAGGCTGTTAATATTTATCATTTTTTCGTAATTTCTTTGAAAATTTAGAATCACGAAAATATTGGTGACATTTAAGTGACAGTTAAGGGAAAAAAAAGAAATTAATAGTAAATACTAGACGTAAATAATAGTAAATACTTACTGAAATAAATCCGGAGAAACTTTTGGGTCGGAATCAACATTATTGTAGCAAGTTAATAAAGTCGGAGGGAGTAAGGCCATAGCCTGCAAACTTGACGTGAAATAAATATTGAAAACTTCTCTTTTATGTATTCAGTTCCAGGTCCAAGGTACACCCGTGAGGGTTTTCTCCTAGCTCCGCCCTAACTTCCCTTCCTTTCACTCTAACTTCTAATTCCAAGAAGCATTGATAATGGCCGCTAGCTAATTAAAGAGTATCCGCTGAAAGGCATAACTCTTGTTTTGTATGTCTGAGGTTAAATATACGCGACAGGAAATCGCGATAGCCAATGATGCACGACTAATTGCACGAAGCTGTCGAACCAGTGGATATCGGTATATGCGGTAAGCTAGATCGAGCAAACGGTGAAGCTGGTAAACGATTGACGTGATATGCAAACTCGATTGCCGATGATTTATCGTACTCTCTCCGCGTTCGGAAGATCATTTCCCTCGGATCATTAGGAAGTATGTAGCAGCAATACTGGGGGCAGACTGAGGGCTGCGTCAAACTTTCCTAACTCGATATACATCGTTCTGATGGATTGGCACTCGATCAGATGGGTGAGGGTAGTTCGAAGGGGGATATATCGTGGGATGAACAGAACTGAACTGCGGTTGAGCTCAGGGCTGTTTGACTGGTGCGTCTAGCAATCAATTTGCGAAATCTGTTTACATTCAGCGATGCTAATCAATAGTCGTGTAATCTGCGGGGATGTATAATGCTACAAGGCTATAACAACATTTTTACTTCCTGGTCACATATGAAATATGCCAGAATAGATAGTATTGCAAAACAAATAATGGGCTTCTGGATTTTGATCGAAGTTCATGGTTTGAGTGTCCTAGATTCCAAAAAAACACAATCATTCATTTATGTTAATCTGCCTGCCATTATAGATTATAGATTATAGATTGTAGGTTATAGATTGTAGGTTATAGATCATCAAGTATATATTATAGATTTTTCTCAAGATCCTGGAATTTTAAATCCCCTAAGAACCTCAGCCAAAAAAGAATTCTCGTGAAAACGAGAAAATATGCATTTTCGTGTAGTTTAGTGGACAAAATAGTTAAAAATTTAAAAAATTAGTGTATAGCATCCACTAAGGTAATGCTAAAAGGAAGTCGAGTTTTAGAAAAAAAAAAAAAAAACGAGAAAAATTCAATTCAGTGTATCCAATCATATTTTTCTCTCTGTGTATAACGCGTCAATCGTCTGGCTTGTAGCTGGCAATAATTCGATTCGGTTTATGTGATGTGGACCTGTTTCACTCTAGGAAATAGACATTTCAACGTCAGGTATGGTCTACTAAATCCTCGAGCCCACGCTATAAATCGTATGTCGAAAGTTTGGTGGTTAAGCTATGGCTAGCTATGCGGATGAAAGGTATGAGGAGGTGAAAATCATATTCTCCTTGTAGCCGAGAAGCTAAGAAAAAGAGGTCCTTTCACCTACTCACTTTGCATGTGTCCTGCAGTCAATTCTCCGATGCACATCTACTTATGCATGAATGCCCGCAGGTCACATAAGTCCAGCTATATAATACCTTGCTTTCTGTGCACAATGCAGTATCAGCTTATATACCCAAATGGTGTAGTCGATGGTATAGGATAGGATAGCTACGAGCCTATCGTTATAAGCCTCCGAGCGTAATACAAGCTCTCTGGCCAGCCTACTATCCTCATATTGTATACATTAGATACATATAGCTTTGGTGTGTTGATCGATCCTGATATCTCTAGATAACATGTAACTCCACCATATAGCAAACATCCCACCGTTGATCCTTGTTTGGCTGGCTCGTGAAGAAGCTTTGTTTTAAACGACATTTTTTTCGAAATTTTTATGGCAGAACATTCTTAATGACATGTAACATCATCATATAGTAAACATCCCACCGTTGATCCGTATTTGGCTTGCTGTAAAGAAGCTTTGTTTTAAACGACATTTTTTTAGAAATTTTTATGGTAGAACATTTTTAATGACATGTAACATCACCATATAGCAAACATCCCACCGTTGACCCTTGTTTGGTTTGTTCGTAAAGAAGCTTTGTTTTAAACGACATTTTTTTCGAAATTTTATGTCAGAACATTCTTAATGACATGTAACATCACCATATAGCAAACATCCCACCGTTGATCCTTGTTTGGCTTGCTCGTGAAGAAGCTTTGTTTTAAACGACATTTTTTTCGAAATTTTTATGGCAGAACATTCTTAATGACATGTAACATCACCATATAGCAAACATCCCACCGTTGATCCTTGTTTGGCTTGCTCGTGAAGAAGCTTTGTTTTAAACGACATTTTTTTCGAAATTTTTATGTCAGAACATTCTTAATGACATGTAACATCACCATATAGCAAACATCCCACCGTTGATCCGTATTTGGCTTGCTCGTGAAGAAGCTTTGTTTCAAACGACATTTTTTTCGTAATTTTTATGTCAGAACATTCTTAATGATCTAAAATAACAGGAAAAGTAGTTTAGGAAAATTGTCCAGAGGACCCAATGTGCAAGGTTTCACCATGCATTCTCGTTCACTATGAAAATATTGCAACGTCGGAATGTGTTTGTTTTTTTTTGCTCGTAAATAAAAGAGCAGTTTCACAAACATATCATTTTGAAATTATATGCTAGATGTTCGCGTATATGTGAACCAGACGGTATTGCATCGTTGTCGCAGTTGGGTTGTGCCGCGCGCTCCGCACGACTACTCCAAGATGCATAATGCATTCCTTGAGGTTGGCCACAATCCCTTGCATCTGCTTCTCCATCACATCAACCCCCTCACAACAGCTTCTACTGCAGGCGTACCATATTTCACCATCCTTTTCTAATGGCTGGCGGACCTCGTGACCAGGCTGTGAACAAACACCCCTGTCTGGGACCTCTCGATCACCCTGTCTTACGTGACCTTAGATTTTCTTGTCGGCGATGATCCAACAAGGCCGGTAACTCACTATGAGTGGCTAAAGGAGTATTACCACCAGAGCTAATATTTTTGTCAAAGCACGAGTGTGTGATGATCGTCGATCAGGATCAAGAACCATTACGGTAGCCTCGACGATTTTTTCGTACTCGTGTCGATCATAAGTCACTGAATATATGACATGAGAAAGAGCTTAAATCTCCATAGCGGACGTACAGATTATAGTGGTTCGAAAAAAAAACTATTTTCCCATTATCAGTTGCTCTAGAAATGTTGATATTTAATACTCGGTTTCACTGAACTTCGTGATATATCGAAGGGCAGTAGGCAGATGAAAAACCCCCAGACGAAAAACCCTTGTACATTCTCGAGGATTCTACACTGAGAAACGAAAATGGTTGAAGTGCTGAAAATTTTGTAGACTCAACTAAATCTCGCGGTCACGGGTTGTCAAGAGTTTGTACAATTAGTCCAACAAAATATTTCTATTTCATTTAACAAACGATATTGTTTGAATTAAACTCACTAATTGCTTGAACTGACTGAATAAACGTATACTGACTAGATTCAATTAAATAACATAGAAATCACGTATATATTCCAGAAAATTATTTTTGTTTTTCGGACCCAATAAGTCAATAATATGATTTCATAACAATTAACGAAATAAAGTTGTCACTCTTTTATACTGCTTTCCGAGAGCTTTCACCAACAAAATCAACAAAAATAATGAAAACTACTATATATATATATATCAAATTACTGAAAAGGACCCAAATTTGGGCCGAAACGTTTAAAGAAAACTTTTGAGCTTCATTGTTCGGTCGCCATTAGCCGTTTAACCCACACCAACTTACGTACTTGCGACCACAGCATCAACAACAACTTCACTGTATCTAATTATATCTTCTTCTCATTATCAGTGCAAGATGAAAAGATTATAGTCGCCAACAACTGATCGGCGTTTCATGTCTGACAAAAAATATTTAAATTCTATCATGTTTGCCATTTACTAATGTTGGTTGATTTAGACTATCAACTAAGTGATAAAGTATATTTCAGCATATAGCATTACTGATCTAATTATTGTTCAACTTAAGGCGGTTGTCTCGAAAAGTTTCTTCCGCAGTCGTAAATATTGTATAATTTACACGTACTGCAGCAAATATCGTGGTATCCAGTCGTGTGCTCTGCTGTTATATGTCCCCATCGTTGCTCCTATGGAGTTATAATGGTATAATGTACAACGGTGCACCACGGTATAACCTTTGCCCTTCACGTGACAAGGAATTTAATGGGATTATGGATACCTTCTCTGCGCCACTCTAACAGATTCTAGGCACACTTAACTTGCTACATTACATTCGCATGCACACTCGAAACAATTATACAAATTTCGAGTTCCGTGACATCCGAGGAAACTAAGCAGACTGCTGGCTCTAGGAAGTCGTTAATTATCACTAGTCGTTGCAACAGCGTTAACATCTAATTAAGAAACGCGAATATTCCGGCAAACAATAAAATATTACGAATAATAAGTTTTGCTGCTTCCGTCAGTCTCTGCGGTTTTCGGGTTAAAAGATTGATTTCTTTTTTTCACTAGGTCTTTACGTTATCCTGTAGATGCTCTTGATTAGCGTGTACTTTTATGATGCTGACCAACCATATTTGTAATCGACAAAATTCGATGTTTCTATGAGCAAATATAAAATAATTGACGCCTTATATACCGCACACTCGAGTGTATCAACACAAGTGCTGAAGATATATAAGATGTGGAACCTTTGAACTCGTTGGTACACAACCATGCGAAAATTTCAAGGCCATACATTCAAATAATATAACAGAGTGGTCAGGTACTGATTACACCTGTTCGATCGCGCGGAAGCTGCATGCTATAGTTACAAATATAATGTTCCGATCTTCATGAAATTTGGTGAGCAAAATTTTCAGACATTGTATTTAATGTAAGTGTATTAAAAAAAAAATTCGATTTTTCCCCTCATCACAAGTCCTTAAATACAAATGTAACGCCCATTGGTCGAAGGCTTCGAATATCATGGAATCTCGATTTTTTTTTTAGAAAACTCGTTCGCGCATTGTCTTGTGCAAATGACAAAATACCGGGTTCAAATATCAACTACCATGAAGCTACGTTCAAGTTCAAATTTGACACAAATCAGTCTAGCGACTCAATTTTCATGACACTTAAAATGTTTCGGAAAATAAATTCCGAACTCAAAACAAGTCTGCAAAATAGAACCTTGTAAATTGCTGTTAAATTCTTTATTGCTTTTTTACAAAGC
This sequence comes from Tromatobia lineatoria, assembly GCA_949699805.1. NCBI lineage: Eukaryota > Metazoa > Arthropoda > Insecta > Hymenoptera > Ichneumonidae > Tromatobia > Tromatobia lineatoria. The sequence continues at coordinate 8,685,053 of OX453052.1, forward strand.
TTTCTCTACGAGGGAGCCAAAATCGATTGACATACTTCTTCATAGAGGTAGCTTCGTAAAAAGCAAAAAATAATGAGGAAACAATTTCACAAGGTGTTACTTTGCAGGCTTGTTAATGTATTCTCAAATTTGTGTTCGAAAAAGCGAGTTTCGCTGCTGCATCATTTAATTATGGTCCACTTTTCTTTTACTTCAGGTCCTCTAAATCTTCTGATGCATATTAACAGCACTTCTATCTGCAGATTTCAAAGCAGTTTGCTAGTGTCAACGAGTTGACGAGGCCACTCGTCTTTCATCTTTCTCTACATTCCACATTCGATTATACATGGTACCCATTGCAGGGAATGTTACTAACATCCAAGGCTTTCGAGCAAGAGAACTAAAGCCTCTTTTCACCAAGTTTAACATCCGTCTCTCGATTTTCCTTGTTGGTGCTCTCTCGTCCGAAGTAACTATTGTTTGCTCAAGTTCAAAGCGCATACCAAACCGAAGATGGGCAAAGATAAATGAAGGTTTCAATGAATTTTCGTGCCCGAACACGTCGCACCAATGAGAACTCTTCATCGTTGTGTCTGCTCGGAGAAAATTATCGAGAGTGCTGTACGTTATTGGTGCTTTCAGCCGTTCTATAGAAAATTTTAATTGCTTTTCCGATGTAAAGTTATCGGCACCTACGAGCTATTCGCTTTCATTCGCTATAAAAAAAAGAAACAATCAATATCGCATAGTTGCGTTCTCCTGTCTCTTAGTTTCTTTTTGCCTTCTACTTCATTTTCTCGCGCGACATTCGACTCTATTTACTCGTCCGATGGCGACCTACTTTTATTTTAACCTTTTCCTATCGAGCCGTTTTGCTTTTTGACCCCGTTATGCGTACAACATACTGCACTATATGGTTCATTCCAAGCCAAATTAATCGAATCGTCACAATTGTATTAAGATTTTTCAATGTATTACTTTCTTCAGGTTTCAAGTTTCTTGTATATTTTATAGATAATGTTGCCTTTATATAATTAACTTTGTAATAAAAAAGTTGAAGCATTGTGTATTCATTAATAATTGCCATTACATTTTTCCGCTATCCTAGTATATAGATCGTTTGCAGTTTTGAGAGAAAAATCGTACACAAACAAAATTTTTGTACAGTGCCTCAGAATATAGTTGAAAAAAGTCTGCAAAGTAAAACCTTGCACATTGCTTACGCATTATTTTTGGCTTTCAAAAGATCTATTTCTATGAAGTGCCGATCGGCAATGGCTTCTTCATAGAAGGAGTTCTGTTAATAGTTAAATTCTTCTACAAATTTAATATCTACTACAGTCGTACAGACAAGTACATTTACCCGACCTTTTCTTTCCCTCACTTTTACCACCGACCGGCAAGACGCTGCCGCAGTATCTTTTTCTCCTAGCAACTCATGTTAGACACTTTTTCCGGGCTTCGAAAATCGTTTGAGCCAGCTCTAAAAAATTTTTTATCGCGCTAAAATTTTGAGAAGAGTTGCTCAAAGGTACAAACTATAGTTTAAAACGATGCAAAATGAAAAAAAAATTCGACACACCCTAATATATATATAAATATATATACATATATGGCTACCGTGTGCGTAGCATAAGTTGAATATACGTAACCAAGGTGGGCGTGGTTACACACAGCTTTACAGGAGTATATCTCTGCTAGATTAAAAGCACCACAGAGGGAAAGCTATAGTGCATGAGTGCAGTTCGAAAACGTTGAGTAGAGTGGGGCGAGCGTTCGTTCATGCTCACCCCTTCCCAAAACCCGATCGAACGATATTTTCCAATTTCTCATAGTCGACGAGGAAACCCGTCAGCGAGTTATCAACGATGGAACAGAACACTCGGAGTGAACGAACGCGTGGTAGTGGCGGCGATGGCGGCGGCGACGGCTTCGGCGGCCTTGTCGATCCATCCTGAGGGGGTTGGAAAGGGATAACGCACTCTCTACCTCGCTTCACTTCACTTTACTTCTCCGTTGCTCTTACGCTTACTTTGCCATCACCTTTCCCTTTGACGCGATCGAACCACGACGTTCAATCCCGACTGACGCTTACCTGGAACAAAAAAAAAGATGCATCATCAATCATCTACCTCTTACGTCTGCCTCTTACGTCACTTCGTAACCAAAAGTATCGGCTTTCTCTCTTGGAGAAAGCTCACGAGGTAAAACGATTCTTCTGTATGAATAGTTCTGCTGTAGTCGCATTTGCGATATATAATAGCTGTAATTTTCGTAAAATTGTTCTACTTTTGCTCTGGATGCAATATCCGGTCGTGACAGGTGAAATAATGATCCGTAGCTGAATGTGGTAAGTAGATCGAAATGAGCAAGTGGTGACTAGTCATTTCATTCTGGATATCTGAATTCAGCTATTTGATTCAGAGAATTATCTCCAATATGAGCGAGAACTGAAAGCGTCCGCATAATGAAAATAGTACGGTTCATTCATGCGAGATACGAATACCACGCTTCACTTAAGCAACAACGAAACTTGAGATACATGAATCAGTATTGTATTAGAGCTGGGGCGAGAAAAATCTTTGAAGGGGAGATAAGAATGCCCATTCGTTCAAACCCCACCTAAATGCCAAAATGATAAAGCATGATACTCAGGGTGAATGAGAATTCTATCAAGGAAATTCAATACTCTGTCCTTTCATCATGTATAGTCCTTGCTATTTTTCTGACTGTCTACAGTGTCAGATACAATTTAAGATTTTCAAACTACCGATTTTATAAGACCATTTGGCGTTAAAAAATTCTAATTGGCCCTTTTTGGCAACTTAGGATTTTCTTCATGATTGGACGATATTTCGGCGGTATTCCGATTGACCTAAACGATTTTTGGCGTCTTTTGCATGTCATTTAAGTAGTTGGGAACTTTCAGATATTTTTCCTTTTGGTGAAGAGGGGCGGAAATTCATTAATACCGGAAATTTTCCTAATAATAGTACATTGTGATACAAGGGCGTAATGGGGAACTTTGTAGACGCCGTGGTACTCGTGGTTCGTGCGGACAACTTCACACTCTTCGTATGTATTTCACCATTACTATTAAAGCGCTTCATAAAATTATTGACATTATATCGAACTTCTTATAAATGATAGGATAAATCGAAAATTCACGAAAGTCTATGATAACATTATCATAATTTCAAAGATTCCAAAAACTTACTTTTCACATGCTATATCTCTCAATGCGGACGAGGTAGCCGAAAATCGTTTTTTATTATCAGGACTACCCCCTCCCTTCCCCCTTTAACTGAAAATTTGAAAGAATTATCTTTCTTCAAGATGACCCCGGATGATTTCTTTGAAACTAGATCAACCGATTGGGTCAATTAGTTGCATCGAAACCAGATACATGGGTTATATACTCTGTGCATTATACCGAAAAACAATATTGGATTGATTTGCTTCGCTAGGCTTCATTTTCTTCGCAGTTACACTGGGCACCTTTTACAAACCTTTTGAGAAAATATTAAATAGTCGTATGAAGCGAATCGTACGTAAGTGACGCGAGCAAACACCGCCGTTCATAATGCAAAGAGATTTCGCGTGTTACCACTAATAGGATAGTATCATGCGGTTGATACTATAGATATGTCATATTCACCGGAAACCGGTAAATTTCGTTAACGGTCGCAGTGGTACCGAAAGCGACGATTTCTCGGTACGTTGATAGGGAGGCCATGAGTTGTTGTTACGCGATGTGAGGCAACGCTTATACTATACTCACTTAGATGAGCTCTCGGTACTCAGGCAATTCCATATAGGAAACAAAGGACCCCTGCAAACAACCGAGCTACGGCCTTGGAGTAACAGCAGCATAGCAGGCCCAGCGACGTTCAGGACAAGGCGGGATGGTACAAAGGGAGAGTCGAAGTGCAAGGCGACACGATTGCTGCATTCAAACTCTCCTTGCATGCAATCCTTCTGTTCTATCTACAACCCCAGAACCTCTGGAATCAATCGGTTGCTCAACACTTGCCTCAACGTGTGGAAATTAAGGGATGCTCTGAACTGCTAAATTGTTCGCTCTCCGGAAATTCTTCATTCAGCGTTTTTGGGAATTTAAGTCTTGATTGCGACTGATTTAACCTGCAAAGGGGAAAGGCCATTGGATTAAATGGAAATGAATATTTTTACGAAACAAAAATAGGTTATAAACTTTTTTGTTTGTAACAATATTCATTCCTGGTTGACCTATGTATTGGTAAAATCATAAGCTGCAATTCACCAAACTGGTGACGTATCGAGTCATGCATGTTTTATTTCCTCAAAAGTAACTTCTGAGACAGTCGAGTCACATAATCACGGAATGACGTTTTAATTTTTCGATTATATTACGTTATTAGCTTATTTCCGCTGGCCATTTACTGTTTTCTTCGATTAATCGTATTCGAAACAGGATCAATCATCATCAGAAGTGACAGATATGTATTTACTGTCAGGAAGTGATGATTGAATGCTTGCGCAGCATATTTACAAGTGTATTATTAACACCGGAAAACTTGTTAGTGATGTTGACAGTAAAATGAATTTTCCCAATGCGAATGGATAATATTGCTATAAGTGTATCACTCTTTTTCATGCATAGCAATGACTTCAGTGTTACTTCGTCTATTGACGATACAAATATATTCTTGCAGTTGAAAGCTAATATTAGTTGTGTTTTTCTTCCAGACAAAAAAGTTTTTTTTTGCAGTGAAGCCGCCCGGTCACGAGGGCTTCGCCTCTTGCAGCCCTAAAAGGGCTCGCAGCCCTGTACCCGCTCGAATGCCTACGTTACATCCCACTTCTTTCGTTTCTTGATTCATCGCGGTATAATAAGTTCTTTACAAGCACGAATTTTCCGAACATTCATGCAAAAATTATTCTATGAAACGTGGGCGTAAAACCGTCGTTTACGCCCATGTTACATAATATACTATTGCTGGTCATTTCTGTATGCAGTAGATTGTGAATGATATTGAATTTTCAAATTCAACTCTTCAGACTTTGCTCCTTCTCCTTAAATATAAAAAGAGATTTTATAGTGTTATCATTATAACTACACTTCTAAATATTATTTTTTATTGACTTTGATTCAAGAAGTTGTAAGAAATTTTTGCTTACTCCGCAAAAATGGAACTCGTCCAATAATGGTAAAGCAGATTCCTACAACTTTCTGATTTGATTTTCACTCGTTTGCTTATTATAAATAATAAAATATTGAAACCGCATGGACCGCAGACCGAATAGATGTTAAATGTGAAGAAGGGTAAGGTTGTGAATCAGTGATGAGACATTGGTGTTCTCTGACTATAATTTCGGACTAGCTTGAAGCCATAGAGAATAAATTAATTCCCGTGATAAAGGGACGTAGTGTTCAACGTGTGGTAGACGAGCGACTGGGAAGAGTAGTATTAATCTTTCAAGAGGTTTACATATCATTAATGACTAGCGACGTCTGGAGCGTAGAGTGACGAACCATATTCTATTGATAGGCATTTCGGCGATCGATAAGTAGGGCGCCATCCTATAAACAGCCGACAAGTGGCACGAAATGACCGCTTTCGCGAATCAACGCGAAAAACTCCGGTTACAACGTTCACCCTATAAAAGTGTCGAAAAAAAATGTTGTTACTAGCGAGAGACTTTGAAAGATCCCTTCTGGGATTTCAAGGGTTTCCATAACGAATGGCTATGATAACTAGGGATTATTCGAGCAATGGGCAAGATATTTTTAGTCACTTGTAATATACTTCTATATACGTTTTTTTTCTTGATGTTTCCCGTTCATGCCTTTTTTCCGTCCTCTCGTTGACTTTATTGCTACCTCGTTCGTCAGTCTCCGACCTTATCTCGACGAGTATTTTTCGCATTCCCACTAGTGTATTTTCCACTCTCTCTTTTTGCGGTAAATTTTCCCTGTTTTTTTTTGTATCCATCTCTGGTGGTCTTTTAGCGTTCAGTTCTGTGATGTCCTATCCTATTTTTTCCAGCGGCCTCAACTCTCACTCTCAATTTTTTTCTTGTTCACAGCTTCATGTTTCCATACCTGTTTCATGCAAACTGGTCTCGTCCTCTTTCTCTCCCTTTACGAGCGGTAGCAGTGACGAAATGGGTGCGTGTTTCAAGTGTGAGGGAAGAGAGAGAGAGAGAGGAGAAATGACGTTGAAGCGAATAAGAATGAGTAAAGCGGAAGGATAGAGAATAAACTGGAAGGGAAAAAAGTAGCTCGAGGACGACCATCAACAGCAGCAGACAAGCGGGAAATTGTGGTTTCCGAAGTCACGACGTTATTTCCGTAGTTACGCTGTGCGGTGACCCAGTAACGAAATTAATTTCAACTTTCACGTTTCCGCCTTTCGCTTTTGTAATCTAGGAAACGCGCTTGCGCCTCTTGAATTCTATGCTCATATACGTATTCTGGACGTCAAACCGTTATATTCTCATGACGAGGATTTTTTTAAAGTTTTTCCTCCGCTGTAATGGCATGTTATTTGATATCTCGTGGAGAGGAGCTCTGCGAAAGTTTTTCCACTACGGGATGCTCTCCATACTCTGTATCCGATGTTTCTTGCTTCAAGGAAACTCTCAGGACTTTCATTATCATGCATTGTGTTAAGAAAAATAAATTCGTAGGAGAACGAGCCGTTTGACACGAGAAACTTTGATGCGTTATTGCGTTAGCGAATTTTTTTTATCATCTTTTTCTGTCTTTGCTCATTCTCTTGTTCGCTTGACATCCGGTAGCAGAGACATACTTGAAAAGTTTTACAAGCAGCCAAGTCACACTCGTGTCCTCGCTTCTTTATTACATTACATTAATGGAAAACTTTAGGCTATATTCTTATTACAGCCTCATGTTGGTTTTGTACGCGTGTCAGATGCAGTCGTTCATCCTTTTATTATTTATCGCGCCATAAGACATGTTGATATAATGTCCGATTTCATCAAATTGTAGTCTTGAAAATATGAGTTTGCGCGTGCGCAGTTCACAAATGTTGCCAAAATCGTGGCCGCTTCATTCAAAATGATTGATGCCCAATATTAACTGTCAGTCCCGCAAAACTATCATAAAAAGCACCAAGCTTCATTCACTCGGTTGAAATAGTATATTGTATGATAAGAGCGTAAAGTAACCAATTTCCGTACGATTTGCACACTACAATTTTTTTCATAATACCAGTGTGTAAAGCAAGTTCCCTCGGCAGAGATTGAGTGGAGTAGCAGTTTCCAGAAAGGAGTGCAAGAAAATGTACGTACATGCGGATATAACCTACTTCACGCACTTGATACACAATATTCCAGTGCGTAATGAGTGTCAAAATTGGTAATTGTTGCTCAATATGCTATTTCTAAAACTGGCAAAATCGTGAAGAGTGAATTCCACAAAGGAAAATATTATCGGGGGTGTCTAAAGAAAAAAAGTGAAAAAAAACAGTAAGTACGTAGTAATAAAATAGAAAATACGTAAATGTGTTTCCGGTATACGGTATAGATAAGCTGCCTATATTCAGCGGTATAACCATCGAGACGATGCCGAGAGAAAGAAGAGAACATAAATGAAATAAAAAAAGTTAAAGTGGACATGGTTCGGTGGTGTTGTTGGGTGATATATCGCGTCACTGGAGGCGCACATATTGGATCGTAAAACGTCATTAGGTATTCATTCGTTATTCGTGCTCGATCGGTTGCTCCGGTGGCAACGTGGAGGGCAACGTGCAGAAGGTACGCAGAAAGAAGTGCAGGAGAAAGCTGCTCGACTACGGCGTGAAGAAAAAGAGGAAGAAACGGAAGCAGTGCACGAGGTATGAGGAAGCTGCCTCGGGAGGTTTTCTAGATCTTTAAACGTCGTTTGGCACGGCAACGGCCCATAAAGCACAGGTTTTCCGGGTACGAAGGGAGATGGGAGAGAGAGCATCCGTTCCTTCATATCGCGAAAGGATGAAAACCAACGATCAGTGCTGGCGGCGGTCGAGATTGTGGCAGGGAGTATGGCATCGCTCCCAGCAAGACACAATCCGTCCCTGGCACCGACTACGTGACGTGCTTTTCATGATTTTTATTCGATTTCATGTCTCATTTCATTCCATGCATTAAATTCCATGAGTTTTAACGAATCGTTAGTATTTGTATTGTTTGTCATTAATATAAAGCAGTCAATTTTTAGGACTCAGTCGAACGTTCTTGTTTGAATTCCCAATAGTCATATGATTATTCATAAATCTCTAATGGGAATCATTTTATTTACGAAACGCCGGATTTTCATTCAAGAAAAGCAGCATATTTACTTAACCGTGAGTATTTTGATTTATCAACGGCCAAGTAGTATTCATCGACAAGGTAAATTACTTTACACATGGACAAACGCTTATTTCGAGCGACTGATACGAAATAGTATGTGCACAGAGAAAAATTTGTGTATTGTCACAACATAAGATAGTGACAATGAAAATCGTTTTGTTAGGCTCACAGAAAGATTTGTCAGCTCAGCAAAAATGTTTGTCAGCACAGCTAAACTGATTTGTCAGCTGAACTAAAGGATTGTTACCCTGAAGCAATGATTTCTATTGTCACAACAGAAAATTCGGTCCGTGTTGTGTGACGAATACGTATAATAGGTCATTCCTGAACGAGTTGCTCATATTTAAAATTTTTTTTTTTAATAACGGTGCTCGAACCGAGTTTTTTTTTTCAAGAATTTCAAGCGAAGTAAAAACGAGAGTAGGTTATGTAAATACTTATATTTATATGGCGCTCATAAATCTTGTAATTGCTCAAAAATGTTCTGAGCATCAACTGAACTAAATATAATTTTTTTGTAGTGAATGAACCCTTTTCTCAGGGTGACAATCCAAGTCAATGGCGTCTCGCTATTTACCGCAATTGCTGAATGGACTGTTGAAAAGTGAAATAAAGAGAGGGAAAAAGAGAGGCACGGATTATCTACGCCCGTTCCGGAAGCTCGTAAAATCCCAATAACAGCAGTTTGTTGTTGACGATCTCGATAGAAGCAATGTTGTCGAGAGGTTTTTCTACGTTCCTTGTCTTGGTACTACGTGGTGTTCTTCATCTATCCTTCTTCACTCACGTTCTCACGCTTCTTCCGTCCACTTTCTTATATATAACCATCTCCGCTATTGCACGTCTTTCAGCACGGCTCTTTTCCGTTGTAACTATTCTCTACCGCAAAGACCATGCGCACGCTTTTCCGCTCGGTAGAGCATAATAACGATTAGCGCTAAAAACCGGGCAGTCTTGGTATCATAAAATTTATTGACCGCGATGAGCCCATATTGTCCTTGGTGGCAGCCGACTACAGGAGTTTTTGTCGCGATAAATGTTTTTCTACTTTTTGTTTTGTCTTTTTTTTGTTTTAAATTCCGTTTTCGATGCATTGCTGCATTCCCGCACTATTTTTGGTGCCAGCGGAAGTTACGGGTTCACGCTTCATACGTAACTGCAACCTCGTTTACAGAAAGTCGTTACATTCAACGACTGCATTCACGTCTCGTTTATGGCGGAATTGTTGATAGCTTCAAATGAAATACTGCTTTCAGTATCACTTTAAAACAAATACGATATTATATCCCGCGTTAGATTACATTTCACTTTATCAAACATTGTATTCATTCTGATTTATCAATCGACTGTTCGAAGTTACATTATTACGATAGAGCAAGATTCCACACCAGAAGTACAAATACATCATACATTCTTTCCTGTTTTTTGCGCTTTTTTCTTGGTCATAATATCCCAAAATGTAAATTACCAAAAGACTATGAAAAAATATTTCACATTAGCGCATTTGAAGGGAATTTGTAGGACAATTCATTTCTTACTAATATGTTAATAATGTGTCAGGAACATTATACAAAGTTAATGTTATTTCTATTAATGTTGTCGAACTTTTTATTGGCAATGTCTCTTTATAGCATCCACCAGTAAATAAATAAAACTACAAGATAAGCGAACAATAATAACAAAAACACATCGGAATTCGCATATATATAGCATGTTGTGAGTTGAAATGAACTCGCGAGACCGAGGCATGCAATAATAATTTCTAGCAATGAATCTCAGAGTCCCGCGTAGATCTCTACTGGATACCAAGGAATCTCTTTATATAGGCGAGAGGGTCTCACTCGGTCCTCTACCCATCGCCATCTCCATCTCGTCCTTCTCCCTTGGGGCTTCTAGAGCGCTCGCGTTTCGCAAAGAAAGTTTCTCGATAAATCTCGTACTCTCAGCCATTGTCCGTCGGTTATGCGAGTGCGCGTGGGGCGGTTGCCTCCTAGCGTTGCCCCGCGCATGTACAATATTCCGAGAACGCGTATATCTGAGCTTCGATGCTCCTATTCGAAGCGTGGTCTCGTCCATAGCTTCCGAGGATGTCCTCTACTGCCAGTCCAAGATATGGAACTTTTAACCCGAACCGTTAAACGTACGTGGACGGGAGCCATAATAGGTGTACGTAAAAGTTGGAAAAAGAGGAAAATATGTCGAAGTCGTCATGGATTTTCTTTCAGGACTGCACTAACCACGTTGCATCTGACTATGCACGTCTTATTTCGACTAGGCGACTTGCGGTCGGATTTACGCTTACTTATTCTACTCGGCGCGTTGTGTCGGACTATAGACGTACCTACTCCACTTCACTGAGAGAAATAGATACTACCCGATAGTAAAAATATACTATCGAATAGTATATTGGATGCTTCGTATAGGGTTCACTCTCTGGAGTGCAACAGTTAGTATAATTATAGTAATGGTTAATATCTGATTGTACCAAGTACATTCCGTATAATAAACCCTTACAATACACACAATACACGGTACTATCCAAATACTACTCGATAGTTTATAATATTTAGTATATCGGATATTAAAAATCTTAGTATCTATTTCTCTCAGTGTAGGCACGTTGCGTACGACTATACAGGTAACTATTCTACTATACAGATTGCGTCTGGCTGTATGCGTACCTATTTCACTAGCGAGGTTGCATCGGATAATACGCATAGCTGCTTACATATTTTTTAAAAACGTGATTTTTCACTCATCTTAGTATATAGCGGATTTGATCATTTACTTTTTTTATCATTATGCACCACAGTATTCACTGAGTCGAAAAAAATAACCACTTTTCCCAAGAACAAGGCAAGGAAGAATAGTTGAGTCGCAGCAATCAAGTCGCGTTCAACCGTACACATATTTTCTTCCCGTTTATTCCTAGTGTCGAACTTGAAAATATGTTAAACCGCTTCCGGCAAACTTCATCAGTCTTGAAAATTTACATAGCAAGATACTTTCTGCTGGATTGCATTCTCAATGGCAGTTGACTACGAATTCTCTTTTGTGAGCAGCAGAAGGACGAATCTTTCGTTTCAAAGCAAGAAGATAAAACCGTTGGCGAGGAAACACAGACTTTTTATCCTGGAACGTGCAGGACTACGGATATACTTTCTATGAGAAATGGCAGTGACCGATTACACGTCGACAATTTCTTCCCAACTTTCAAACTCCACAGAACGACTCTGCAGAGTTTCTTAAATCACAAAGTTTAGCTATACGTACGATAATATATAACGAGCTCTTGCCACGCATAGAAAAATATGCCGATTGAATATGAATATTTTTATTATCGAAGGGAATCGACGAACGGACTTTAAGTCCCTTTTTTCATATGGGAAGACGAAAGTCTATGAATCCACCAATCTTTGTTTCATTTGTCATAGTCGCTAATGTGATTGCTCATAGTGAAATTCGAGTTGTAATAGGGTCTTGATGTTTGCTCGTGCAATAAAACGCTCGTCGTTCACTCAAATAATGGATTCTCACTGGAAGAGAAAATTATCTCGACCAGTCAGCATATGAAGTACTTTACTGCATGAGGTTCCCAAATCGCTCTGTTAGACAGAAATATTCATCACAATTCCCAGTTGGCTGTGAAAGCCTGCAAGGAATTTAGTGGTCGGGGCTATCGCTGCTGGCCAGCGAACGATAGACGCTTGTACCTAACATTCTCATACCCAAAGGCAGGTACTGTGAAGCTCCGTTATATACCCTTAGATATAGACAACGTCATTCTGCCGGAAGACGATGGTACCTGAAGCGTTCACTCGGATTTAGATCCTGAGAAATCCGCAGAAAAGCATTAATCCTGCCTTTATCCTAAGAAAATGCATATATATCGCTGACCATGTCCTAGATGATCAAATGCTGCAGACAGCCCCATGGAAAATAAAATATATATTCTGGACATATCGAAAAATATATAAATGTTGTACATGATATTATTCTAATATATTTTTTATGTACTTCGCAATAACCAATATTTCGTCCAAACCTACATTTTGCGAGTATACGTAAAGTAAGTTTTTTATACAATCGTAAGTATATCTTGCGAATATATTTTTCGGATCTTATAATCCCGAGTAGGAAAGATGGAATATTTATTTATTATTTTCCCTGACCCTGGATTTCAACCAATTACAGCGCGGTATCTCGGTAATCGATTTTATCTCTCTTTTAAAAAGTTCATGGGTAACGTTTGTTAAAAATTTCATCAGAAACTGCGCCCGGACATTGCACACGAGCTCTTCACTTGTTTCCGACCAATGTAACGTTGTTCTGTTTCCGCGAATACTGCTCTGTGCTTAGCCGGAATCCTGACTCGAATAATAATCCGACAAATACCCCTTGACCTCTACAATTAACCGTAATATTGCCTTCTTGTTTCCCTCCTTAGCAATGATCGGGATAAGTTTGCAAAAAAATGAACGTTGTCGAAAATTGATTGACAAAATGTAAAATTCGATGTAAATCGGAGGTATTGACAACGAATTTTAGATGCATCAAATATTTCAAAGTACACAGCATAAAATTGCGAAAATTCGAAAATTTTGTAAGTATTAATTAGTAATATAAGTGCTTTGTGAGTTACCTCTCGAGGAGGGTGTGCAGCCGCGATCGTAAACCGGGTGCAGGCTACGCTTATTAACTCGCGGACGCCATCACCGCACCATCATCGACGTGCGGATGTTATTAAACTAGTATTTATAAAGGTTACGGCGTTAGATAGCTATCGCGAGCACGCTTCGAGCTTTGAGTTAACGCTAGCTATTAAGTCTGGATGAAGCGAGGATATAGATTAACGGGGCTGCGACGAGCCAGCGATGTTTATTTAATATCTGATATCGCGAGATAGATTTCTGGCTTCTCGGCAACAGCGTTACGACGGTGAGCGTCTCTACAGAGATTTATTATTAATTTTTTTTACTACACCGTTCAATTTCTCGACATTTTAATTATATTCGTATTTCATTATTTCATCAGTTGTCAGCTACGTTTTTCGAAATTCTTGTCGACAGACTGATGGGCATTCAATGCAAATGAGTTATTGCAGCTTGAACTGAAGATTTGTGGCTCTCTGATTGTTTACGGGGGTTGAAAAAATGAATAATTAATACACTTCCTGTACAGGAAGATCGATAACAACGGAATCTTCGGCATCGTTAGACTCAGACCCGAGTAACGATTTGCCAAACTTCCATCAGAAATCAAAATATTACAGGCTGTCACGTCGAAGCATCAGAACATCAACCAGTGAAAGCATTCAGCCAAAGTCAAAAATGAAATACACTACAACGACAAAAAATGCAATGGTTAGGAAAATTTCAGTCAGGTTACAAAGTCTACACTTAATTTCGATTAACATCGTTTTTGTATTCACTAATGTCGTTTGTGTGTCATCATGGCACATTTATCAAGCCAGACTAAAATACTTACATACATGTATGTATCGGACTTGGTTTAGATTTGAATGCCAACAGTTTATTTCAAATGCAGAAGACACTCACCAAATGTCACTGCGATCCACAGTTTTTCTCTGAAGTTATTGTGTTTTCAGACGGCACAAACAGACAGGACGAGAAACAGACAGACTGATGGACGGATAGACAAACGAGTTGATGTCTTTTCAAGAATCTAGGACCCGAAAAACATGAATTTCCATATGAATCTAAGAGTCGATTTGATTCTTGGATTGCAGCACTTTTTTATTTTTTTAAACTTCGTGATGAGACATGTGATGAGACAGCAAAAAGATTCACACTGCAGGAGTTGCATTTCTCTTATGGTCAATTTGCGCGGATCGACAAATTCTTGTACGAAAATGATTTTAAACCATGCCATTCGTTTCCATCTATTAATTTGTCTCGTTAATTCAGCGCACGTTGCACATGTCACTGAATTATCATAAGGGACATGATGTCCCGAATAAATGCGGAAATTCGGGAAGCAGAAAGCATTCGGCAGCCTGCATTTCTCGACTGCGAAACAACGAGTCGGGTCTAGTGTACTCGTATCACGCGCTCCTTCTGCGCACTATCGTAGCGCGGAAAACAAAAGTTTTCCAGCAGGTAATTGGAATGACGCAGCACGCCCCGACTCACTCGATTCACCGGGAGTTTTGGCGACTCTGTGGATCCCACCGCACACTGAAACTCGTGGAACAGTATATGGAAGGATAGCAATGTCGTCTGCTATGGATAGCAAAACACACGAAAACACGACGATGGTCTCAACTCGTCGTGCAAAACTGAGAGAACAAAAACAGTTCCACCCTTGCTGTACAGCTGTGGCTCCAATTCCTGATGCTTTCCCTAGTTGTGCAACACCCGAAACCAGCTATTACAGTTGTCTTGATTAGTCTGCGGTAGAATATCTTCAATGTCGTTTATATAAACAGAATTATCTCAATGATTATGAAAAACTTTGCATTTTTGCTGCCTTCTAAAAGGATCCTTTTTTTTTTAAAGACGCCTATCAATTTTATTTTTGTTGTTTCAGGATGTCAAATTTTAGTCTCCACTGTCCTTTTCAAAGTCGGATATTCTACCACGGAAAATTCCCATCTCAAACTTTTTTTTCAATGAAATGTTTCTTCAGATTCGACTTCCGCTCGGAAAATCATCCTCAATTTTTTCGTTTTCGGGATATAAATTTTTCGTTTTCACTGTCCTTTTTAGGTCGTATATTCGCCCAGTGTACACACAAGCTTAAACTTCCGGTTGGAAAAATAAACTCGAATTAGTTGCGATCTGTATGATTTACATGTTGCGCTTCGGGTGTCAATATTAACAGACACCGCTTTTTTTATTGTTAATAAATTGTAAGTTTATTAATAAGGGTCTTTTTTGCTACACCGTATCGAAAAAATTTCACCGCGTAAAAAACGAGAATGATCCAAGTTTCCGGGAAACTGAACAAACTACGCAGACAAAAGTGTTATACGATCGGTCGAACGGCGTGGAGAGCGAGTCCGGAAATAAAACGAAGACAATGCTTCCGATCTTTTGTTCCATCTATTTTCTAAAAGAGAGACTTTGGACAATATATATTTTTTTAATCACTTGTGCGCTACCTTGTGACAATTGTGAGATTCGAAGTCCAATTTGGTTCACGTATATTGTAGAGCGAGGGTTGAGACGGAACATGATGTAAATCAGTATACTTTTTGTATGAATTACCTTTTTGCTTTTAATTTTCGCGCTTCATCGTCGTTGTCGGCACGTTGCCGACAAAAATCTTATGAGTCGTCAAGAAGAATTCAATTGAATCTCAATCGAATGCACGAGCCCAGATATTTATTCCCAGTGTTTTCGATCATTCAATTTTATCAACAAAAAAAACCCTTAACAATATCCTTTTATTTAATCCTCCAAATTCCACAAGTGGGTATTCCAATCTTGAGACCTAAAATTAATTATTCAAACTTCCTAATCCAAATCACCTCAGGGACTAAATATAAAATTTATTAAAACTGATCATCTAATCAACTTTCTAAGGAAAAAATAGACAATACAAAAACTCCCTTTCTACTGTGCAAATCACTTGGCTCAAATCCCTGAAAAATAGGGCACAATAAATGTTTCACCGGACGTAACATCTTACAGCTTTTACTGAAATGTAAAAGCCACATTACAATTATCTGACGAGTATTAATGATATAAATTAGAATGAAAAAAAAAAAACCGATGCTTTTGATAAATCAGGCTCTGTAAAATATAATTTATACTAGAATTTAACACGTTGGCAGATTATCTATTAAAGAAACATTGAGGAAAACCGTGATATTTTCTCGGCTTACGAGGAAGTTTACGGTATCATTTGATAGAGAAAAGATTATTAATAGTAACGAGCTGATAGTGTACGGGACGCGTTACGCTAGGATAGCCCCTATCCTTGTTCTCATAGCAACACTGTAGATGCGACCGCAGCCTCCTGAAAACTCACCGCGTTAGACAAAGCTTGTTTAACTGAATTTCACGCTAAATACCGACTTTCGTCTTAGTCCCTAGACCGTCGCGAGCGACCTGCTCCGTTCGCCGGATAATCGAATATAAAGTTTCTGAGAAACTGGTGAGAAACTGCTGCTGTTACTGCGCACTACTGTCACGGGGCTCACGACGAGATGAGGTTGTCCACGAGCTCAAACCTCTCATCCTACTTTATTTTCAACATCCTACCGTCCGCATGTTTATCTCCATCTCTGGCGAAAGTGGAATTCCCCATAGCATTCCACAAACTACCGAATAGCGTTACGGCATTGTAGCCTGATTTCCAGTCGCGAATAGAAGCAGACGACGAGAATGATTGATTCAATAGTTGTTGTTGGAGTTATATTTCTGACCTGTCGGAAATAATGATATGAATTATATGCACTGAGATCGGAACATCGTTATCATTGTGTCTGTCATCTTTCCAGTGTACCATTGATCTTGGTTACCAATGAACAGATTATATATATAATACTCACTGTAGATATCCATAGATACTCGAACGTAATCTATTTTGAATGCTCAAATATTATTCATTTGCGTATTTTATATGCCGAGCTCTAATTCAATCATATTCCCTTGAGCAATTGGAAAGTTTGATCCAAGTTCCCGCCGCTGTCAGAATTTCAATGGTGTTTTAATAGAGAATAATTAAAAAGTTTTTAACATTTCGCTAATTAATTAAAAAAAACAGCAACGCCAATTTTATTTATTTGTTATAACTTCAATACACTAACGACGGCTTTAGCTAAATGAATTATTGATATTATTTTCAATATTCGAACAATGGATGCAGAAAGAGAGAAACATTTTTTTAATGGAATTGTTTTTAGCAAAACATACATTTTTCAGGATTGTTATTAGTAATATCTCAAAACCTCCAAAATTATCGGAATATTTCCCGATTGTCTCGTTGCCAAGCACTGAGAGAGAAAAAATATCTCATGTTCGTGCAAACCTGACCCGATCATTGCTAAGCAGAGAAACTATAGAGAGAAATATTTCGATTAATTTTGGTGGTCAATTATTTTTCGAGTCTGGATTTGAACCAAGAAGTAAAAATTATAATACTTATTATCATTATCGAAAATCAGCCGTTGTTAGTACTTGCGATACAAATGAAGTGATTCGCTTTTTTCGTTTTATGTAGAATAATTATACTGGATTTCGACAGAGAATTTGATTCAGAACATAGGATGTATAAACCATACTTAACTTTTTCTCTCATTGACAAATTCAAGATTGATACGCTCGATCGGACATATTGTTGTACCCAAAAGGCATTTAATTTCATCCAGCAGAGGAGCAAACATTGTTACCGTTGTTTATTAACTCGTGGTCGCTCAAATTAATTGAACATGCTGGGAAGAAATATGGATGTGATGGAGACTGCGAGGAAACATAAAGTCGAATACGATCTTTGTACCTTTATACCCTGAAGAACTGTAAATGTCGGACGGTAAATCGATCGGGTGGAGTAAACATAACCTCGTATCGCAATTAAAAGTCGAGCACATAGAGAAGCACAACGATAACGCTCGGAGTGACATATGGTGTCGATAACACGAACTCGGGAAAATCGTCGGGACATCGCAAAGCCAGAAGCGAGTGAAGGATATTGAGAGTACGAGAGTAGTTGATAGTACGAAGGCGTACGATGTCAAGTGGTATAAGTTTTGGAACGCAGGTGCATCGCCCGAAGGCTTTTCGGAGCCTTCACATCGCAACGATCATTTGCCTACATGCAGAGAACAAGCTGTGCATCCCTTCTCCGCGCGAATATTCGTAACTTGCAACTATCATGAACGAGAAAGGAGATAAGGGCGCTAGAGGGTGATGCATGGTCGTAAACGTAGTTTTCAATCGACGTAAATCATAGCGTTACGGCATTGTAGCCTGATTTCCAGTCGCGAACGATGATCCATGCGATATAACAATGTAACTGTTGGGCTCTGCTTCACTGATATGGTATCACTTAACGGATATGCGGCTGAGTGAGAAATGTATGGTGGCTTCAGTTCAATTTCTCTCACCCTAAATCTAATTTATTATGCATAAATATCAATCCCAATTTCCTATAGCATGTTTTACAAAATTTGTACACATTCGTATTACAAAAACACAAAAAATGTTTACAGTGTCATATCATGAGACGAAATTTTCCAGATACATCAGTAGAAAGAGGTTGGCAAGGTGACCAGTCGGCGTCTAGCGAAATCAACATTGACTTATCCATATACGAAAGATCAGAGCGCAAGAAACCTTTATCGACAAGTAGGTGGAGAGTAGCTGCGCCCTCTCAGTGATTCCAAAGCTGAGAGCGCTGTGTATTACTCTTTCAGTCCGTGCTAACCCAAAGAGCACTTTCCATGTCGAATGAGGAGCTTACCGGTCACGAGCATAAATTTCTCATGGCTCTACGACAGGTAGTCGGGGAAAATGGACTGCACAGCGGTAGTTTAGCATACATGTGGCAGGGGGATGGCCTAATGTACCACGCGACACGAATGGAATTCGGCTGACTTTGATGACGCTTTATCTTGAAACGCACGCAGTCGAGGTGAACCCTCCATTGGTTCACTGGCCTTCCCATCTAGGCTTCAGGTTTGAGACTCAAGCATCCGACAAGAGGGCTCACTGAAACTAGAGGGGTTGCTGCGATTGTGCTTCAGTGGTGGATGCGCTGGACGAAATCGATATGGAATTCGAGACACGTAGTAGACTACAGGATTTGGTCACTGCGAGACCGAGTTAGGCTGATGCTAGAGTCTTGACGATAAAGTTATCCACGCGGTAACGCGTCTCTCCTTCCCTCGGACGCGTTCGTCTGTTTCCACTCGTACATTGTACTATAGAATGCCATCTATTACACCGGAACGTCCCGACCCCAATACACTCGATGTATGTATATACATATATGTATGCCGTATCAGTAAAACCTATATACCATCCGCACGAACCCGTATTTTCGCAAATCACCGTTCACCACTCAGCAAAGTACTATGTATTCATCCCATGGTCTTAAAGATTTCGCACTATCGCATCTAGAAGCTCTCAAGACATGGGTATCGTTTCAATTTTATTCTTGCTGAACCTTCCCTTTCGCTATCTGTCTATATGCTTCGCTCGCCGTTGTAAGCCAAGTGATTGGTTAGGATTCATAAGGATGCTTGAAAAACGAATAGGGGATCAATGGCTTTGTTGAAATCTTCCATCTTCCATGTATTTACCGGTTATTTTTCAACTTAATTTTGGAAATATGCACCATCTAACTGGCTTCATAAATATCCTATCAACGGCCAAAGCAACTTACACTTCATACCGGATTAAGTTTTACATGAAAAGCAGAAGGCAAGCAGGAATATTCAACGTCTCTACATAACGTTTAGCTTTCCAATTAAACTGACACTGGACTCGACGTCTTTTGAGAATGATGCCTTCGGTGAAGATGGTACAAGGAAAATACGACACGACTGAGGCACAAAAGAAATACCTTAAGAAAGATGGAAGTGAAGAAAAGGTCGGGGTGAAAAATGGAAGGTAGAACAAGAAAACTAAAAGGACGATGAAATGCAGGAAACGGTGTGAAAGAAGAGGAATGGGCCGCGAAGTAAGGGTAAAAAGAAGGAAATGATGGAGCAAAGGTCGAGAGACGGAAGCGAAAGCGTGAGAGAGTTAGGCAGGAACAAATTTTATTACGGCCTTGGTAAAGTACGAGTATCGGGGTGTTAGCTTCTGCGAATTTGTCCAATAACAGGAACAATTTATTTTCTGACTCCCCGAGCCAACGGCGTCGTCTTCGCTATCTTCGCAAAACGAAACGGTGAATGAGCAGGCGTGAGAAAGAAAAGGAAGGAAGAGACTACAGAATAAAAGCAGAGAACTAAGAACTTGAGATGGAAGAGAATCGTACGTATACTCCGTCACTACATAGGAACGAAGAATCGGGAAGCAGCTTCGGTCGCGTAAGACTACTTGGTTGAACCGATGTCTCTCATTTGTTCCCAATGCATTCAAGCGTAAATACAACACTAAAAACTACTCGATCGAGATTGTTTTGCTTTCTTTTTGTCTTGTATTACTTAAGGTGTGTCTGCTGCATCCGAGATCTACTGCAGTTTCTTTTTTATGAAAAACAATTTAAGAAAGAAACCAATAGAAAGAAAGCCTGCTATCGCATTCATGAAGAGTAGCTTATTCCGAAATGTTCCAATGTAAATATTCACCATGATGGCGAAACTGGCGTGAAGCTAACAGGTTCCAATGTTCTACCGTCTGCCCGGTAGTTTTGTCAGTTTGGCACACCTTTGTGAATTTCCAAATGCGACGCAAAATTCTCCAGGCGTTTCCCATCCAGTGGAGGAATAATTGGCAGCTGTAAGTCGTGTTTAACTCGCAACTGGATGACAAGATTCAAGAGAAACACAAAACACCATTCGTGTAGTTGACCCGCTAGAAGTGTAATTATGTCGGGGAGAAATCGATTCCACATTCGGCTCTATCGATTTTGAAATATCATTAGTGAGCATTTGGTATAAAGAAGTATGCGTCAATTGGGGCGTGGGAATTCAGCGAATCGTTGAACGTTATCGCTAACTTCCCATTATGGAAGGTGCTACAGCTCCGTAAAAGAGCACAGACAAAATGGTAATGCGGCCTTTTTAACGTCGTATTCGTTATCTTCAACATTTTGTCACCCCCGACGTAGTGTTTCAGGTAGTTAACTGCATAACTTTAAAAAATCAAGGCTACCGAGCTTTATCGTTGAAATTCCTGGCAACTCATAATCCCTTGAGGATTAGTGTCTCCAGTCTATAGTCCGTGGATCACTCGGTGATTCAAAGACAGGATTGAGGTATTGCATCGCGTCCATTTTCGTACAGAAGTTTCTCCCTGGACGACACATCAGTCACTAAGTGTGTTCGACCGTAAACTATACTGGCGCTAGTGGTCGCGTGCGCGTGGGGTCTTTTGGTGGAGTTTGGGACATGAGTCACGTCGCGAACTTTGAGTTCCAACATCGGTGGCAGTGGCAGCAGCTATGACTACCCTTGGGATCTCTTATTTATAGTGGCCTTCCGCTGGGATTGCGCTGGAATAGTTAGTGCATCAAGTGCTACCAAACTTTGAAGGCTTATACAAATTCGATCAAGTAGATTTCTGCCTACACATCAGTCTGTTATACAGTTGCGTTCCCATAACTGTTGAATCTGACTGATGACATTTCAGTTTAAGAGTGCCAAACCTGTGCATCTCATGTAAAAACTACCATAGATGTCTTATCCATTCATTTAGGAAAGTCAATATACCGCGTAAAAAAAGTAGTCCTGAATGAAGTCCGAATTGAAGGCCCAGGTCATGTCTACGTCGTTTTTCTAAATTGAACTTTTCAGTCCGAACAGTGGTACCAAATGGGTTCGCAAATGGACTTCTACGGCAGGACTTAGTCCAGGTAGGAATCTAAAATGGACACTAATATGGACTTCGCTGCTGAAGCATCGACATTCGCGTAGTGCCCGAGATAGAATTAAAGACAAGTTGTCAAACGAAGGGCGGCTGCATTTAAAAAGAGACTATGAGAAGATGCGATGGTTGTTGAGTTTCCACCTCATATCAGTCAGGAAGCGAGTGCTTCGAATTGTAGAAGTTTCTCACGGAGAAAATGACATCTGCCGTAATTTCGTGGAAGGTTTACGGAGCGTTCGAATCTCGTTAGGAACGGCGTATTCGCTTACTATCTTTCGCTTTACATCTGATCTTGCTGACGACGCCACGACAGAAACTGCGAACTGGACTCCTTGATCTCTCACTCCGCTTTCCGAGTTTCATCAAGCGGTCCTTTTGCAATTTTCCTTAGATTATTTCATCAACTATCATCATTGGCATCGACGTTGAGTATGTTATCGGAATCCAGGAAAATCTCAAGAAAAGGAACAGGACAGAAGACAAATAGATTTCATCATTCAGGCACAAGCGAGAGGATATTCCTGTGAGTTTTCCTGGGCGTATCTTGCCTGGGCCAACTCCTTACCTCGACCGAGGTACGGAGTTGCTCGGAATAGTAAAGGCATGGGGAGGTTCAGGTCTTTTAGTCATTAGTCACGTCGTCATAAGAAAACCAGGAAAGCACTGAAATATGCAGTTCTCGAGGGTAGGACGACGACGACGACGAGAAGCCGCGTGGCCGCGTCATAACCTGCTGGTATGAAGCCGTTCCGAGTACACGAGGGAGTGAAGGTAGGAGGAAAGTGGGTACGCCGCACGAGAGCACCAGAACTAGGCGACTTAATGACAGAAATATTGCTTGCATGGCAAATGCCTGTTAATTTAAAATGCAAATTACAAGGGAAGGAAGTTCCAATAAGAAGGAGACTGACAAAAATGCAAAATAAAAATCTAGTTTCATCCGAAAAGCTTGTATTTTCTTGAAGAATAAATGTTTCGTTTCCGAATGTATAAGTCATGTTATACTTTCGTGTATGAACAGTAATAAGTAAGTATGTTTATAAAAATTTCTCTATGTTTCTGGTTGACGGATGTGGGGAAAAACAATCGGTTTGTGACTGGACTTATAAGCTCGATCGTTTCCTTTTTCTATGTCATAGTTGTTCTTGAAGAGAGTAGGGTAGTAAATGGTTGGCTCAGTTAAAAAAGAAAGAGAAGATATTTTAGCATGTCAAGTCTCTGGTGAGTTGTTACGGCAGACTGTGAGTAATGCGTTAAAAAGCCGGCTCAATGAAGAGGATGAGGATCGTTGACTCACTTTCCCTTAGCTCGATCTTATCCGTTTAGTTCTGGCAATAATAATACAGGGCAGAATTTTTTGCGCGACAAACATCTACCTTGCAAATTTCCCCGCATATATTTCTATAATTGGTATCGTTAATTGCGAACGAGCGCCAGGTGCACTCGTACCCATTTTTCTTTCCGCCTGCTATCATTCGTCGTTGCAAGCTACTTTTCTACTCTAAAGCAACAAGGAGGACTATGACTGCGCTCAGTAAACTCCGCCTCACATTTTTCAACATCAAGAAATATACAAATATAAAACATCTATACATTGCACCTCGGGGACTTTAAACAAGAATCCGATCGAGCGAGAGAAACTTCAGGACATTCATTCCCCGCTCGTTGAAAGGATATAGACACAGAATAAAAGAATAAAAAAAGATATAAAACGAACTAGAGATGAAAAGTCGAGAACGTGAAAATCCAGGCTAATCCAGCAATGCGAATAAAAAAAGACTTAGATATGGCGGGCTTTCCATTCAGGACTGATTTTGCACGGAGAAAAAAAGTACTTGGGCCGACTCAGCTTTAATGAGTTGAACAGAAATAAGTTGCTACAGCGATTTACTCGTTGCTTACAACAATCGCGAATAGGCGACGTGAAAACGAAACGTGAGTTGGTGCAACTCTCTAGTGAGTTCGCCCAACTAATCGGTAAGATCGCACAGTCATTTTAAACCAACGAACCGAGCGCTCGCAGTAAAACATTTTTTCTTTTAATCGAAGCGTGTGATAATCAAAGTGTGGCGAACAACTATTTTCATGAATCTATGCTTCTTTATTGGACATCGACATTTTTTTAGCAATGAATTATATGAATGGAATTGACCAGTGACACCGGATTATGCTTGTTGCCTCCATAATGCATCAAACGTTAAAACGACATATGACAGTTTTCCGCGATACCTAAAATTGTAGGTACCTCAAAAAAACCTATTTGTTTCCAGGCGTTTTACGTTTTCCCATGAAATTTATTGAGGATTTCGAATGACGAAACATTTTGTGCGTAGGAAATCCTTACTCCATTTAGCGAAGTATATTGGCTATCTGTTGAATCTGAGCGGAAGAAAAAGATGGACGATGGAAATGACAGAGAGAGAAGGTGGACCAAGGCATTATCGGCAGTTCGGCGACGACAAAGGGGCGGTTCACACGAACTCGCAAAAAGGGTGCTCCACTACGAAGTAATCTTTGCCGTTTGCTACGCAAAGCCAGAAGCAATGGTAAAAGTAGCAGCAGGAAGGGATGTTAAAACGAACTGAATGCACTACTGCTGCCCTGGAATGAATAGAGCTCGTTAGCGCTCTCATTATCATGCAAAGTGGACACGAAAACTATCCCGTACCGAAGAGAATCTCTATCTACTCGTTTTCCCGAACGGACCCTTGCGACTCGTTACTCGTTTTCACGAGTAACGAGAGCGACACATCTCTCTTTTCGTTAACTTTCCTGTAGACCGATACACTTTTTTTTCCTTTTACTTTTTGTGTCTTGTTGGACGAGACAGTCTGCGGTGTTAATAAATCAACGCATCTGCAATTACCGTCGCTAAATTTGTCACCTAAGGAAAGTCATAAGTAATTTTGAGAATGTTACCCTTCTTTCAAAAAATCCTACATTTAAATCTTGTTAAGTACATCAAGAGTTTTATCATTCTGCAATTTTATAAACTCATACGGTACCCAGAATGAGGTGAGGAAAAAAGTAACATTTTTCACTTATTGTAACTGTCGGATCAAACCTGTGATCGAATCTCAGTATTCGATATCTTGTTTCATCTGTCGAAGAGTTTATTCTGGATTGAATATAGGATTTCTTATTTCCGTTCTGTATGACAAAGATATGACTTTGAATTTGTGAATAAATCATTCCCAATTTGAAAAATCACTCAAAAATTGGTTACAGTAAATCTAAGTTTCACTGCATCCAGAATCGCTCGATTCAATCCAGAATGCACTCTTCAACAGACAAAGTAGGACGTCGAACATTATAATTGGATCACCGGTTTGGTCTCAAAGTTACGACAAGAGAATAATTTCGCTTTTTACTTCAAGCCATTCTTGTTCACTGTACGTCGTTACAAAACTGAAGACTTATAATGCTTTTGATGCACTTAATGAGGTTTCAATATCAGATTTTTCATCAGAACGGGGTCATTCGCAGAATTCTTCTCCTCATGACTTTTTCTAGATGACTGGGTCCCCTTGAGCTGAGATCGACACATGAAATAACATTAAGAAGCTATATTGATTTTTTTCTTATGCCATGAATGGGAAGCATAAAATATAAACCCTAAGATAGGAGGAACATTTATCGTCTGTTTGATACTCTCATCGGACTTTTGACACCACTATCAAAATCTGATGGAATCCAATTCGGGCATTGACATCATATGAAAGTGAAAAGAACGATTTGTCATGACGTGTCACGTTCTTGCAAAAAGGGTGAAAAGGAAAATCGTCGAACGTTCGTGACGTTTCCTTGGCATACATGCGCGGATGAAAATAATCGATCATCTGGCGTATGATACACTTTATACACATTATAGTCGTAGTGACTAGGTTTCTGGCCTGACTTTGCGTTAAAAAATCACCTACTTCAAATCCGAATAGCTGAGTGAATGAAGATTTTTTTAAAAGATTTCCATTCGAACGCTCAACAGCTACAGAAAGCACCTGGTTTGATGGAACTACTGTGCTTGCATGAATTTATGCAAGTCACTTGGTTTGATGAAAGTTGGTAAGGACGAAGAAGCGAACAGCGTTGGCGTAATATCCACGCGTACATACAGCGCGGCATCACTAACCTGTTTATCTTCGAGCACTTTGCTTTTCCCGGTAGTGGCAGGCGACCTAACTTTTCATGCTACCACATGTATACCAGGTGATTCAATAACGATTCACATCTCTCGTCTACCTTGTTTTTACGTTGGATTTATAAACCTCGTTGTATATCATAAAAATCTCTTGAGTATTTTTTCACTATAGATGCGTTGTAAGTAAATTATTTATTGTAGATACTGGAAGCGACACTAGATGGCCAAGGCCTGGAGAGTTTCTCAACGTCAGCATGATTTCATGTCCGTGAGACGATGAAGTCTTCCTACCATCATGCATTAAATAAAATGACCATATATGTTTAATGGAATCAACTATCATCAAGTGTCCTATGAGTTAAATTTCATGGGAAAAGCTTTGTTTTCATAAAAACATATTTTCTTTTTCGGGATTTTTATCTGAGAACATTCAGAATGGTCTGATACGTTGAGAAAAGAGGTATAGAAAAATTAACGAACGCGTTAACACACATCGACGACCGCTGCAATCCTCTTTCATTCCTCGCCATACACAGTACCAATATCTCCTTTATTTTCGCATTTAATAAAAGAAGGAGGTTAATGAGAGAAATAGTCCAAGCACCAAAGCGTGAAGAGGTTTAAGAGAGCAGTAAGTGTGGAATCGAAAGAGACGGAAAGATCCAGAGACAAAATTATGGCTGATAAGATAGAAAAGAAGGAAGAAAAAAAGAAAAATGTTACGTTCCAAAGGTAAAAGCGACCCACCATTCTGCGACGAAAGAGGATTGCAGTTGCAGCGAAGATTGAACCTCTCTCGAGACGGAGGGAAAGAGAGAAGATGAAGATATGTGAAACAAGGTCCGGGAAGCTCTATTATTTTTACCCGCGGTTTTGTAGAGTCATAACCAGACGAACGCAGACATTATGGCAAGATAACTGTATGGAGGAGACAAGAATGGGAAACCCAAAGCTGTAGATGCGAAGCTGCGACACACGTGGTACTGACCTCAAACTTTTTTACTCGACTATTATTGCGCAGCGTGAGAATAAAGCCACCTTTACAAAGCTTAATGAGAAAGCTGGAAGATATACAGATCGTACGCTTTACCAGAAGTTCTTTTGTCACCGCGTGATGGTCATTTCGAGAAAATATCGGGAGTCTTCTTTCACCTTTCGTCGGAAGTAAAACTAATGTTAAACTTTCACATTGAACTTAGTCTACTACCGTCAAAATGTGTCACATTCTCCTCTTCATGTAGCAATATTGCTGTGCAATGTATATTGCATGTACATTGCACACGCATTTGTGGATATGCAAGGTCCAATGTACATAAATATACATGTACTTTCGTCATATGTTTTATATACGAAATGTATCTGCAAAGGACTCTTTTTTGGTCGTTAATGCTGTCGTCGCAAGTACGTAAAGTGGTGTGTTTCGGTCGCCATGAGCTGAGACTCGTTATTACTTACATTACTTACGTATACTGGACATGAAGGTCATATTATGTGCATGTACATCGCAAAATTCGTAGGCGGACGCAAAATGACATTTATCGAAAAATTGACGCAGTAATACATGAATTCAGAATACATATATTTTTTAATTGCGTCTGTAGTCAGTAATAAGTATTAGTAATTATGATTGATCTTTTATTTGTGTTAGAGTGAGAAAGCATGATATCAGGTAGCGAGAGTCGCGAAAGATAGATAAGAAAATGAGCCGCTCTGTGGAGAGTCTTAGTGTGGAATATATGTGCGTGGCTAGTGTTGTATTTATAATCTCAAATGAAAATTAATAGTCAAAAGCAATTGGGATACAAATATGGTTTTGTGTTTATATTAATATTTTGGGCAAATCGTCACCGGACGTGACAAAATCCAAAGTTCAAATTCGCCTAACTGAATCGGAAATATTGGAACACCAAATATGAATAGATGACAATTCCGAATCAAAGGTTACCCACAAGCACAAAAGTTTCCGTTTCATGAAACAACGCATATAGTTACACGGTCTACATATTTCAATGCATCGACGACGTGGTTTCGCGGTTGAGTACGAATACCAGGATAATGACGAAAGTTTGTTAAAGCCGGGATTTGCCGAAATGCATGCTCTAGATATCAGGTAGCCCGATTTAGAAGAGAAGCGACACCAGGATTGGTGGTCGTGATGGTGACGACAGCGAGGGAGAGATAAAGGATGAGGTAAGGGGCTCGTTGCACACGTATCTCGACATTGAGTCGGCGGTTTGATGCCATTAACTAAGTTCCCATCAACTCCATTATAATGACCTAGACTGTGCGAGCATCAAAGCGAAAACGCGAGGCTCGTTCGGGCCCTTCTGAGCCGGCTCTGCCTTGTCAAGATAGTCAAGTGTTCCGGGTGGTCCAACCCCGGACATCAACGGCAAGGTCTAAGGTGTCGAAGTCAAAGGGACTCGGGTCATCGACGTTGTACGTGCGAAGAAGCGACGTCGTTTCACGCGTCTGTATTCATGCTCGATTGATCACGGACCAAGCCATACTGAACGAACATTCCAGCACATTCCAAGACAATTGGACATGCTAGAGATTTTTTGTATGATGCAACGGTTTACCAGTTGAAAATTGTAGTTTTTCAATCACGTACAGGATCCAGAGCAAGATTCTTTTCAAAATTGTTTTTTCAGTTTGATTTAATTGATCAGTCACATTTGGTTGGTCAGATCTGGGAAATAGCGTGATCTGATCAGATTGTACCGATAAAATTGGGAAAAAAAATTTAAAACAAATTAAAACAAAGTTCCGACAAATGTCATCTAAAGTTTATCATGCACAGTAAATTAATCACCGCTTTTACCTTTGGGCACCTGAGTACCTTTACTGGACGGAATAAAAAATTGTGCTGACTCTCCCTCCTGAAATCGTTTATGAAAATCCGCAGTTCACCTTGAGTTGACTACAACCGTCAATAAACTGCTTGGTTATAATACGTTTTCAATTGTCAATGAGCTCAACGTCTCATACGCTAATTACAGTTCATTCATGTCTACGCGACTAGTTCTTTGTTGACGCCATTATCGGCTTTTGGGAACTGGCAAACACCTTCGCCGATTATTTTCCAATAATGTGCGCAAGAGACAGTGAATGCGCGAGGTATAATAGTCGTCTAATTAGTGGAAACCACAATCATATCCGATCATATCCATTTCCCCTTGCCCCAACTCCTTGTTCATAATGTACAAGATTCCTCTGTACGCATAGATAAAGCGGAGTTGAATATAATTAGGCATAGTTTCGGATACTTGGCAATTTAAAGTGTCGCTAATCTTTTCATCAAGTTGAACAAAAAATCACCACCGAGGGATTCAAAGCACTGCTGTGATTAGTTATCACACGTAGTTGACGACGGAAGTCAGAATTAGTTTTGACTTCCATCTTCAATTTAAAAAATGGCGAGAAAAATGTGAAATTCGGGAGAATTTTTGTCACGGATCGCTCTTAGAAAAGCAGTCGCTATTCTGAGCTATCGGAAGCGCAAAAGAGAGCTTCATCTGTCAAGACGAGTAGTGCCACCCGCAATATAAGCCTGTGGGACAAGTTGAAGACGGATAGTGAGAAGAGGTCGAGGTTGCGGGCTCGAGCTTTCCAACTAAGGTATATAAATCCGGCACAGTGGCGAAAGTTAAGAAGCTGTGTCGCGCTGATATAAAATCATCCGACGAAGACGGATTGTATATTCATCGCACAAGAAGATGGCTTTGCTACTGGTGAGCATCAAACGGAGCGTGCTTCGAGTCCTCTCAGGACGTAGTAAAAGCAATGTGCACGCTAATATACATTGCTCCAAAGGTAATCCTTGGGATATAGGCATACCTACAGGGACGTTTATACTTCGTGAATACAAGTCATGGTAGGTGAAGGTAGGCAATTGGAGAGTACAAATCTTTCACTACTTTCTACTACTACTAGGAGTAGTAGTATGTATTGCGATCTCGAAATATTAAATTCGGTAAGGACAGGAGCTGGAAAAAAGTACAAAAACAATAAGAAAACGCAGGTGGTTACAACAAATAATCATGAATTGAATGAGGCGAAACATTAAAGTAGTTGAGAGCTGATCAAGTTGAACGAAGATAACGAAAATCATAAATATGAGCTTGTCAAGATTGAGAACATATGTGACAGACGCGAAGATGCCCAGGAACTTAAGAGTCAGCACAAGTCGAGAAACTGATCGTGGCGGTCGTCGAGGAGGTCATCAGAGTTACTACGCTGATGACCCCTCGACCTGGATGACCATCCAGAGGCATCGATATTGGTATGAAAGCTTTCCACATTTTCAACTGACTTGCATCAAAGTCAGGAACGTTACATAACTTGGAAGAATGGAACTATGGACAAGTGTGCAAAGCTATAGATGCATGAGCATCTATCATCATCCATCATCCTTTCTTCAATCTGCTTTGATGACTTTTCTTCTTTATCACTAAAGCTGTACTGTGTTCAGTGAGAGTACCACCGACATATACGACCTGAAAAATCTCATGCGATGTCTTGATCCATCAAAATTTTGCATATGTAGGACTAGGAAATGTCTACTTGACGACAAAATTGTCAAAATACTGCCATCTTTTGGTTATTTCGAATGACTAGGTTTTCGAAAAGCTTCTATCATTCAGGTCAGAAGTCAAGATTTTTAGCACATTCGGATATTTCCCTGTCAAATGTCAAAATAATGCCATCTTTTGGTCATTTCGAATGACTAGGTTCTCGAAAAGCTTCTATCAATATTAGGTCAGAAGTCAAGATTTCTAGCACATTCGGATATTTTCCTGTCCATAACTGCAACCCATGAAATTATAAGTGATGAGAGCGAAACCACAAGAGCATTCAATTATTCCAACTATCTGACAGAGCATCCTACGTAATTCGAACACAACATAAATAAAACATGAACTACACCCCTCATGACTGGCTGGTCATTGAGCCAAACCACATTGGTCAAGCCGCGAATATCGATCGGCAATTCACCCGAATTGAGGTCCTACAGCATATATGCAAGCCGCGGAATGCCCTGTAAAAACGTCAAGACACCGAGTCACAAGATTATGCCTACAGTAGTGAAGCACTCTACCGAGCCCGACTGTAAAGACGTCATTAGCGAGGCCCCAATTAACTTATGCTTCCATCCCAAGCCCCATCGTCACTGGCTCCTCCTCGTTTGTATAAGTTAGCTAGAAGATGCGGGGCTCACCTAGTGGATTGAACGCGCCACGGCACTTCTGTTCTAAGAGCGACTCAATTGTCTCGTCGCCGAGAGAGAAGACCTCGCCGAGAATCTCTTAACTGAGGAAGCGCGAAAGAGGACCGCGATAACTCTGGTAAATATATAGTACGTCAACGAATGCAATGCCAACGATGCGGATTTCTCGCGGGTAAGACTTTATCGTCCCCCATTGTATTTCAGGATGACATTACTGTTTGGAAGGAAGATTTTGCTTTGGTTTCGCTTGAACCTTTAGGACTTCAGAATTTGCACTTGTTCCCTGACTTTTTAGACTATTTATTGTCATTCATCAAGCTCGAATTCGTAACAATTTTTTCCCGTCTACTTCGGCTTCAAATGCCAGAATTTTCATGCTCAGCTACACGTTCATGTGATTTTTTTAATTGCTGAATTGCAGGGACGGAAATTGCGGGCTCCACCCACTGGGTTTCCATATTATTGATTTCTCATAGAGGAAGCTTTGTTTTCGTGAAAGATTTTTTTTTCCGAGATTTTCATGTCAGGACACTCAAAATGTTCTAAAATATCGAGAAAAGTAGTTGTTACGGTGTGTGTGTGTGTGTGTGTGTGTGTGTGCAGATTTTCTTATACGCAGGTAACTGTCGTAATTTTATACGCATTTTTGTCTAATTTGGCAGGCATTTAGGTTATCATAAAACAACGTTTGGGATTGTTTTTGACGCGAATCGGTTGAAATTTTATTTTTCTACACCATTTTTTAAATTTTGAAAAAATCGTTTTCACGCTATAAATTAAAAAATATATTTGGTACAAAATTAACACTAATCGGTCAAGTGGTTGAAATTTTGTGGCATTTTGAATTATTTGAAAAATCTCGTTCGAGCGCTTGCTCATGGAAATTACTAGGTATCGAATTTGAATTTAGTTTACGTATGGACTATCATTACACAATTTTTGAGTAATAATCTTACACAAATCGGTCGAGCGGTGAAAATTTTACGTCACTTTGAATTTTGATAAAATTTCTTCCGAGTATAATCAAGCCTGCACAGTAGAACCTTGCAAGCTGCTCCCTCATTATTTTTTGCATTCTGCAGCAAGCCTCCTCTATGAGGAAGCCAAAATTGATCAACATACTTCCGCAGAGAGGTAGCTTTGTAGAAAGCAAAAAATAATGAGGAAGTCATTTGCAAGGTTTTTGCATATTAGGATTTTAATCGTTAAATGATAAATTCCTAATCCGTACCTGCAAATGTAGAATGACGTGTGGATTTCGAGCTGCACGAGCGTCTTACATGCCCGTTCCATTCATTACCTGCCGAAAAGCCAGCAAATATTGCCGAATACTTGCTCATTCCTGATATTTCTGCCAACAAGCATCTCCTCTCACCCTCTTACGTCCTTGACAGATATTACCTTCCGCGGAGTCGACAGGGGCAATGTCAAAGGCTCTCGCTGTCGTATCGTCGGAGCTTTTCACCATGCTGCAAAGGCCACACGAACTGCGAATCTGTTGAGCGTTACAACGAGCACCGAAAGAGCCATTGGATGGTACTCAGACTTCTCGGCTGGTCGGATCGAGGACTCGCTATCGATAGAGACTTCTACAACTTCTTACTAGCGAGATGCGAGAGAAATCCCGGTGCAACTTCGCTCGGTCATGAGCTCTTCGATACGTCACTGCATGAAATCCTCGATGGCTTCGTCGCCCGCGATATTCTGAACTTTGATCTCACTCGAACCGCGAATAAGGCGCCCCGTGAGAAGGCAAAATGAAAGGAAGGGTAAGGGCTTGCCACGGCGACGTCGTAAAATCCTACCAGCTACGGCAATCTCATGGTGAAGTGCTCGCGCGTGCACTTCTTACCCGTGAATTCCTGAGTTGCCTTCGCGTCTCTCCCCAAGTTTCTCTTGCAAATCTTTTTTTTTCCTCTTTCTCCTGTAGACGATGATGTCAAGCTTTGGGATCGACGTTCGCTAAAGTTGGAGTCTCGGTCGGCCATCATTGGTTCCTCTGTCTAGCTCTCTATAGAGGTGACGGGGGTTATATGACACAGGGGCGTCACTGAAGGCATCGAAGATATGCCCTTTGTTGCAACTAATGAACATACGAGCATTAGGAAAAATTGGAAACACATACAAAGACCGTATCTATGTGCGTGCAGGGTGTCGAATTGGTCAGACATTCTATTGAGGAATGCGGAAGGAAAAATGTGGAACATTCATCAAGTAACCCCGGTCTCCCCAAGTCCGTGGCGGAAAAGCCCGCCAACCGAAAGGCAGTGCGACTTTAGGAACAGGATGGTAGGAGTACCGAAAAAAAAAAAAAACAATAAGAATAAACTTTCACCAGAGCCAAACCACCTCGACCACTACCGACGTAGTTGTCGACGTCGCCATCGTCGTCGTCGAGCCAGACGACTACAGCGTCTCGGCAAGCCCGACACGGCAACAGTGTGAAAGTTCCAAACGAATTCTTGGCAACGCCTCCGGGCACTTCGTACAAGACTTGACCGAAACGGAGCGTCGGACACACATGCACACATTTACACTTTTATTTGTACTCCTTCCATTTTCACCTTCTTACTAACGAGGCAGTGCGGTTTTCTGACCACAGAGAAATTTACAAGAGCTCAATGCTTCAGTCAGACAAACCTTTCGTTTACTAGGACTTTTCGATAATGCTGGCATCGCAAGTTGCATGTGACTTTTGCGTTCTTGAGGATTGCAATTCACTGCTGTAATTGCGGAGAGTCTTGAGTGTTGTACTTAGGTGTCGTGAAAAAGACTCCTTCATCAAATTTCTTATAAGAAAAACTATTTCACACCAACGAGGTGCAGAAATGAAAAATTGAAGTTGGGATGAAAGTATTTTGAAGACTTTCAAACGCATTCAACTTTAAAACGGTATTCATTCGTCGATGTATGACCGCAGGGGCTTTTCAACCAGAAACTTATCGATAATGGAACGGAGTAAGGGAGATTAATTGTGACGAAAGTTTGAGAGTGACTGGGCGATGGAAGGATGAGGGAGGAATGAATGAATGAACAGGCGCGAGTCTTAAGCGCAGGCGCTTCCTAAGTTAGTCGGTGTTTCGAGGTGAAAGAGCGACTCGGCTTTGTTTAACTTTCTACAGTACACAAGAAAACGAGTGACGAAAAGTTAATAACTTATATCGAGAAAAATAAACTTTGCGAAAACGAAGAACGAAAAGTAAATACCTTATATCCAGGGAAATGAATATCCATTAAAATGTTTCAACATTTAATATTCATATTACGAAATGAATTATTTGAGAATGCATGACACGATAGCAAGTGAACTTAACATTTTTGCAAGAAACCCTTTGAAGTATGGAGTATACAAAAAGAGAATATGAAAAAAGTACAGATACTCTGTGCCAAGAAGAACGAAACTATAATGGGTGGTGAGAGTTGACGAATGAAGCGAATACGTAGATGGGTGCTCCGTTGGTCGAAGAGCGTTTTCAAGAGGGTAAAAATAAAAATTGAATTAGCATCACCTTTCGTCGCTGGAGGACCAGACGGAAAAGCGAAAGTGCAAGAAAATAAACGGAATCAACGGCCTGAAGGTCTTTGGTAGAAGAATAAACTAACGTAGAACAGCCCTTTCGCTGGTTTTTGTTACAGATACGCAAAGGAACACAGGCACGCTACTAATAATAAAGATTATATCATTGGACATGAAAAGCTGCAGTTTCGGTATAATTCAAAAGTAATTGTAGCCGCTCATAAAATTCTTGCCATTGGAATAGCATTTAAATGACATTGTGATGACATGAAAGTTCATGTTCACTTTAACTCAATTAGAAAAAGAAAGATAAAGATAACTTGTCGCGTAGCACCGTTGAAGGGCTTTAATGTAGATAGGGTTTAGTGAAATAGGAAACTGGAAGTAAGTGCGAGGTGGAGAACACGACATTTTAACAAATAAAGGGGTTCTTCCATGTGATAGCTCTTGCACAGATATTATGTTCTTGGTAACAGGAAGAGACACCGACAAAAAACTAGTCGACGAAAGTGCACTCTGGTAGGTACAGTGAAAGGCCACGCAGACCCAGGGGATACGACGGATAAGGGTCCAAGGATTCCCGGATAGCGAAGCAAAGAAAGGGAAGAGCGAAAGTGTAGCAAGGTTGCTGTTTAAAAAAGAGTTGGCGTGACCACCGTCGCCTCGGGCTCATCTCCTCTCGGCACTGACTCCACTCTCCTTTCATCTCCCATATCTCTGCTGCGCTAGTTGATGCCGCTTCCAGCTGCCTGGCTTGTCTATCGCCGCCTGCTCGGCCCTATACCTTTCTAAACTTTTAGCTTCTCATCCTTCCTGCGGTCTACCTTTACTCTATATACATTGCTATAGATAAAGTCTGCTTCCTTTCACCGCTGCTCTCATTCATAGAATAATTGAGGAAGGTAGTTCTGCGCTGGGCACTTTCACAGCATCAAGTCAGTGCATTCTCAACTTTTCAACCAGGAATTTAACGTTGTGGCAGATATTTCTATAGCTAATGGACACATAGTTGTCCAGAAGCGCGACAAAACATTGTGTGATCGAAAATCGACCTCTGGATCACTTTGGATTTTCTGCACTTACACAATCTTTGGGTTATTTGGCGTGGTTCCCATTAAGGGAGTCGAGTCATCTTAAAATAGTCATAAGAAAGAAAATTCTGTAGATAATACAAATCTTTGGAAAAATCTTAAATTTAAACCGTGTTAAGTGCATACCAATGATTATTATTCTGTAATTCTGTGACGACATACACAATCAAATTAGTGTGAGGTCATGAGAAAAATGTTCAAGTTATCACAGCTTTCATTAACTCTGGAAGTCGTGAAACCCAACACCAAAAGCCAAGATATTCCAACACGAAACATGTAGGACGTTTCTGATATAAGCTTCATATTTACCATTGATCATGTCGAATTCTCGTGTCACGGAGAAGCCGAACGTCACCCTAACCTCTCATAGCAAGGAGCTCGTTAACTCTCTCGAGTCAACTCGTACTTAAGAGCGTTCTAACTTCTACAGTGAGTGCCGTAGTTGATATTTTGAACCCCTTCAACTACGAGTTCTTGATAGTCATGAAGCTAAACTTTGCGGCGCGATGTCATGCTACTGGTAAAGCTATTCAATAAGCAAGACAACAGAGTTGAATCTATAGCTACTTGACCCAATTGTCAATACTGATTCTCCGTTTGGTAGATTGTATGAATTTCCACAAGGTCAACCATGCTCCATCCATCCAATGGTAGACCTCGTGGAAATTAAGATATTGGATGGACAAACCAAGTTATTGGTTGACGAATAGTAATCAATAACTAAGGTGGTCAGACAATAACTTAGTTAAAAGTGAGGATATGGAAAATAGAGGATTTCTGTGTAGAATAATTCGTAAAATAGCCATTTGTTAGCTTGTGACCTTCGTTTGTTGTTAAGTTGTTGTGTTGACACCTATTAGTATAATTATAGGCGTGCCTAAATAATTCTGAAGAAGGTCTATATCACGGTCCAAAACGTTGAAATATTTGCGGATTGTTTCTATCCTTCCTGCTTTTTTAATTCTCCCTAACACCTGCCGGGTTTGCCAGTTAGTAGCCGCACACATCGCCTAGTAACTGGCTTGATCCAAGCAATAACTTCATTGACGCATATATAACGAAGCACCTTGGTTGTTCGAAATAGCTGATCAACAAGTATTACAGCTTGGTAACAAATTAGGAACGATATGCAAAATGCATT
Organism: Tromatobia lineatoria; assembly: GCA_949699805.1. Taxonomy (NCBI): domain Eukaryota; kingdom Metazoa; phylum Arthropoda; class Insecta; order Hymenoptera; family Ichneumonidae; genus Tromatobia; species Tromatobia lineatoria. Next base: position 8,721,991 of record OX453052.1, read on the forward strand.
GCAATGAAATATTGTGAAACCATTTCGTACAATGAATATAAAAATTGCATCGTTGCATTCTTCTCAAATTGATAAATTGATCACATTGCAATGGATATTTGTGAAGGCTCATCTCAATAGGATCAACATGACGTTGCCAAAACTTACCTTGTGCTTTGTGCGGTGTCGATGATGTTGATTGGACCTTGGGTGCTCGATGCTGGCAGTGGCGACGACGTGCTCACCGGAGGTGGTGGCTCTCGGGCTGAGGTTTACCTTTTCGGGTCTCGGATGGTGTTGCGCCCGAGGTGGTGGAGGCGGCAATTTGACTCCGCACTCTGAACGGTCCGGGGTCCGAGGTTCCGGGGCCTTGTCCATTTCGTGGCATCGACATACGCCTCCGCCACCACCGCCGCCACCGGATCCTCCGCCACCACCTCCCGAGCTACCGCCGCCGCCGCGCAACCCTGCGCTCAGGGCCGCCGCAGTCAGCTTGCTCGCGTAATAATACATCGCGCACATTTATCCGGCGAGAGCTTAACACCACGACCCGAACGCCACCTCACTCCAGTCATCACTGACGGTGATGACGATTTGGTGATATCCAACGACAATTTACACTTTTACGTGCTTGTCGCTTGAATCAAATGTTTGTTTCACCAATTCTTAATGTCACCGGATATCCGTTGGTGAGATCCGAATCTTGATTACTTTGATGAATTCACGAACGTTCATGTCACAGACACTCCGGCATCTAGGACACAGTGGTTTCTCGTCGGACTGCAGTTTAGAAAGTTAATAAATCCCAATATCTTAGATAATGCCTGAAATCTTAGCACATTAATCTTGAGGCGTTCTCATTGTTTACATTAACATCGTTCCAACACCATATCTTCAAATTTAGCTTTGCTCATTACTTATCCAGCACTGGAAAATTAAAAGGAAAAAAGAAAGTACGACTCCAAGCGACTATAAGTCAGGAAACCTGATTGAACAGTTGTCCCAGCGAAATCGTGTTCTCCGTGCAGTGAAATTTCTGGGAGAAATTTCTCCGTCTATAATTGACCTTAGACCTTTCATGTTATGGACTGTGCTCATCACAAGATTTTATTGTTCCTGCGTCAAGAGACGGAACTACCGAAAGAGTACGAGTTGCGCGCTTTTAGGTTTGACCGATCGATACACGACAAGAAATCCTATCGCGTAACTTGATATATGCTCGGTTGACGAGTCTCGTGAAACATAACCAGTGCTCACAGCAAACTATCAAAAGCAGCTCTCACACGTAATCACATTGTCGGCTAGTCACGAAGCGCAGGTTCCCTACTTTACCAACGTCGTCCCTCTTGACTCCGAAGTACATGCACCCGCTATGATACGAGCATTACGAAGGTAACTGAATGTTATGAGTGGCAACAGTGTAGCGTGGAAATGACCTGGCCAACTTAACTTCGGGCGCCCTCTGATAATGATGCTGTGCTATGATCATGTACTGTCATGTTGTACGTAGAACTAGGTACCGACCAAAGTGGCATATACTATCGTATCGAAGCTTTGTCTACGTTATTTCCCCCTTCCTTATGCCAACCTCTGTGTATGGATGTTTGTATACAAGTGAATTCGTCCTACAAACATTGCTAGCATTAATTGGAACGGCGAACTTTAGTATATGTTTATGTTCGACCGTACATTGAAGCATGCACTCAACTTCCTCATATTTGGAATGCTTACAAAGTCGTAACGCAATGTTGGTCTATACACAAGCAAATATGAAGTAACAGTTGCTTTTGAGAGCTTTTGAACTGCCTGTTGAAAAATTTATGCAGTTTCTCGTTTAGGTATATTTAGAATCACTCAATTTGTTGTTTTTGAATTATAACAGGTCCTTCACTATGTGTCTAAATTTCTGAAATGATATTAGGTTCGACATCATTTGGAGACATTAATAAACGTTTTAGGGAAAATGTCGAAACATAAAAAAAAGAGAGCAGATTCAGACTAGCCGGGATGAAGAGAGGCATAATATATAGGTGTTGAGAGTTATAGGCATGATGGAAAGGGTTGAGTATGAGCAGTCCAGCGTTTTCGATCGATTCTTTCTCGCACAAAAGGCGTTGTTTATGACGGAGCGCGGTAGTAGTCTCCGTGTGGACCGGATCCCACTGTTAAAATTCCCGTAAATCTTGCCGCACTGTCTATAAAAGTCGAACGAATTTTAGGCGGACGCGAGCGCTTCGCGAGCATTAAAAGCGAGTCTGGAAATGTACCGTGATGGGCGACGAGGGTGTGCGTAGAGAGGGTTGTATGGCCGTGTGAGTGCTCGATCGGCACTTCTCGTATAAAAAGACCACACGAAATGGAACGAACGAAAAAGAAAGTCAATTGGAGCGGAAACATACAACTCGCCCGTTCACTCATGTCAGAATATTCGTTTTTTTTACCACATTCAGTAATTGAGGGAAGTCAATGGCAAAAAAAAAAATTTTACAACTTCCTTACTTTTACGAGCTGTGTGCATGTTCATGTAAGTAAGCCCATATGCACCTCAAAAAAGTTTCTTTGATTCACGGAAATCATCACCAATGAAATCATATACGTGCCTTTCAATACTATCAGTTTATTAAATGATCACCATCATTCTCTTGAAAATTCAAATACAACATTTGATTGAGGTTTTCCGAGTGGAACATGGTGTTCTTCAGAATTTAATAATTTTCGACTCCACGAAAGTTGTATCGCAAAGTTGTGTGTTAATAATGAATGTATACTCTGATCGACTTTGCTGTACCCGACTATAGTATAAAATGTATGTGTATGTGTGTGCATATTCACACTTGGCCTTTTCGTCATTGAACCCGGTCGTCAAAAAACGCTTATGTATCCTCCCGAACCTCGGGAAATATTAAACGAACAATTCGAAGTCAGAGACCGTGCGAAACGATTGTAACGCGTTGGCGCAGCGCGACATCCGAAGCGATCGTTACTCGACGATATTTCCCGCGTCCACAGTGGATCGTTAATATTTGGAGCTCCTTTTTTCGCTTCTGCACCTCCCCATCGCCGGTCTCCCGTTTGTTTCGTGTTCCCCAAGTCACGTAGGTGACGGCCGATCATTCGTTACGTCATAGAACGAACGCTGCCGATGACGCGACCCTCGTACACCATCCGACTGCGACTATCCATCGCTTTACTAACGTGTTGCACTAATTAGTATCTAGAATTGAGCCTGGCAGAGTACACTTCACAACGAAGCACATATTTGGCCGATAGACGATCTCACTATTCTCGATTTCCGTATCCTCCGAATGGAAACGTTTCCCAAATAACGCCAACATACTTCATCCAGCTACTCGATCGGGATACGTTCGACCGTACAATAATTACTGCAATTCAGTGCCTATTTCGATAATTAATTGATATCGTAATCGCGCTGCCGATCGATGCGTCTATCACAACGATAATGTACAATATATATGCGTACACCTATACACGAGGCATTCTCTGTCAATGGAGCCACGATTTTTTCACCCCCTCTGGGGTGAAAATGGGTCCCGTAATTGGAACATCGGTCCACTCTGGTGACTGTTTTTCCACTGGTTATTGTCACAAATATAATTTATAATTGTTGAATGTCAAATCTTATAGGGTCGAAACAATAACTTCAGATAAATTTTATCAAAAATATCACTTTAACTTACAGAGCAATTGTCTTTTTCTGTGGCGTATAGTTTTTTTCAGATATGTGGAATGAATAAAAACAGTACGAAAGAATGGAAAAATACAGAGAGTGCTTTCAATCAGTAAAACAAATGTGACCAATTACGGGACGAGAAAAAAAATCGATCAGCATACGTAAAATAGTTCATACATTCGGTAGAGTTATTTCTGCTGTTTGTAGCGTTCGCATTGCATATAATAAAAGAAGTTAGGTTTTATTCAACGAGAATGTTCAATATTTGAATTATTTAAATTACCTCGTTTAATTATTCACGCATTTACATAGCATTTTGGTTTCTCTCATAGTTCTGTTAAGTACGTATATCGATAAATAACCTGGAGGGTAGATTCCAAGTGAACGCGAAGCAAATTGTTCAAACGTCGAGGATTTTTTAACGATCTATTGTTAAGCGAATATTTCCAATTGTATTCAGTGCATGCGTTTATTATACATAGAGCTTTTTTTTCATTTAACGAACTATAGAATACCTAGCGCGTAATAGCATGACGAGGGCCGACGCCCTTCACCAGAGTGAGGCCTACATTGAATCGTGGGTGATTGATAGTAATCGCTCTCGATAACTCGAGATCTGCGATACAGTTCTGTTTAGAGTGCTTCGTTCCTGAAGATCCTCGATGCGCTCCCTACTCGTCTTCTTCAATACGAGCAGTCAGAGAGCTGGCCTTGTTTAAACAAGACACATTGTACACTCGGGAGTCCATCTTAGATTTGAGATAATGGGTGTAATATCCTAGCCAGAAGTAAATGCAACATGGGCTACAATATATTTATTTATATTTTATATCCTCAGTCGAAGTAAGAACCTCGCACGTTGCTTCCTCATTATTTTTCGATTTTTTTAAAGCAAAAGGATGAGTGAGTATGTTAATCAATTTTGGCTTCTTCATAGAGGAAGTTTCGTGTAAAGTAACAAATAGTGTGTAACCAATGTGCTAAGTTCTACTTTGCATTCTTATTTTATGATATTTTACTTAGCTTATTAATTTTTAGCACGTTAATTTTTCGACAATTTTGAAATTCCATAAAAGTCAAAACTCCTTAAAGATTCATCCCAAATTCAATACGGATTCTTCTTTAACATATTCGTTGGAAATTATTTAGCTTGGTAGTTATAAATTCGCGGCAGCTAGAGGAACTACACTCATTTTTACAAAAATTCAAAATTGAATAAAAAACTATGCTATGTCTGAATTTTTCAAAAATGGAAACTTCAAAAGGGACATTTTTTATGCATGTGTCGCAAAAGAAAATTTGCATCCAATTTTGACGTTGGATTGGTAATAAAATATGCATAATATTGTACCACGGTAATAACTGTTAACTTAATAGCGTATTGATTTTTTCAAATGTAGTCAAAGTTTCAGTGGAAACGATATCTGTAAATGATGTACTAAAATGATGACGACCGGACGTGACGTTCGTTAGTTCCAAAAGGAAGAAAATTCAGTTATTCCATAGTTCAGCAATATGGCCATTCGTGGTGTCGGATCAAAAAACAAATTTATACGGTTATATGCAGAACGGGTAGAGCAGCTAATACCGATGAAACCGCTCCCCTTGTATAGCCGTTAAATAATGTGGTGTTATAAAAGGGCCCGGAAATTAAACGGTTGAAATCCCTACAGACCGTATTTCGTCGTATCGCTGGTTTGCATGCCAGCTCCCAGTTTCAACTACGCATTCCAGTGCATTCGATTCCATCGATAACCTCCAAACATTTTGATACTGCGAATTGTGGTCTCAATGTCCTCTGGATGAATTATCAACTAACGCGGACGAAGAGTAAATAATATAAGAATAAATTCATTGAATTCTGTTTTTCGTGAATATTATAATAACAATCAAAGCGTAAAACCCTTCCTGGTAATCAAGCCGCGACAATGGTATAGTCGAAGGTTTATCCGGGTCCCTGAAATTAATATTCAGGAAATCCTATATAATAAACCCTTTTTACAAATTTTTCATATCAAGAGAAAAATATGAATTTATCCGATTACTGAGTAATAATTTTTTTGGCATTATCTGATAAATAGTCATATTAAAACTTTTCATTGGTTATCGGAAAAAAAATGTATACTTCATTTAACAAATAAAGTGAGCTTAATAAAAATTAGATACGTAAAATTATTATTCAAATTATTATAATCATTTACAAATTGAACTTTAGGCTGCAAAGTTTCAAGATTCATTCTCAGGAACCTGTCTTTAGTACAGGTGACATCAAAGAATCGTACCTTTTAAAGTATATTTAATCCAAGCGTCCAATTGCATTAATTTTCAGGAAAATCTCAAAGCCCAAGAAGACTTAACCGGATGATTGAGCAAAGCACAACTAACGATAATGACAAACCACATAGCGACCAGTGATTCAACAGCGAAAAAGCTGGAATAATGTGGAGAATAGGATCCCTAATTATTAGTTGTGTGTGTGGAAGTCGGGCGCTCTTCAGTAACGATGTAACGTCCAAAGAAAAGTAATTTCAACTGTTTTTGAACAAATTATTTAGACGGATGGAAAATACACCGGTGGTGCATGTTTTTTTCAACAGAGAGTGGAAAAGCTACAGATAAATAAACTGCGAGGTAAAAACGATGCAAATGGAATATTACGAAGTTAAAGGTCTGCGAACCAGATACAACAACACTGTGTTGTTCCAGTTTTCATTGGGTTCCCAATTTTTTTTCCGATATACGTGTCATTCTCAGATTTTTTTAAATATTCAAACGTATAAACCAAAGCTAAAATAATACTTGTAATTCTGTCCTAGGCTAAAGTCACCAGTGAACGAGCACTGCATTTAACAAGCAGCACGATTTATAAATGATGGGTTTCTATAAATTCAATGTTTTCAAACTGTCATTGGAATCGTAATAGATAGCTAAAATATAGTCAAATTGAAAATCGAATGTGTGATTACATCGTCAAAATTTCTCATAACCTCTCAAAAAGCTGCTTTTCAGTCACTGATTCTGTTCAATTGCTAGTGCATTGACTGTTCAATTACTAGTGCATTCACCTTACACGGAGTAAAATCATTTGGTAATATACCAACGCAAATCATTTTTGGTCAGGCACGAAATATTTTCGCCAGCCTACTAAATTATTTTTAAGTTAATATTCGCCGACGGAACAGTAAAATTTGGTAGGCCAGGAAATATTTGCACTAGGTATATTAGTGTGATTTTCTGGCCTAGCAAATTATTCTTCTAAACTCGAAAAATCATTCCGGGGAAATGACATTATTAGTGTTTCTTTAAAACAATATAAATAATAAACAGATCCACATAAAAATACAAAAACGATTACCCACTCTTCTTATAAAACTCGGGCAAATCGAAAAACCGTAGTTGGTAATGACTAAATTCACCGAAAATCACCGAAACGACTAACTTGCTGAAAAAGTAATTGCGTAACATTAGTAGAAGGAGGTCTTCCCGAATGATATCGCTGTTGAGTGAAGGGTAAACGAGGAAAATCGCGAAAAGGCAAAAGGTGAAAGAAAAAACGTCTAATCGAGCCAAAAGTCTTTCTTCTCCCATAAGAAAACGATTATCTACTGGAGTCGGCAAAAAGACATTAAAGGTGGCTTCTTGGATGAGCTTCGGAATAAGAAGCGCAAGTATAAGCAGATGGGAATCCCTCTCTCTCTCTCTCTCTCGGTCTCTCTCTGTCTCTCTGTCCGTCCGACGAAGTATGACGCGCGGGATCTTTTGTACCGCCTTTAAAGAAAAGGGCTTCGAGGGCAAACAGACTGAGGTTGTCTCAGTAAATATTGAAGTTTTGTCTCGTGTTCGTGTGGACTTCGTTCACTTCAACGATGCACGGCTTACGATAATCGGTGAATACACCAGCCGGTGAATACCCTCCAACGTTATGCCATTCTCCATTTGCTATACTTATAGATAATGCAAGAACAATCGCCGTACGAAAAGAGATTCTAGTAAGCGAGGTAGAAACTTGAATGAACCATTTTGCAATCTTTACTGCTGAACCAAATGGGCTCCGTGTTCCGAAATGTCGCCTTCCAGGCGCTGTTTCGTCGCTTTTTTTTTACCTCCCGTAAAATACATCAAGAATAGATAAGGCATTGGAATGAGATCAAAATTGTGACTACCACATTGCACTAAAATGTATATAGAATGTTGATATGTCCTCAGGTGCATACAAATAAGCGTAACTCATTCCAGTTTGTTCCTTCACTTATCCCATATAGCATCGGATATTCGTTGTATATCCATTTTAAGTCTATAATGAGACAAATATATCTTGTATACGTTATGCATATCTGTTCTAAAAAGTAACGAATCTTCAATGTTTTTAGAATGACATTCCATATTACATGAAACAAGATCTATAATCATTACCAATACTCATTACTTACTCAAGTTACATGTGTTCAAAATAAATACAATATTTTTGTGTATTACTGCGTCAATTACTAAATCTACATTACAATCATACAAACATACATAGGATATATAGGCGTACATATACTGTACATTATTTGTATATACTCATGGATATCCAGTTTATGTTCGATAAAAATGAATACATTCTATATACATGACATATGGTATGAAGTACACAGATCAATGTATTGGACATACATAAGCATATCTACAAATGCCTATGTATATGAAAAGTATATGGAAATGCTACATGGTATCCAGGCCGTGAAATGGAACAATCTCGGAAATGTGAATCATAAATACTTTGGCCCTTAAAAATTCTTGAATGAAATTTTATGTCGAACCCAACCTAATGAAATAATCGTTATCCAGTTCTGTCGTTGATCTATCCAGTGACATATACAAGACACCCTTGCAATATAATATGCTGGTGGTGCTTCCAGATACAGCTTCTTGATGTCACAGGAGGCTTGAGGCCGTTTCTCGCTTTCACTTCAGCTCTAGGGAATAAAGTTGGCAATTTATAGTGGAATAGTGCGAGAGCAACAGTGAGAGAGGAACATGGCTTGGACCGACTCCAGTATATCGAGCTCACTTATAGATGCATAGAATTTTCCTTTGTGTTCGGTCCACCGTCAACAGCAGCAAACGGCGATGGTTTGAATTCCCTAGTAATAGAAATGGCTAGCGTTGTACCTAGAGATGCAGGTATCCATCTACACAATGTAAGTGGATCATAGATGAGTTCGAGATGCATCCTCTCATTCACGAAAAACCATACGGACTACGCGAATGAGTTTTTTATTATTATCGTTAGGATTATCTGGCATTCTAGCATTCGGTGTATAACATCAGTACTGTCATTAAATTGGCCAGATGGAGCACTTAGCACCTGCTGTGCTAAGTGCTCCTTCTCGTCACTGCTGCATAAAAAGTTATCGAAAAGTTGCTCTCGTTATCCTTAATCACTGGATACTTTATACCATCGCCGGTGGTGTTTTCAAGGACGCGAATAACGTCCACTTGTCGAGCTTAACGCGATACGATGTTATGCGGACGAAACTGCCGCTTACAAAGACAAAGAAAAAAATCTCTCATCTTATATGCTTTGTGTGTACGTCACTTGAACGTGGCAACTGAACACTACACGAAACCGGCTAAACGTCTGCACATCTCTTAATCTTTACGAGCTCATAAAAATATTTACTGTCACCCGTTAGCTCTGCACTCACTTTATGCATTCTCTGCAGGAAGTCATGAAATAGAGAGCGAAGAAGCTGCAGATAGAAGAAAACAATGAGAGTAAGAGCAGAAGTCGCCAATCTCCTCGGTTATAGCTACAGACATAAGCTCTCGAATTTCCTCGAGAAAACTGGAAAGCGTTGGTTAATACATTTTTGATTATACGGATTGTGACAAAGAATTCCTGGGAAGACGGTATATCAGAGATAAGAGATTGGACCTCTATTGCCCAATGGTGTTTTAAAATTTTTTTTTCTATTTTCTTGGTCTTGTGGTTTCAGATTCCTGACAACGGTTCACTGTTTTGTGGCAAATTGTAGAGCATGCGGCAGCAGATACGTTAATTTTTATGCCACAATCACATCGTATTGAAATAAAGGTACAAATGAAAATAAGCGAGACGCATTGCGTTGGAACGAGATATGGGTGAATGGAAAAAGAATCCAGTACGATGGAGTGAGCCAATGCGGAATTAGTGTAGGCATCGATCCGGTGCCTCCGGCTGATTACCATGGGAAATGAGAATCAAGCATGAAACGATATCAAAAGCAGAGCCAACTATTTAATCACATGATTTACTAATGGAATCAATAGTACGTTCAATGCATTATGCGAATTGACATAATAATGAATATCTGCATAGAGGAAAAATCTTTCAATCGACAGTAAATGTCGTTGCTACAGCAAGACATTTGCTACCACAGCGAAAACGAGTTTTCATAGCAACTAAGTAATTTGTCCTGGTAGCAAATAATTTTACTGTGTCGGCGAATTATTAGCTGGATTACTAAATGAATCAAAATCTGCAATGCTTGTTCCCACAACAAATTCCTGTCGATCAAAACTGCAAGTTAGTTGCTACATGAGCAAAACAAAATAGTTAGTAGAGCAAAACCTGCCGATAAAATGAGTTCTTGCCGTTTGACAAATATCATTTTTCACCTCGTGATACAGTCTGTCCCGATGACGACCCACGATTCGATAAAGGCCCGAAGAAGGATAGATTGATGACGAAATACATAGGTATACCGCAGCGGTTGAATGCCCTCTGGCATGCCATTCGTTGAATCCACATGTACCTGTGCATACAGACGGAACCGACGAGAGAGCCCTGGTGAAATTCACGAACCTACAATCGGGTATTATAGATCTCGTTTGGGCGGGCGAATCGGGCTCGAGAGCTCGACCGTTTCGCGGTCGGTCCCCAGAGCTGATGCAGGGTTTACGGAGTTCAGCATACCGGAAATTTGCCCACCAGGCGGGCTACATAGCCAGTAACGTTGGGTTACGGAAACGGCGTGAGTGAACTGCGTCGTGGAAGAGTAGAATCCAAGATTTCGCTTGGGGATATACGGGTCTGGATAGCAAGTTGCCCTTATGCCAGGCCAAGAGTGTACCGATCACCTAAACTCGACATAACTAACATTGCTGGTGGGATTCGAATTGGGTAAAACTGTGCGATTCCTGCAGACGTTTATTTAGTAGTACTGCGTCGTCTTCGTATTTTATTCCACTTTCTCGTTTTCACTGAGGTCCGTTTCCACTGTCGGTCTCCTAGTCGACGTAGTCGGGAAAGAAGGGGGTGAGGGGGGAGGAGGGATTTGCGTTGGGAAAGCCATTAGCGTCCGAGGCAGCGTCTATGCCATCTACATCTTGCCGGTAGACCTGGGGCATATATACTGTACCACCGCCGTCCTTCCAGCGGCCTCTGCCACGGCCCGTCCCTTTTCCCTCGCTATTCGCCCACTAGCCCGACATACTTTCAGCACTCGCTTTTCTCTTTTCCATCTACCAGACTGAAATACCACCTCTTTCTCTGTTTCTCCTACCACGAACCTTGCACGCTTTCATGTGCATGCACCGCGGATGCAGAGTTCTCTGAAAGCTGACCAGCCATCATGTAGAATAGCATAGTTTATATAGTTTTGTACCAGTTAGAAAAGAGGTCAACAGGATAGCCATTTTACAAAATAAACGATACATCATATATTCTGCAGACCATCATTGAAATTCGATCATTCCGAATCGTGAGCAGAGTCAAATTTTTATTGGAAAAATCGCGTGGAAGATTCAATTTATCACATCAACCACCAATCCATATACCCTTAGCCCAGTTATGGACGGTTTCACCCACTTTCACCGGCAAATCGTTAATGACTATAGACACAGAGAAACATGCTAAAATGGACGGCGGATATCGCAAGAAATAGCTGGACTACACTGGAACGTGGAGGCACCATGTTGCGGTCTAACCACATACCGTACATCCTTTTCATTCGAGGGCGCACCGCATGAAAGTGGTTACCAAACGTTTTGCGCGATGAATTGGTAGACGAATTTCAGAAACAAACAAAGCTGAGAATTCGTTTGGGCTAGATGGACGGATAACCATTCATCGAAGGTAACCAGGAAATGGGAAAACGTGTAGCGTAATTTCGTTGCAGGTTCCACCAACGAACGTCGCTGGCTGAGAGCGCGGGTATGACTGCCAACGCGAGGGAAACAACGTACTGAATATTCCACCAGAAGTTCGTGTGAGGTTCAACGGATCAGCTTTATCGGAATGGAGAGATCGATAGACGTTGGTGGCAGGCGTCAGCGGAACTGGCCTGGAGAGTTGGAGTGAGCTGTGATCGCACGTAGTCGCAACGTCTGGTTTTAGCGGTGAGGCGCGTGTAACGCTATTCAGGGACCGTGATTTAGGTTTAACTGGTTGGACGGTTCCGAGCAGGAAGTGCGCCCGGTGCACCGGGCATGCCCAGGGTAGAAACCCCGCACGACGTCCAGTTACTCGCCGCTCTCTGCTTGAACCCCCGAGGCAGAGACTTCATTACACCGTTGGCATATTGTGGGAGTCCCTTTCCACGTCACCACTGGCGCCTCCATGGCTGAGGAGTTTCAACCTCTGCCAACGTGGTTCTCGGTACACCAACTCGGTATACACACTGACGGCACATACAGGACTTTCCCCGATGCTATGTCTACGGTGGTCTGGGTATACTTCACGAAGTTACGTTTGCGGCAAGGCACGTGCACACCTGAGGGAATTCAATCAACGACTCACCTCGCCGACAGGTTTGCGGATTACCCCCACACATAAATATATATGTATATGTACTTGCGTACACCGAGTAGAAATTATAGTACAACCTATCGTTATAAAACAGTGCAGTCTAGGTACAACGCCGTGGAGTTTCAAAGTCGATTTGAAACGAGAGTTATCCAATTAATTTTAGCGTTCAACCCGAGTACGTCGAGAGAAATGAAAGAAGAGGGGAATGAAAGTTGGCCACGCTGTCGAAGGGTTTCCCAGTTCTTTCGATTGGATTAATGAAAGTAGAGTAATTGCGTCGCCCACTTCTCGTTTTTCGTCATTATTATCTCTAACGATATCGACTAAGCTCATTGTGTCTCTTATTTCATTTGAAAATCAATTGTCAAATGATCCGTGGAATAGGAAAGAAAAAAAAATGATCGAAACGGGAAATCATGTGATTCTCTCGACAAACGAACGTCGATTATCGCAATAGAAAGAACTCCGAAGCCGGATACTCTGACAAAGCACCACAAGTTTTGCGTGTTAGGACGTAATGGTGTGACGGATTGCGGACGCTGAAAAGCTCGGAAGCAACGAATCCCTTTTATAATGTATTCTGCCCCTTCGTAACTTGGGCCACCGTGTCGGGCCACGTGTTGCTATATAACAGGATCGTTGGCCAGCTGCGTTCATCACGAGCCTCACAGTCGTGTTTCGCCATCCCAGTGATATGCAGATAATAACATCGGCATCTCTCCGTCTGGCGTATGTCGCGTATCTCTGCCGTTCCTTACTCACTTTGCGCAACTATCGCAGACTCTCCTGCGGCACTGCTGCACCTTCAATCCCTGGTTTTCTTCTCACACCATCGACATTTCACGTTCCACATGACTCTATTCCTCAATCCAAAGCTACCGTACGAGTTTTGAACCCGGCATATGCTAAACCACCGCCGGCGAACGCCGAATGTAAAGCAATTTATACCGAACAAATTTGCAACGCTTATGAGAAACCGCAACTGCGTTCTCACTGCTACTGCGTGTGTACACCGACTTCGCCCCTTTACCAAACACTCTTGGCTTCGCAGACTAACATGTTAAAGCTGCATCATCGCTGTGCCACGGTATATGCTCTAGACAATGTAACAACAACCGCGACAAAACCCCAAATTGAAGAACATTTGCAATCCGTTAATATACAGCAATGCATAAATGAACGAATTTCCATGTGCAAATGTATTACAATAGAAATCGAATTGCGGGGAAATCTCAAATTATATTTGCTTCACTTCATACTTCCCATCTTAAGAAGTAAAATGTTGTACAACATTCGACGGAAAGCCATATGCCGCACGCATATCGTATGATACTATTTCACTAAAATGCAAATGAGACAATAAATTTCCCCACGGTTCGATGTCGTTGCCAGCGCAAAAAAAAAGTAAAGGACATTTAATAATGACAAATTTATATACAGTACATAAGATTCACTATCAAAATAACTTGGACCAAACCATTAATCGGTGATTGCTCCAATGTAAATACAATACACCGACAAATATGTACTTGTTGCTTGTATGAGCTAAAAGCCTATCTGGAAACTCTCCAGGGTTGATAACCAATGAAGTGTAGCTCTTATTGTGTATTATAGCAAAGCCAGCGACATGCACGTCAGATATATAAATACATAGAGCTCAGGCAGCATCCGACAAATTCCGGGTCATCCCAAATTGTGTAAAATATAATATGGTGCGCAATCGCACACGGATCGAATATAACTGACACCCCAACTACCGTCAGACAACGCTTCAGACCAACCCGCAAATATATAGCATACATGGTATATACATACATTTTACCTATATGCACAATGCTATTATGTATCGCGGCGCAAATCCAGCATTCCAATATTTGATTTACCCGATTACGTGGTCTGTTTGAGTGGATTGAAAATTTATCGTGGCGCGCCAAATGTATATATAGTACGTGGGCAAATTGTACAACTGCGTCTCCCTCTCTTCCCTCTCGCATCCTAATGCCCTAGTCGCATGTTTCCCATCGCTCGGCACGTCGCTAGGCTCAGTGTAAATCTACGGAACGATCATTTGTGCCTACACATTGGACGAATCCGACAGCACATCTACGAATGATACGCACAGTTGATGCTTGTAAATTCATCTGCCATTCATACATGTCGTTATTTCGCATTTACGGAATTATGTAGGTGTAAACTATGTTGGAATGCACGTAGGTCGGTCATCTCTGATCTCCACATTCCGGAATAGTTTACTACATGCCACATCTATACGACATGGCACCGTGACAACGATAAACGTCTATTGGTATCGTGGCGCAGTTTCGAGACACGTTACGGCAGATCGTAAAACGTGCCGTTGAATATATACTGTCAGTTATAGAACCGCATCCATATAGTTAATATTTGACGTTGGTGATACCCCTGATCGAAAATAAGTTTAATGCTCGTTATCTTCGCTAAATTTTTTACATGAAAATGTAGAAAGTTACATTTTGTTGCTACCAGGTAATATATGTTGATCGTTGAATTAGCGACTGATTTAAATTGAGCTTTAGATAGTCAAGCGTGGAATTCAGTGTGGAAGGGATGATCAACCGGAGTGGATACATGTGGGGCTGGTTGAGTTTCGCATCACGTTTGTGTGCATTAATGTATAATATGTCGAATCATTCATTTCCAAGCATACATTGCTTTTGTTGGTTTATGGTAAACCACCAATTACAAATGGTATACACGACTAGCTGACTCCTGGTTTAATTATACCGAATGTCCAATGTGTCGACATCAAAGAATCGCGCTCAGTAGTTAGAGTAGAAGTTGATATACTAACTGTATATCGCACATTATTTTTGAGTTAAGCACAATTGATTATGAGCTGTAAATAATATTGATGTTGGGTTGAGAGTTATAGGCGTTTTGAGCTGTTAAAATATATCCAAGGTAAAAAGTATATTCAAGGTGTCTCAAAGACGATTTTCTTCAAATTAATGAAAAAAAGTTCCTTGGTATAAATAAATGTTTCCTTGATCCAATGTTACTACTTTTTTTGAGCTCAAGACCATTCAAAGAATAGATATACTCAGAGAAAAATATATTATTGAGTACCCGAAATCATCTATTTGAGTAATATATAATAGATTCAAATATTTTGGCATATAAAGCAACTATACGTGTGATTAAAGCACCAATATATTGTGTTGAATGTACTACATACAAGAGCCGAATTATTTGAACACAAAGAACCAATACAATTGAAGCAGTTATATATTTAAATGCGTCAAATGAATCAGTCGTTGTATAGGCGTTCAATATAAATGTGTAGTATTAATAAAACCATTTATTCAATAAAAATATATTCATTAAGCCATATAAATATTGAACAAGTTGAAATAAATATTGTGCACATTGATCAATTATTGATTTGATTCAACATTAAATTTGACTGATACGATTGTCGATGTAATATGAATAAGTCATTTGTCTAACATTTTCATAGTACTATTGAATCAAGATGACATTTACGTTAAACAAATCAAATATTTCTCCATTCAATAAATTTTTATCTTATTCCCCAAATCAAAGATTCAAGTATCTAATTGTTTCAAACAAATCCTCTCTTTAAAAGTTCGCAAATACATAATTCTTTTGAAAATCCATTGTATCCAATTATATTTTTCTCTCAGTATATTATTGAAACTCAAGTATATTATTTGGTTCGCTGTAATTTTCGTGAATGATGGAAACTTTTTCTCTCGCTGCATAAGACATGAAAAAAAAAAACCCAAGTGGCAGGGGAATGAAAGTACGTAGAATCCAAGTACTTTGCGCTCGGGTCGAATAAATTTTCACAGGTCAAGTCGTGGGCAGCACTTTGGCAAATAGAAGCTCGACGTGCTGGGTGCGCCTCGGACTTTGTGCTTGGAAAGGCCCCCAGGTTGTGCTTGCCCTGTGTGTCCTCTTCATCTTTACTGGCTACTATATATAGGGATAGTGACGCCAAGTTGCATGCTGCATAGCGCACACCGCGACCAGTGGAGGAAGGCAGAAAGCAGAACAGACTACTGCTGCTGCTGCTGCTTTGCGGTTTGTCCTGTCAAAGCCCCTAGCCGCTACAGTACAACCGTACGAGCACTGCCACTATGCAAGCACATGCAGAGAGAGAACACCTCCATTCACAGTGGTTTGGCTCGGTGTCGTGTCAGACGCGCTCGATGTTAACCCGGAAGGCCTTAGCCTCCAAGGTCTGAACACCAGAAACTCTCGGATATCCACTGCGCTCTCTGCACACTCTCTGGCTATTCGACCCTCTTCCTTTCCGCTTCCTATGGTCTTCCTGCACTTCCGCGACCAACGTTACTGAAACGAGTTACAATTTGCTATAAAAGGTTCGATCGCGTTATTGATTCTGCTTCCTCGTAGGAACGCTTTTTTATTAAGATTTTTTTTCTGAGATATTTATGTCAGAACACTCCGAATGTTCATGAAGCTCTGAGTTTTGAATTTCGATTCGAAGACCATTTTCATATTTGTGCACTGAGTATGTTTGTCGTAAAGTACTAAAAATCTGATCGGTATATGAATTTGGTTGAAAATAAAAGTGTAAAGGATCCTTAGCAAACCAAGAATGGTTTTATTCACAATTTCTTCACAGCCTTGCGATTCAGCGAATTTCGTATTCTATAATGCAGAAAGCCTTGCCACAAAAACGGCAAAAGGGTAAAGGTGTGCATGAAGCAATTCTATACAACCAGAACTTGCACGTCACTAAACTTACAAAAACCCCAACGTTTCTCGATCCGTTATTTATTTCCGAAGGCTGACTTGCAGCTGCGCATGCAACTCTTGAAATAAATATGTGTATCGATTCTTCGTTAGCTCTGACACGAACTTTTATTCCCTGGAGGGTATAAATAAGCTCAAGAAAGTCCAAAAGCCCGAACGAAAAAAAAAAGTCTATAAATAATTATCTCGACCATTGTAAGCGAGGGAATAAGATGCGAGTATAGAGAAGACGAGCGAAAAAGAGAAAAATAAAAGTAACAAAAAACTTTTATCGAAAAGAGGACTAGAGTTGAAAAGGGAGAGATCAATCTTTCTACGCAGAAAGAAGTGGCCACGGCGCAGTAATGTACCGAGTGAGTTCTCGTTCGGGGATCCACCTTTTTTTTTTAATGCTGTCCGAAATGCACAGAGACAGAGGGACGAAAAGAGGAAGAGGCTTCGTTTTGGTGTCGAGGAGGGAATCCACAGCAGTGAATACGAGTTTTGCTGCTGGACCTGGGAAACGTGACTCTTTTTTCGCCTCTGACCACGAGATAAATTGCGAGGAATGCAGGAAGGAATACTGAGCCGGAAGGGAATGGGCGAGAGGACGTACAACTCTGCGGGACACTAAGCGAGGAAGGGTGAATTGTAAACGAAATAAAGAGGGAAAAAGATAGTGTGGTTGAGATATGTACTCGGGAAAGGCCTGGGCGTTATTGAATCACGTAGTCTGTTTACGTGTAAGCTGTTATGCCTGTGGTACCTACTGTTATCCTTAGGCATTTTTTTTATCTTAGTTCGTCCACTCATCGTACAACATTCGCCTACGTGCACTGAATATATTATTATAACCACGGGAAACAAAGAAATCTTTTCTAGCATCGCCAACATATATTTATTTAAAGAAGAACAGGTATCGTGATCCTCAGTAATTAAATCCCCAACCATCGGAGCACCAAGTCGCAATGTTACAGAGGACAACGAGCAAGGAAATGTCGATACTGAATATTTATGATACATTAACTGTTGCAGCTACACCCAAGATATTCTTTTTATGCTTTATACTTATACGGTGAATTATGACGCCCAGGAATCGTTAACTTTGTCGCTGAGTGTAGCTTCTCAGGTTCATTCCATAGAATATTATCATTGTGAAATATTACTCTTGACAACATTATTCTTGGGGTTTTTTTTGCTTTTTTCTTTGCATTACGACAGAATGAGTTTTAAATAGAGTTGACACTTGACATTTCGTAGAAATTGGGGGTCTACTGTAGTTATCAAAGAATCGGGAAATAATCACGTTTTTCTGATTCCTCTCACAAAAATGTTAGTTCCACGTTAGACGTAATAGCAAAGTGTCTAGCGGGTCAAGAATAATACTCGCGATGGAATTCGGATTTTACTGTGATTATGGAACAATCCGAGCGAATACGAATATTATTCTTGACCGGCTAGACACTTTGTTATTAATTTTAACGAGGAGCTGATATTTCTATGAAAATAAAGAAAAAGTTATTATTTACGGATCATTCTATAATCACAGTGAAGTCCTAGTTCAATCGTGAGTAATAGTCACGATAAAATTGAGAATAATACTCACGATGAAATTGAGAATAATACTCACAATTAAAGTTGGATTTTACTGATAATGGAAGGATTCGTAACGAATTAAATTTTTTTCCGCATTGTTCACAAAAATGTCAGTTCTTTGATAAAATGGTTTGCCGTGTCCAGCGCGTATAGAACAATAGTCACCGAATGGACTGCAACGAACTACAAAATATATAGAACGGCAGGGAACTTTCTCGGTGCGTTTTAGGTAGGTAAATGTCCCGAATATCTTCACGACGTTGCGTATACGCGACGTAGGGTGAAATTCTAGCGGGTCTTGAACGTGTGAACCTAGTTATAAGATGTCGCTTTCCGGAATTTCTTGCTTCTTCGTTTTCGCCAAGGTGCAACTCTGTTAAATGCTAATTTATTCAGAACCCACGTTGCGCGTTTAATGGAATCGTAAAACTTTACACCCCTAGGGACATTTGTAAATGGGGTTCCTGTGATACTCAGTAACGTTTCCTGTGTTTTACCATGAGACTTTTCAGAATAATTAATTGTTCGAGGAAAAAGGGTGTTCGCATCGAATAATTTTAAGTCTCTTATAACAAAGCCCGACAATAGATTGCATCAAGCCGTGAAGAAAGGCAAATGAAATCGGTTGCACTGAGAATGACACAAACTTTGAGAATATACTTAATGATCTTGCTGCCTTATTTTCCTATCAATATGGCATTTGTGCGGCACGAGAAATGCGAAAGTGAGCAAATAAGGGGCACCAAATAAGACGAAATCAGTGAGGTGTGGTACATGATAGATAGAGCACGGAAAAAGAATACAAATGAGTCTTTGATCGAGGAAAAATCTCTTTCCGTCTTTCGTACTGATTTGCTCGGCTTTTATCGTCGAGAAAAAGTCACCAGAGAGCTTTCCAACGAAGCAATACAACAAACTGGAAACAAATTTATATTTTGATCTCTCGGAACTATTTTGTTCAGTGCAAATATTTCGTTTTAATGTACAATACTACACGTAACCTTTTTACGTAATAATATCGGTTATTGAAAACAAACATTGAAATCGTATATGCAACAAAAACGCATATTTCAAACGATTATCATTTTGATGATTGCTGCTATAATTATATTTGCTATTACCATAAAATATAGACGTTCTTTTTTATGGCCCTAACCCCTTAATTGCATTTCTTCTAATTTTGTTAACTTCGTTAACTATTCTGAAACGTAGCTTGTACAGTTTTCCAACATGAAACTGGACGCCAAATACATTTATCGGCCATGTGCACATTCCAATCAATTTTTTTTCGAAACCGTGTCCGTGGTTATATTTACATACAAAAAACATCCACCGAAATATTCGAAATATTATATTGAACAAATCTCATTGATAGTTGACTAGCACCTTGCAAAGCTACTATCAAGAAAAATCCAAAGTCGATTTGCCATTTTTCATTCTTGTTGCCGTAAATCGTTCTTTATTAACAAAACAATATCAAACAGCTTATTGAAACAAACAAACAAAATGGTATAAGCAAATTGTCCGGTTTTCGAAAATTTCGATAGCACGAGAGCTTGTTATGAAAACACCCACTTTCACTTCGTATTAATGCATTTTGTAACTGCTTACATATATTTTAAGGAACATCTCGACGAAATATATTTTGTTATAGCTAATAAACTCCTTAGTAAGTGTAATAATTATCAATCATAGTTAGTAGAACTAACATGATTTCTCGGTACGTAGCAGCGAGACAAGAGGTATTGCATTCCAAACAGCAGGAGCATCTACAGTATTCGAGACAACCCTCTACGCAGTGCAAGCAAGCACTCTCGTTCGTGTGAATTCACACTCCTCACATTCACCCTCACGATCTCACTTCCTGAGCGACACTGGATTATCGGTTCAACAGATTCACCTCTAACGTTTCAGGCACCGAGTTTCTGTGTGATCACCGATCTCTCATCAACGCATCACCTGCTATACGATTCCACCAACCACTAGGTGAATCGAAGCTCAGCATGCCACTGTGTCGTGTCTCATTATTGACGAGTGGTTGGGATAAGTGAATTACCCCTCAATGCAAGGTATAGCTTACGGAAATCTCGTTTCCTCTCTCACAACTTAGCTAACTTTAACGATTGGAATAATTCCTTTTTTCATGAAATTATATACGGAGTATATAAAAAAATATGTACAGAATTTGTCATAAATAGATTATATCACAGTATATATAATTTATATATAGGGGGGATTCACGCTGTTTTCAACCTGGGTCTGACCCTCGACCTCTCCGATTTCATCGACAATTTTTTGTGGCATTGTCCTGAGAATAGCCCATCAGATATAGATGTTCTTGAGCTTAGATACTAAGTGAGCCGCTCTCACTTCTTCACTTTTTTTAAAATATCTAATGATATTCAAAAACCTATACTCTTGACAATATGAAAACAGAACATTACCTATCGAACGTTTCTATGTGCAACACACGCTTTTTAAGAACTCTTCAGCATTTTTTGTCTTTTTACAGAGAGAGAGGTCGATATACAGACAAAATCTGTATATCGACCTCTCAACTGTAAATATTGTATCGCATGAACAACTACTTTTCAATACATTATATGAAATAATTGTAGAAAATTTGACAAACGCTAAATTTCTATAGATAATTCATCCAATATCGTATTCGGAAGAACGAAAATACGAAATTCAACCAGATTTTTTCGTCCTTCGATAAAGGACCATTGAAGGATTCAAAGAGTTTTTTCAGGTGCATCCCGAGAAATAAATCAATTCCCACACAAGCAAAAAAAACCAGTTATGATGTGTAGTACCAATTTTGACTTGAAAGCTGAAAACTGTCAATTTTATCGTACCAACTCCGACAAGGTGTTCATTTACCTACTCGTTTCATTTTTTCTACTCGCTGCATTTTAATCCTTTCAATTGCACCCTTATAATAGATATTTAAGCCAGGATACGAATAGGTTGGTTTGTTGAAAGGAATTAAAAAAAAATTATGTGCTGAATAGATTACAAGCTCTTTCGATTATTGAAGTTGCAATGCTTTGTAGAAAAGTGGCCGCCGTGGGCTTAATCTCATAAGTGGTGTTGCCGCGACGTGCAGTGCCAACAGAGATCGATTGACTCTTTGGCGAAAGGATTCGAACTCTTCTTCTCCGTTGCTTCGCGGCAATCCGTGCACCAGCCAGAGGCTTTCAGAATTGAGAATCGGAGGGCTGGCTTGGTTGCAAAGTCACGTTCGCGACTTCACACGTTGCCAGTAGTATGGCTATGCGATCTTCTTCTTCTTCTTCTCATTTCTCAAATCCGAGGAGGCTGTGCATGGCCCTGAATCGAAAGGGTTTATAGATACACAGTCTCGCACGTACATTACCTAAATGAAAGCCACGTATGTTGAACTCTTCCAGTTGGCTAACAAACGTACCCTACCTCTGCAAAAACCGTTTCAGCTAAATCAGTTTTACTAATCCGGCTTTCTCGTGTCAGCGTCATAAAAAGCATAAACTATCACGGTATAGATATCCTGCAATATTCAACAGTTTTTTTTCGATCACCCATTTTTCGGGCGATGGTACGAGTCCAATACCAAATCCCGATTTATTAACAAGAATAGATTAATCTTGATCGATCCTTGCCGTCGATAAATTAGCAGAGACAATCCTCTGCGTTTTGCAAACTTCTTCTAACTTTTTTTTTTCAAATTCCGACTGCTTAATGCTTCACCAACCTCTCTCGATTCAATATGAAACTTCTGCTTGAACGATGGCATTTTTTTCCAATGAAAATAGGAAGAAAATTGCCTCTTTTAAATCTCTACATATAAATACAATTTATTTGTTCATGACATTTAGATGGCGGATACGGATCCCCAATGAATTGCCGAAGTAAAACTCAACAGAATGTATTTTTTTCATTAAGAATATCGGAATTTAAGAGAGAGAACTAGAACGACTCACGGGAATTCCTCAACTTCTGGTTCCCAACAAACATGAATATGTTCAATTTTGTTCACTTTAAATTGAGTAGAAAAAAAAATTCTAAAAATTACCTTCCACACAAAATATTTCCTTAAATTATTTATATGTATGAAAGTGATTAATTCGTTTCGTTGAATTGTAAAACTATAAAAATTAGTTTAACACACACTCTTCACTTGCAAAGTTCTCGTCGACTGTTTAAAGCCGATATATCACAGGATTATCATCGAACTCCTTTTTTTCTATGGAATAATCGATGGAATTTTCATCAGGACATTTGTCATACTGTTTAGCGATGAAAATTTGATAATTAAATAGGAGACAAATAACCCTTGTAGGAAAATACTTGTACACAAATTGCGGTTATAATCACTGCACGATTTTTTATAAGTGTCGTATAGTATTTATGAATATTTATTGTAACCTCCACAAACCACTCGACGAAGCAATAATGCGAATGAACGAACACGACGATAACGCGGAGGAAACAAACTTTCCCGCCACGAGATCCGCACGGAACTGGTCTAACAATTTCCGGTAACCTCGGGGTGAGGGCGAGACTGAACTGGCACTCTGGATCCTCACATAGCTCCTAACGGTGCGCCACCCCCGCCAGTCACTTCGGTTGCTGTGAGCAGCAACTGCCAGAGGGTAATAGCGCGCCTGCGTTAGACAATCACTCCTGCGCGCGTTCTCTCCGCCACCCCGGAACAGCCCAAGGAACCATATCCATACTATATACCGTCGTACCTTACTATAGTCGTAGATTTGTCCTATAGTGTTGAAATAGTTTTCAAGCTTTCAGAGATTTCGAGCTACATGTGACAAGCGATTGTACTAGAGGTCCTCGTTATTTGTGCTTTCTCATACAGGAAGCTTTGATAAAGCAGGAACGTCCTTTCCTATGCATGAATTTACGAAAAAATTTTGACATTTTTCTTATCAGAGTTTATAGGACTTGGAATTTCGCGAAAAATATCTATACCCCTCCGAGTTTAAATTTAAGCCCTCCGAACAGATTAGATTTTACAGAATTTCGAATTTTTGAAAAATGATGTTGTCGTTCTGATTCAAGTGAACTTCGACAAATTTTACTTGAATCTTATACAAGGTCAAGTTAATACCAAGTTGTAGTATATTTGGAATTTGCTGAAGATCATTAGGGAGGTCTAGATTTGGGTGGGGGTTCAAATAGCGAATGACCAAAGTAGCGAATGGCTAAAATAGCGAATGGCTAAAATAGCGGATTCCATAATTATATGGACATTCCACATTTAGGCGTTCCAAATTTCGTAATTCGCTATTTTAACCATTCCGCATTTTGATTATTCGCTTTTTTACCCCTACCCCTTATTGAATCTCGGGCTCGGGGGTCCATTGAGGGACTTGAAATAATCTGGGCCAGGGCCTGAGTAGGACTTGGAATAATCCGGACTTAGGGTCTCACAGACCCCCCTGAATTTTTTTAAGTCCCTCGATTCTTGACACGGCGGTGGCGATGGCAGCGGCGAAACTTTTATAGAATAAGAGTAACGCAGCCGCCACAAGCTGGCGTGCATTTTGTAACATTAAATTTTTTTTTCTTCTCAATACTTGGCGTCGCGACGCTACCGCGTTTCTTGATACAGAGAGAGATAAATACCGATTCCTACCGCTATTACGCCAAGATATTGTATAATCCAGCTTTGCAGGTAAAATAGTCAAATCCCGGTCGCAAAGAATCATCGTTATGTGATGGTTAAACCAATCTTTACCCAAACCAGAAACTTCGATGTACAGGGTAACAAGGTTATCATGTGTCTTTGCACCGCAACGATATTCGGCTCTCGGAGACCGTGCAGTATCGGTTTTACAACTCTACGAAACTCTCGTCTACCTACTATAGATACCAGCACAAAGTATAGGTATATAGGGTTGTGCAGTGTTTTCGTCGGCAAAGCTAGCGTGGAACTGCAACAGCATCCGACATCGCGGAACCTACGCGCACGCTTATGACCATAATATTTGCGTACGGGGTTTATTCTCTTCTCTAGCTGTTGGAAATCCAGGATCTTATGCAGCGATCCTCCAGCGGCATAACCTAGACAGAGATGGCGCAAGTGCCGCGTCGTTGCGAACGTGCCAGACGCCACGTGAACGAGCTCGTAGGGCTCCTTCCGTATCTCCATTACTATATCTATCGCTCGCTCGCTCTCTCATTATCATAACAGATGCACGTGATATCGTCTTGTGATCCCGATGCGTTGCGGCTAAGTGTAAGCAGCTATTATACGTATAGGGCGAGACAGACTTGAATATGCGGCGCCACGACCTCGTGACCCTTCTTACGTGACCTCTTTACTCCCCGGCAGTGTATCGACCCCTTTTTTATTTTTTATTACTTTTTGCCTCATTCATTCGGTCACTTTTAATTTCATTCTTGAGTCAATACAAATTTTAATGTCTAAACAATTAAAAAATTCAGGTTCTCCGACGTTGGTCGCTTGCAAAATAGGACTTTGTGCTTCTTGTACGAAATAGCGCAATCGCCTTTAGCTCGTGCGGACAGCGTCCTAACCCTCGTTGAAAAGCACGGTTTTTCGCACTAGTATCACAAAGTACTATTTTACAAAAAACTGACGGGATAGAACCTGCAGTTTTTAATTGCTAGGATTTTTTTACTTTGCTTTTACAATCAAGAAAACTTTTTCACCGTCTATCGAGTCGTGGTGAGTCGTACATGAGTTACCCACGAGTATATTTGACGTTACCGTGCATACTTTAGTATCTTCCCTTGGACGATGGATCATAAATCTGCGATGATGCATCTTAGTACGTTGCACATCATACTCCCGTGAAATCATCATCTTTAATATTTTGTATATCCCAAAAAAAAATTCCAGCACCAACGGTGATCCATTTTTAAGTTTTGTACTCACCTGAAACATAGAAAAAATACAATAAATTAATTTATATATATATATATATATATATATATAACGTATAATAGAATTACTTTTGCGACTATAATACGAAACGGCCATGATTAATACAAGACAAGGACGACGTTCCAAATAGTCATATAGCTCAAACCTGATCGAAGTGGAATTTACCGTTAACCTACTGTGTGGCAAACCGCGGAGCTTATTATTCCAAGTGAACAACGGCAAGTGGCTCATGAAACTGAAACTTCGCAGATGAACAACCGCGCGTTAATTATTTGGCCCTGGCCAAACTTAGGAGGCAACGTGAAATAATTACTAAGATTCTAGTCTCAAGATATCACGAGTCCCAACTAGAGTCATTCTGAGAACTGTACTTGCAAAATGAATTATCTAAATTACGGGATATCCATCTCCTATTTTAGAATGCTTGGAAATCCTTCGACAATTATTCGCCAATATTTATAACATTCGTTCTTGAGTATTTATTCTAGAAAAAGCGCGATCGCTCTAAATTCCATACAAATGAATCGATTATAATGATTATAGTTCTTTGTTAGTTTAAAAGTAGTTTAAACTTTAAGGAATCTTGAATTTTCCAAAACATTACACGGGTGAACATTCGCAAAACTTGAAATAGCGAGCCAAAATTTTCTACGTAAACGAATTATCGATATTTATCATATATTTGTGATACCACTTTGGTGCCGTTATTTTATTTGGTCGACGGCATCTTTCTTCCATTATTTCAAAATAAATGGAAAAACTGATGAAGCACAGAAATCGTGACAGCACATTGAACCTCATAATATCTATAATAAAAAAGGCTTTGCCATTGAAAAATATAACTTTACTTGCAGACGTTTTTAATGTTATCTGGAATTATAAATCCACGCTGGAAATCGTGTTCAACAGCCGAATAGAGAAACTGCTAGTCAGTCGAATAGTAAAGCCATGTCTGTTCATTTTCAAACTCGTGACTGGGCTATTTTATCCGAGTCTGAGGGGTTTCGCGACTCGGAAGTTGCCGGAAGAAAGCCGGAGCTGATAGTTTCGTGAACTCTTGCTCGAGCCCGTCAACGACGTTGGCGACCACTACAGTCAGGGTGTCACGTCGTTCCATCGTTCGCCACAGTGTGGTGAGGTCGCGCTTCGCGTGGCCCGACGACTCGCTAATTAATTGGCTGCAATTTGGCCACCTAGTGGAACAAACTCTATTTTTCTTGCGTTTCGTGGCCTTCACTTTCACTATAACACTCCACCAAAGATCTTTCCTTTCATTCCGTTCATAATTTTGACAAGCGCTATGATTTATCACCGCTTAACGCGAGTGATTGAAACTCTATGAATAATCAATTCCTCAGTCGGATCTGAAGTAATAATGAATTTTCATTATTATGATACGCAAAGGGCCACGAAAAGAATGGAAAATACTTTTTTTCAGAAAAAAATAGAAATGAATAGAAAATGTCGTGTCGAAAAAAAGTCATAGTTCCATTTTTTTTAAATGTCCTCCTTTGAACTCTAAAAGTTTCATTATACTTAAAATTTGATCAGGTTAGTATTTTTCGAGATAAATCAGGTGGAAGATTAAAATGGGGACACCCTGTATATCAACGAATTCGTGATTTCGTAGTCGCCATTGAACGGCGTCCACAGTGAAAATTAATTGAATTCCACGGACGTTAATTCATTTTGTTCCAAAAACTTGTAGGGTTTTTGACGAGCGTATTTTGCTCTAGTTGAGCAAAGGAGGAATTATGTAAGCAATAACGTTGATCCACCATCACATGCATTGAGAATGCATTCATCCGTCATGTGCAAAATCGACTGACAAAAAATATTCACCTTAACGAGCCTCGATCGAAAGGCATATACGCGGCGAGTGTTTATACGATGTGCTTCGTTACACCAGAGTGAACGATCGTGAAACGGGTCACATACGCATCTCTGCTAATTACCAAGATACACCACTTGTCGCAAGAGTGCACCCTTGCCAATCGATAGAGCAAGCACTTCTTCTTTTTACTCCATACTCAATACGCGATTTGCTAATGAGAGATTTACCTACTAAACTTATCCACAAGATTTTTTTCTTCTCAATGCATCAATATCATGAAGACTTTTTTGAAGTTTTTTTTTCGAAGATTTTAAAATGCAGCGGACACCTTTCACATGGGAAACGTACTTAGTCAGGGAAAGTTAAAATTAGTTCAATTTTTTCTTTGGTAAGGCTAATAGTGTAATAAGGCCAACACCCAAATAAAAACTTCAGAAAAAACACACACACACAGTTTACAAGCAATATTTTTTCCGATTTATTATATCAAGACCAACAATTGTGTAAATAAAGTGATATTTTTAACGACTCCATATGCCATCCGTCCTTAAATATTATCTGCAAAAAAAATCTAAAGATTACTTTGCAATCCATACGGCGGAATAATTTCACGCCGTGACGGTTGAGTTCCATGAGGTGTGATTTAATTTTTTTACACTCTCTGCGTATAATTTTTCCATTTCTCTAACTTGCACTATTTTTTTTTTAGTCGGTGCTTACTTCCGGTCAAGCCGAGGTTCGCAGCATTCTCGCGGATTTCCGGATCGGCCACAGCGCACTCGACCATTTCTGTTACGGGAGACGAAACGCGCGTCCGGGAATATTGGCCAGGACAAAAGTCCCCTGCTCCCTTTTTTTCTCTTTCGTCTCTGCCATGCTATAGCCAGGTCACTCACTCATGCACTCTATGCTTAGATTTAATTTCCAGTTTGGATCGCGGCCAACCCCCTCGGGATAGTATGGCGAACGCGGGTACACGCGGAACTTTTGGGGAAGCCATACAGAAAAGCGCGTGTATTATAGTATAGCAGTTGCAGACACCGGAAGAACAAGTACGCATCGTTTCTGCACCTACCCCTACCGCTTTATCCCTCTATTTGCTTCTGGTCTGACGTATATTATAATATATCACCAAAATTCAATATACCGGATTTTCGTTCAACATCGTAGAGGGACAAAGCATTGAACTTTACCGTTATAGGCAAAATTATTGATATCAAGTATTGTTGTTGACACTATAATTTCGTACATTCATCAGTATTCAATGGGAGTTTTTTTCATTCCTTCAGTGAGTTAGTGTTCTATTTTCCTATCTTTTTTAAACTATAATTCATCCAAGGAATTTATGGTTCTGAAAAGATGGAAAAATTGAACGATAATTCAATAAAGAAATGAATAAGCCCACATTCAATATTGCAATAAAATATAGTGCAACTAAATTTATCTGAGCAAATTATAATTTAACCCTAGAAGTTTGAATATAAATCATTCGTGTCCAGGTCTAATGTTTCGGCGATCGACATTACTAGCTCTCGCAGATACAGGTTGGCGAGTTTCACGAAAAAAAAAAGTTAGGTAGGGGGAAATTTATCGTCGAACGTCCCTTGTTTACCTCAGCTTGTCGACGCACAGCCCTACGAACAATTTCGAACCAGAAACGAATGACCCATGTTTAACGTTACCTAGATGAAAACCTAATCTCTAAAAAAAATTTCTTTTAGGACAAAAAGTATTTCACGTCGATAAAGTGAAAACCCGCAGACGCTGCTGCAAAGTAACGAAGAAACTTAGTATCGCTTTGGTTAATGCAAAAAAAGCTAGTATGTGAAAATCACCGCATTATCGTTTGTCACGATTGTTTATAATTTTTTTCCCGATCATCATATTCAAGTTAAAAGTTTCAAGTTAGACTTTCAGCCTGCTGGGAAAGACGTTTTTCTCCAACTTGTAACCTCACCAACACCCGTGGTAGGAAAGCAGCATCGTCAATCCGCGAAACGAGGGCAGAAACTACTAGTATCTCCTCTTAACGTCGGTAGAAGGTAGAAAACGAGGTGTGACTTCAACGTCGAGGAATATTAACTTCGGCAAACCTTCTTTTCCGCTGCTGCTCCTACGTTTATATGACTTTCCATTTTCTTCTTTTAGTCTCATTCACGTTTCATTTAACGCGACACTATTTCAGTAAACGACAAAACCATGTAAAAGCCATAAAATGAAAGGAAACAAAAAAAAATTCTATTTGACCATCGCTACGCATGCAATTTAACCTATGCTATGTTCGTGATCTCGAAAATTTCGAATTCCTGCCGCCTGGTGTACGAGCTAATAAAATTCCAGGTCGGTTAGCACATAGTTTGGTTTGCAATAACAGAACGAAGTTTTGAATGCATCGAGCGTGTTGAGCGAGCAAGCTCGTTTCTAGCCACTACGAGAGAAAGTTGCTTCTGCGGTGTGCGAATGATTTATTTCCTTCCTTTTTTTTCTGCCGTCATCGTGTATTACTTTTCTCGTTGCGATGGCTACTGTCGAAAATCAAGAACCTTCATGTCGAGTGCCAGAATCCCACAGACTCTGCTATCTCCAAGCTCTGAATGTTTCTATAGTTAATTTAATTTGCATTTGTTTCGTTTTGGCCGGACGCCAGAATAATCCTCCGTGTATATATAATATCTACGTCACCTAACCAGGGCAAACTTCATTACGCCCTTTGAATCTGAGTGGACGCTATTTAAAATAATTTTTCGTTACGGATCAACTCATTTAATTCAATTTTTTTTCGGACTTCTATTCTGGACTGGTTTATTCGGTCTATAAAACCAAATTGTCGGACTCCCCAAAATATGAAATCTCGAATTCTTTTACTAATTGATATGAAGCTGGAAATAAATTTAAAAGTCGGTAATTAGTTTTGCAGTTATATACATTTTTTCTATGATGCTCAATTTGTTTTGACTTAATTGGTTTTTTGGATTTCAGGTTCCGAAAATCTTCTCTTTATTACACTCTCTACTTATCGTTTTTTTAATTTCTTTGAGTCATATTATTTTATAAATTTTTATTGTATTTTTTTTTTTTGCTCATTGTCACTCTGGACGAGTTAAAGATGTAGGAGTGCGATGGGATGCTCAATGCGCTCAAAAGTGAGAATTCGGAGAGAAATTTGAACACTTCCTGATAGAAAACAAATCTGAAAAAAAAAAATTTCTACGCTGCCCGCTTTAATCATATTTAATTGGTCTTCTAGGCAAACTTAAATATTTTCGGGATTTCAGACTTCTTAACTCGACTACCAATTCGTATTGCATTAGGAAAATTTCACTATTAAACAAGATGCAATTGGGCGAAGGATAGGCAAGTTTCATTACCCAAAGTTTTCACAGAAAGCTAAGTAGTAGAGATGAAGAGCTGTCGGCCCTATTAACTATACTGCACGCATTCAGCACACAAATAATTGCATGCATTCATTCATTCTCCCAGCTCAGTACAAAAAAGAACAATGCAGCGAAACCCCAGGAACCGAGCATGCGAATACAAAATTGTCGTTCCATTATTAACCCATTTTAAATATTG
Organism: Tromatobia lineatoria; assembly: GCA_949699805.1. NCBI lineage: Eukaryota > Metazoa > Arthropoda > Insecta > Hymenoptera > Ichneumonidae > Tromatobia > Tromatobia lineatoria. Next base: position 8,753,108 of record OX453052.1, read on the forward strand.
CCAAGAGAAATGTGACGGTATGACACATACTGATGCATAAAAAAAGCTTACGTCGATTATGTAGCACAATGCACTGTTATCTTGCAGCCTATTTTAATGTTAGCTCGCTAGACTGCTTTAAAAATTCACCACCACTTTCCATTAATTACCTCTGTTTCATTATAAACCTATCCCAAGAGCATAATAATACAAAATGCCCGTTAATACAAAACTCAACTGGCCGATATTTTCGGTTTCACTGGCAACATTTTAACGTTGCAATTTACCTCTATAAAAAATTCTCGGTGGTAACATCAATCAAGAGCCATGAAATAAATAGACCAGCGTAACAGTCCGATGCGAAGCACGTGCTATGGGAAAATACGACGATGGCAAGAGGAGGGGTGTTGCAGTTCAATGGGGCACAAGCTATAAATTCAAAAGTGCAGCTTGGGCCCCATTCGCATCATGCTCGAAAGCACGGATTCGTAGTGAAGCACGCAAGAGCGCGCGAACGCGTTCAGCTTGGCTCGTTGGGTCATTCTACTCCATACACGTACACATACATTATATTGCGGACATGATGGGTTCAGGGGCTACCGCGAAGCTTCGTACAGACGAGAAGTGCGACAAGTATACGAGTGCACCACTGCACTGTGCACATGTACACAATCTACACACAGATCCATGCAGAACCGGATAAGTTATGGGTCCCATAGCGCGTTGTAGATTTCGCGGAAGCAGACGTACTGCGATCATTATCTTGGAATTTATGGTTGCGTCGCGGGGCCTTTGCTCGCATTCACTAGCAGCTCGCGGCAAGCTTTCCAACCGTCGGATGACTTCTCTATGGCCGCTGAAAGGATCCTACTTTCTGTCATACGTATGATATTCCCGAGACTATACGGACATATTTATCCTCCTTTAAGTGTCTTATATATCATTTTGCTTCAGCCTATTGATTTGTCCTAGATTTTTCAGTAAATATCAGTGGTATCAATTTATAAATTGAATCAAGAATTCCATCGTAGTAAAATGAGGAGATATAGCACACGATAAATGTAGATAATTCAACAACTTTTTTTAAAAAACCAGCAGACCGATTAAATATCCCAGGAAAAATTAACCCCCGCCTCCCTTCCGAAATATTCTCGCGCCAAAATATCCTTTTGCTAAAATGAGTTTCTATTTTTGAGTGAAAATTAAAAATAATAAAATAGAGGGTTAAAAATCGAACACCCCAATCATCCTATCTCGATTCTACCTCGGTCTGACCTCCGACCTTCCCGACTTGGCTTGTAAGTTTTTTACAGCACTGTTTAGACCCCCAAATGCACTACATTTTTATTCTATATTCTTTCTATGCAATTTGAAAAAAATATGTTTCCGTTACGTTACATATTGAACGTCAGAATTTGGAATTCTGAAATAATGATGAAGGATACTTTATTGAATATCAAAGTTTTCGAGCTTATAGCTAAAATAGGCACGATTTTTCTTCTTGTGTTGAAGTTTCCTTTCTCCCCTTGAGGACCACGGATGAAGCCCCGGCGGAGGGTTGGGGCAGCAGAGCCCCTCCATGGTAAAAATATACTTCAGATTCATCTGGTTTCTTCAGCTATTGATGGTTGTTATTCTGTGCTTTGTTTCTCGACTTTGATTATGTTTAAGAACATTTGGGGTTGTCGAGTATTTTAGGGGTAGAGGGCAGGGAAATGTTATAGCGCAGATCGAATGTCGGGTAGCATAACAACCCAATATCGTTCTGATGCACATGATATTCATACGGCGTGATACGTGTCGGCTGTCTTTCTTGGATCGTCATAAGTGCGAGCGAGTTAGCTCCATCTTCCCTTTTTTTTTTGTACTATGGTGCTAGTAATTGCCGGGGCTGAAATTCACATTTTTATTTCACTTTGTTAAATCACTGTTCATGTTTGTAAAATACACGTCACACATGGTACTGACACGTATTATTATTATTGAACAATAAAACAGACTCCCAATTTATGTTGTATTGCTGGCGATCGGTCTTCAGCTATAGAACCCGCCGGCTATGTATTGTTTTCGATTGAAATCAATAAATCGCCCAACCAACAGTTACTGTAGAGTGTTGTTTTCGGCACAGAAGAGTTTAAAAAAATGTTCCACTGTACCAAACGTATCTCATCATTTTTCAAATTTGTATAACATATTAGAACTATTCCATGCGTGAGTGAAAGATAATAAATTCATATATGCCGTTACTAATAAAAAAGGAAAAATAAAAACGAGTTATATTTTCCGTTCTCTAATTCCTAAGAATTTCACTATTTTATAACGATCGAAGCAAGAAATCTGAATAAAATGTTTGAAACGGTTCTTAATGAATTTTGTAGGAATTCATTGTTTTACCAACGGAATAAATTTTCCTGCGTCGAATCACTTAAGTTCTAATCGAATAAAAATTCGGGTTAGATATCTACGTATGGAATATCGTTAAACAATGCCAAACATCGTTTGTACGAAGTCCGAAGCAGCCACAAGTATGTTGCATGTTTGTCGGTTAATTTCAATGAGACTGAATATGTATTATCGGTATATTAGTATCGTTTGTCTAATATCTACTATATGCAGTTATGAATACGTATTATACGCGCTATCATCGAGCTGGGCGAGACTAGCAGCATTCAGAAGCGCGATTATGCACCGCCGTATACTACAACAAAATTCACGTGTATTCGCTAACACGAACATACGCCATCGGCTGTTCTGTTCACACACGCGTGCACGTAATAAACGTGATCCCACCCGCGAGCGGTTGGCGTATCGCTAATTTGATTAATTCGAGATCAGCGCTAGTGCCGGGCTGGAAACTGCAGCGGTGAAAGGCCGCAAACCGAGTGTATCGTCGTTGCGCGCTGCAGTGAGCACTAAAACAGACGAGGAAGATCGAATTCCACCGTTTCGAAATATTAATCGGACATCCGCTAATGATGAGCAGTGGGCAAAGAAAAATCAGTGAATTAAAGTGATCTTGGAAGGGAGCCTACTGAGTTATTGGCTCTTTATACATGTGCACTGAAACGTGCCCGAGTTGATCTGCCTCTACAATCGATGCAGCATCGAGAGAAAAAATTTTATTGACTCTGAGGGGAAATGAGTGGATATATATTTTTTTTCTTCTTCATAGAGAAAGCTTTGTTTTCGTGGAAAAAAATACATTTTCGATATATTCATGTGTATGTATACAATTCCGAAAATTCGAACGTCGATAACGCAACAACAATTCTGGCAATCGAGCTCCAATTTGGCATGCAACTAGAGCAACAGTTCCTCTTTACTTGCTGTTATTGTCGACTGAGTGTATGCAGAATTTTAGATTTTATACTTTTAACATATACATTTGATGTTGTGTGATATTGAGTTTGGCTCAGATCCGTAGAGAGGTTCAGAATTTTTGGAATTTTAAATTCGTCAAAAAATTTACGTTATGGTAATAACTTCATCAAAGTATTATGTGAGTTATTCAGCCCAAGCTTAGTATGTGATCAAAATAATACTTGGCCGTGTTTATTTAATCGTTGGAAATAAAGATGCAAAGTAGAATCCTACACGTTGCTTATTAAAATCATTATAATCATTTCTACAGCGTCATGGCTCAACAAACCTTGAGAAAATGAGCAGAGCCGGCTGGTTTCTCGTGGAACGATAGATAAAGTTTGGGTCGGGTATCCAAGTTGAAAATAGCATAAGGCCTCCTCTGCCTTCGAAGTGCAATGAGGTAGGAATTCATAAATAAAAAACTTTCATCCATAAATAAGAAACCATATAAAATAAAAATTCATATATTAAATCCAGAATATATTCTTCGGCAATTAAAATAAGACATCGAACCCCAAAATTAGTTTACCGGCTTCGTCAGAAAGATACGACTAGTGAATAATATTACTTTTCACCTCACACTTCCCTGGTGCACTGTATGTTTTTACAAAATTCCACAATTGTAATGCTCGTTGTGTATTTAACGAGGTTATATTGTAATATTCTTTCAAGAAAAGGAAATCATTTACATCATGTTTTTTCTAATGACTGCATTTAGATGAGCGTCTTTTTAATACAGATTATAACGATATCCGCGACAGACTTGACATTTATTTTATAATTACGAATAAAATGAACGTAGATATACATATTTGATGCTTTACACTTGATCTCTGGCGAAGATCGGTAATTGGAGCGTTAGAGTGAACGGTATATGTATTTGGCCTCGATCACATACATCAAGCTGAGCCCACTCAAGCTTTGGAGATTATAAAGCCGCAGATATCGCGCGTTGTCGTTGTGGGAAGACGGTGCGGTGAACGAGGTGAACTAGAACAGGGTCCAAACTGATCCTTGCAGATCCCGACCACGGCCACTACTCGCGGTATCGTTAATGCATTCGAGAGAGTATCTTCGCTAAGCTTATAAACCCCCTGACTATCCCTTAATTGGTCGTCCCGCGGGAGCTCGCGGGTTGTTCCCTTCTTGCAGCATGTCCTCGACTCCGTAGATACGACCTCCTATTCCCTCGTCCTTGTCTTCATCCTTTTCCCCAGAGGTTCACCAAGCACGTATCCTGCTGCACCCTCCAAAATTACATTAACTCGGAACACAATTGTTTTGTCACAAACATGTACTAATTACGGAATATGAATGTCCACAACACGTCAACACATAGTGGCCTTTGTAAAAGAGCCATAGTATGTTATAGGCAGCGACCGTGTATTATTAACACAACTGTTTTAACGTATGCGAATATTTCCGGTTAATTGTTTTTAATGATAGAGTTTCTGCGAAATGCATCTCGAGTCTGAGACAGTGATCGCTAGATTCAAATGCGCGAAATCGAGCCCAATTCAAATTTTATACATGCGAATCTTTACAAATATCCACAGAATAATTATATATTTCTATATTATATAAATAGTGGCAGAATTTTTTTCCACAATTCCTTAACGATACATTTCGTCGAGTGTGACGGCTTGATTAATTAATTTGATTAATTAAGCAGTTACTTAAGCAGTTAATGAGAATTTCAATAATTTGCTTTAATTTTACTGTAAAAGTACATTAATTCTATACCACAATAGTTTATTAAAATTTCTATGAAGAGTTTATGCATAAGAACTTCCAATCTTTTCTAACAGTAAAGTGGGCATTTCCGTGGGTTTTTGGTGATTTTCGTACACTATCGTTATATCCACAATATAAAAGGAGTGGCATAACGGTGACGTCGAAAAAATCAAATGATACCGAGATTATGCGACGGGGAATGAGTCTACAATGCTTCTGATGGACGAAGAAAATGGTGTGAGACTGGGAGGCGAACAAGTACCAGGCAGTTTCAGTGGAAGGTGAGAGGCAATGAACGAGTAGGGAGTCGCGGCGCGATCTATACAGCCGATAGGAAGGATCGTAAACATCTTTACGAACCTGTCGAAACGACTGGCCATAATCTAGCAAGAGTCCCGGTGGGGTACCGTTTCCTCAACCGTACTCGTTGCCTCGTCGTTCATGGCGTCCCGAAGCGCTTCCAGAGTAGAAACCAGACCAAGACCCAAAACGGCAAAGTCTAAAAGGCAACGGCCAGACGTTCCTTCGGGACAAGATCGATCCCGCAGTACGACAAGTTAGCGAGCGACCGCGAGCGCTATTAATTTTCATTTGAGGCAAACGCCCTGTATCTATACCTGTCAGCGACATAAGTGGCCTTTAATATGTAACATGCTGCTTTAAGCTATACCTAGCAAGAACCTGAAAAGAATTCCAAGGAAATCATCTCGTCCGCGTCAATTAGCTTCATTCAAGATAAACGGAGTACATTTTTTGAGATCTCTCAAAAAAATATGGGAATTAAACCCAAGCTGCATAGTGATCTTAAAATACTCCAGTACTTTGGGCAATTTTACTATACTGTCGAGGTGAAAAGTTTATATATAAAAGTATTAAATGCGTCACGCGCACATGTCACAGCATACATTTTGTCATGCCACTTCGTGAGTATGGCTGAAGCCATTGAAAGTGACAATACATTTTAGGAAACACTGCCACAATTATAGATATGATTACACTTGTCTCACAGAGTTTATTTCCTGAAATGCGTAGTATAATAGGCCCTTATACTTGTACTTGTATTGACGTTGTGGTCTTCGTAGTTGAGAACTTATTTATTGAATTCATATAAAATATGAAGTATTTCCGCCGTATGCATTTAACAACACTGATGTAAACGAAGCTTATCAACGATTCTCGAACCGCGTACCCTTATGTTTAATTCACTGTATGAACATTATCTCGTAGGTATTACGCTAATGATTTCCCGTGCTTCGCGATCGACAACTGGACCTTGATACCGTGGATATGCGGGTATACCTCGCCCGCATACGTAATCAAGCTTGATTAATAGCCATTTCTACGTTCGATAATCACCGAGTTATGCCAAAGTTCGTACGCTTAACTTCTCAAGTCTAAAATCAAATTCCTACTACTTAATCTGCCGGCCCATCGTTTCTTACTTCTGGCATCCGTGTATGCTAGCGCTCCTGTCCCTTTCTTGCATGAGATGGAATGAATTACTGGAAGTGCACCGCCTGCAGAGATTCCCGTTTAGTTTGACGTGAGCCTAATTTGAGTTCGTTCATCATCTCCGCAATGACATATAAGTTACTGTGTTTCTGGTCATTTCTGGATGACCCTTATCATCTTAGTTCAACAGCTTCATTCATCTGTGCATATTGCTCGGTAATTGCTGATCATTATCGATCAACTGGAACTTTACGTCAGTATGCGTGCAACTTAATTTTGTTTCATTACATTTTTATCTTTTCAAGAACCATCGATGAAAAACATACGAGTATTACAAAATTATGATAGACAAAGAAATTTTGAAAATAGAACGAGAAATTAGCAGCGTTAAAGAGTTAACTAATAGTTTACGCAATAGATTATTTATGTGTTCGGTTAATAATAAAGCAATAACGTTATATATTCTAAATCATTATTATCCATAAGATCTTCAAGATATGGTGCACAGCCTGGTTGCCCATAGTCTATGTCTTATAGTTTGCTGCAAGCTAGCGCACTTGGATCGAATAATCCCTTAAACCTGATCCGGATAAGCTTTTATTCCCTTCTTTTGCTCTCAAGTCGGATCGAAGTTTCGCTCTTCTATAACTTTATAGCCGCACCACACATAGTACTATACAATGTTCGATGCGGCTCTTTCAGTCTCCGTCTGTCACGTTTCGGTCTCGATAACGCAGTCATCTCGCGTGGTGAAAGAGTTTCGTGCGGCGCAAAGGCAAGGATCCTTAACGGCGTTACCGTTAAGCCGCGGCAAAACATGAGAAGAAGCACCTTGCTCCTTCGAGTGAAAATTGCTTTATCTGGCTGGTGAGAAAAGATTCTTGAACCTCCCGACCTTTCGACATTTATCTTTCGTTCACTGAACAAATATAGGGTAGAAGATATCTTTAACTATGTTTGTTTCGTTAGAGTTATTTCAATATATCAATTGCAATATACTATATCATCCCGAAAATATTGAGAGGTGTGGTGTCTCCCGTAACCTTCCACATATTAAGAAGACCAAATTCTTGGATAAGAACAATCTACACTGTAAGCGTCTAAATGCTGCTTGAACCTTAAACCAGAAATTCGCGACACATGGAAAACTTTGAGTACAAGCGGATTAAGACTTCATTTTTTATTTTGCAAGCTGGTCTACTGACTCGCACCGAAAAAGATAGTCCGGAATAGACTCTCGGATGGTGTCCTAGAACCGTTCCGACCACTCATCATCTAGCCGAGCATTGTGCATCAAGGTTTTGTATGATGCCAGTAGATGGCGGATTATCCGAATTCAAGGTAATTTATGGCAAGGTTTTTGTCCCTGGAGAAAAGGGGTTCGACCCAAAAGTAAGGCCACCGTTGCAATTTCCGACAGCGCAACTCGAACGAGTTGACCGGAACATATAACAGGAACGACAAAAATAAATGTAAAAATTCGTTAGATAGGAGACGAGTCATTTTAATCAGGCCAAATGAGTCCGGTTACTTTGGCACAATACAGTCATCAGTGATCCAGGGCTCATAGCGTCGTTGTAGGCTTCCGACGGCCTTTCGGCTCTCTTGCCTCAATCGGACTTCCTGTCGCGGATATCAGTATGACCACAGCAAACTAGACAACCAAGCGACGAGCGAAGCAAGCATCTTCGTAGACTCACTTCATCGTCGTGGCTACTGGTGGCTGCTTCGGCAGGACGTGGAACGCGAGGAGCTAGGCGCCAGGAGGCAGAAGATAGAGGACGTCGGCCAACAAGAACGAGCGGTGATTTAGTACGTTAAGACTGCGCACTGCAGGCGGCTTCGTGGGAAAAGAGGGCACAACGGGGCTTGGAATGGGTTGGCTCGGGGTGGGCTGAAGTGGGCTGGGGTGGCAGCCAGTCGCGATGCTAGAGCCAGAGGTGTTCCTCCTCTTCTACAGCCAGATAAATCGCATCCACGCCTCTCCGCCTTCCAGGATTCATGCATCCTGCAAGCTGCAGAGGCGAACGAGATGGGAAATCAACGAAAACCACAGAGAAACGAGAGACATTGAAGACCTAATCCTTAAAGAAAAAAATATGGGCTTTTAACGAGAAAATAATCATCGAATCAATAGCAATGATATTTGCGACTGCATAAATAGCAGTCTCTCAAGAACACCACAGCTTATTAGAACTTGTATGCCGATGCATGGAAACATTTTTAAAAACGTTGGTAAAACAGAGCCGGAAAAACTTCAATGTCAAATGAGTATGATACATGGGACAAGAGACGACGCTCAAATTGGGTCAATTTGTTATTTCGGGAGAACGTTAGGTCACAAGTCAACACAAGCGCGTAAATATTTATGCAACCCCGTTAGCAGAGGGCACAGTTGCTTCCGAGGAATAACAAGAATAACTTAAAGAAGCACGGTAAACATTTCTTTCAACGATGACGAGTGGAGCCGGGTTCTGATGCACTACTACTATCATCACCAACAGCATATACAACTGTATAACTCTGAGCTTCAAGACCGAGTGTATCAGACGGTTGTACAATAAACACGACAAGATATAACGAAGGACGCAGTGAGTTGTAGGAAATCGAGACGATATCGCGCGACTCTTACGTCTCTTTATTCTGCCTCAAGATAGTAGTGTGTTACGTACGGTCTGAGAAACAATCGTAACGGTGGATTCACAGCAATTCAGAGGAGAGAGAGAAGATTCTTGCTTCGCTTTTCGATAGTCCATCTCGAAGACAAAATTCTTATCTTTTCACTTCCCGCTTCCAAATCTTGCCAGCTTTCTTTCCCAGTCTTCGTCATGTACACACGTCCCTTTTTCTATCATGTCTTGCTCACTTTTAGTTCCTCCTTACTAACTCTCGGTACATCCATCCCTTATACTCGGGTCTCAACAAACCACCACCAAGTGGAAAATAGATATAGAGTGCTGGCTCTTCGGGGTGGGTCGTTAAAAGTCTCCAATTACGGGGCGGAGTCGTGAACCCAGACGCAGCTCGGAAGCCGCAATAGCTGTATCCACCACTATATACCCTTTCTTCGTTCGCTGTGCTTCTTCTCTCGGTATGGAGTAGAGACGTACAGTGCAGTATATGGTACTACTGCATTTGGTAAGATATTTTAGTAGCTATCCTACTTCCATACGGAATAATATCATATATATGAGCCCAAATCAGTCCTAGATCCCATTCAGTATAACATCCATGACTCCAGTGGCTTCCGAGATCGGAATTGCACTTGCTCGTCGAGCTTCCGGTCCTCTCCGAAAGAATAATCCACTTCCGTCTACTACGACTGAATTCCTGTTCGTATTTAGCTTTCACTTCTTAGCCGTGCGAGTGTAGTTTTTGTCACAGTAACAGTTTGCGTTACACCTAGGGAAAAAGTTTTGTCAAATCACGGAAGCCGCCAATGAAATTAAATATTCAAGTTTTGATGCTATCTTTCGTGGAATGATCTTAAACTCAGAGGAAAATAGTGACATTGAATTCGTTTTATCACTTTGCATGGTAGATGGGCTTTTTACATAGGACTACTTTTCAGCAGTTCAACCTTAGACTCCAACATTGTTAGACGCTGTTCTCCATAAAAAAACGAATGAACCTCTAATATTAGCATCGATTATCAACTCAATTAATAATCGGCACCTAAGGCGTCCTGAACTATACATTTTCGAAAAACGGACTTGACTTGAAACTGTATTGAACTATTAATCGTCAATAGCCGCATGTTGGTTCGTTGCAAACGGGCAATAAGTATGAATTGCCCGATGGGTTTAAATTTTTTTTAAATGAGCAGTTGTAGCATCGTAGTAAGATGGTCGTCTATTCCTCCAACAGCGAGAGTACTATTCCCAAGTTGACTTCCAAGATTGGGTTTGCAGCTCGGATTGCAGTCTTCTTCTGCGAAGCCTCCGGTTCCTTCCCAAAGAATAACTCCCAGCTCTATCTCCACTTGCATTGCTTTTACTTCTTCCTTATCTTCCGTGCTCACCTCCTCCTTACCTCTTTGGCTCTAGCTTCTTGTCTTTTGCACTGCTCCTACCTTAACTCGTTTACTATTTTTCTCCTTCCGTTTCTTCTCTCTCTCTCTCTCTCTTTATATCCTTGTCGCAGCGTTCTAACCATCCTCTACTTCACCCCCGACGAGCTTGCCGCTTTCTTGAGGCTCAAACGTCGTAACTCCCTGGAGCAACGTCCACCTTCCGTGAAATTAAGGTAACGGGAACGGTGCCTCTTCACGAGCGTGAACCTACCTTCTTGAGTTTTCTTTGCCCTTCTTCTTGCGTCACTTCTCTTTCGGGCTTCTTTTATGCCCGATCCTCGACCACTGAAAAGATGCAGCTGGGACGACAGTTCCCGGCTGTCAAGAAGCTTTAAGGTACCAGATTGATGCTGGTATTCGGAAGCTTTACTGTTTTACTTTGATGAGAAGAACCGAGTTCGTGGCCGGAATGATAATCGAGATTGTGATTGCCTTCGGAATAAAACGTAGGCCGGGTTTCTCATCGCTTGAAATCAGCTGCATCGCGAAAAGATCAAGTGCCGTATCTTTACTAAAAGTGATCTAGAGTACCGCAGTAACAACCCTTCGAGCCTTCACATCCTCTAAATTAACCGTACGGATTTGGAATTTTCCTAAAATATCAACTTCAGAACCGGATGCCATCGTAAACCTTGAGAATCATTCTTCGTATTACTGATTGATAAACTGATTGGAAAAGTCCTCAAAAAAGGTAGCGAAGAGCACAAACGAAGATGATCGTACCTGTCGTTCGGTGATTTTTCTCAATCAACCTCGTTCCTTATGGTGCTTTGGATAAGTGTAGTATTTCTTTAAAACTTTTGTCAATGAAAAGTTTGTTTTTCGAAGAAATTGCAAATAATGTTGATAGATTTTAGAGTGGAAGATTCAAGTTACACTACAGAGTTATTTTCCTAAAAAAAAAACCAGCGCAATCATATTTCTGCTCCGATCAGAAGCAGCATTGTTTCTAGAATGTCGCCTTTCGAGAAGCTTAAACCGTGCACGATGCCCGTTTTCTCCGCCCGTCCTATTAGTCGCCACTGTATTTATATAGACAATGCATGAGACTAGAAGTTAGTCGAATCACGTACTTCAAGTCCATTTAGTTCATGGTATCAGAGTAGAGAAAGAAAGAAAGAATCGTAGCAACGCGAAAGGCATCGTAGTCTTTATCACCTTATTGCCGCAGAGACTCTTCTACTCGTTGGTAAGAACTAGCCGAAACGAGCCGTAGAGCAACCACCGAACGATCCCCTACGACCTTTACCAGCTTCGCTATACTTCGACGACTTACTTTCCCAATATTGTAGCTGCTATACACGGGAAACAATTAAGAGTTGCGACACTCAGTGGGACGAGGGTTCGCTACCTTTCGAAGAGCGCGAGCCAATTTTCTTTTTTGTTCTTTTTATATTCTTTTCTCCTCGCTCAGTCTATCACTGTGTCTCACTTCCATCTAGTTTCTTTCGCAACTTCCGGCAAAGAAGCATCGTAGTTTTGTCATGACGCTTCGAACGGAGTTCGAGACTCCGGACCAACTCTTGTCGGTATGGTTCGAATAAGAGTAAAGTGGACCCGAAGGAGCCTCGAGGCATCGACACATCTCCGCAACTCATCGACGATTAGAGGACAAAAAGATAATCCAAGTCTTGCCAATTTTAGCAGCCTAGCAGATAAACGCCTCGGGTTTAATACTTGTTAGCTCAGAAACCTTATTGGAAAAGCGTTTCTCATCGAATGTCAATTGCAACGGTTACCGTTACCGGAAATGGGCCAGGGGTTTCTTCTATTTGTCATTATGCCGATGATAAAAAGCTCGTCACATCGGATATCGACCATTGGACATTAACGTACAAATGCCAATGCATATTCAGCATTACACATAGAAACTCCGATGCCAGGCTCAAATGCCTACTTCCCTATGTTCACCTGTTTACTGTAGACTCCAACGAATTCATTCAATGGGAATCGATTTATCAATCGCTTTGAATATTCATGGCCTATCTGCGCCGACGAATTTCCACATGAACCTTCGATAAACATTTTGAGGATACGAATCCGAGCTTTTTTTCCTAATTGTCTTCGATCTTATGACATTTTCTCAGGATTGTTCTCGGAATTGATGCGCTCTGGACAGAACTCCGCAAAGGACTAACAGCTCTTAGTGGATCGACCTGAATATGGTAGAATGACAAAAGGCACAAAAAAATCCGGAAAAAAGGACGTATAGCAGCAAGTGAAAAAGTAACTGAGCTGTTGAAAACTGGAGAGTAAGGGACATGCTGGTACCAACGAAATATCGGCCCTCTTGGTCCATCTTCCAGCATGCCTGGAATACCGTGAGTATAGAAGAGTATTGCGGCGACCGCGGCAGCAAGCGTTCACAAACTTTTACAATTTTGGCTTACGATCGACGTAGCTTCCTCGCTGATATATTATTCGTACTTCGTACAGACGGACAAGTAGTTCGTAGGAAGCACCAGCAGAGGCTGTATGTGGATCGCGGTGGATTATAACTATATACTACCGGACAAAAATGTTCGAAGAAGACGCCGACGCCGCTTATCTAAGTATATGCTAGAAGTGTACTACGGTATGTACACGACATTGGTACATAGACCGTAACTGGTATACCATAGAACGACACCGAGAACTCGAATTGAATTTCTCAACGGTGATAAAGAGAATACTCGAGCGTTCCCTCTTATTCCCTGCAAACAGACGAGGGTTAGAAAAAGGTATTGCCATGTACTCGAATTACAAATAAATAGGAGGTACAAAATATTTTACAGAATATGTAAGCCTAAACATAAGTTGGTTATATGGTTTCGACAAAATTTCGAATACCACACCATCAGCTACAGAATTTCATGTACTTTGCGCATTGAACAAAAAAGAAAACCGTAAGGCAATCAAGAGACGCAGCAGCGTCTTGAAACAAGTACATTTACCTATCTTTCTTACCGACCGACAAGACGCTGACGTAGTACCTTTCAGTCGAAGCAACTCACTTTAGCCACCTTTTTTCGAGGGTGATATGTGATATTGATTAAATGATAGGGTTTCGAACCTATTTCTGGGTATACTTCGTTTATACAGCTAAACATATTTGATTCCAGACTTAAACGACCTCGAAACTTATCAGAAACTAAAAAATACGTTTTTCGTAAGGCCGCAGTTCTATTTTTCGCAGGACCGGGATCTTAACCAACCGGTATCCGGGGACCTGTATTTTCTTAAGGGATTATTTCAAAACATCGAATTAGAAAAAAGAAGTGAACTGTTTAATATGTATTTTTACATTCAGTAGTTCTAACAGTTCACAAAAATACAGAGCATTGGTAGTTCGCGGGTTCGATTACCAGTGCCATCGAAAATAAAAATACGGACGCGATAAAGATCCAGATGTATACGTGAGGCAGACACAGGTAACTGCGGGGGTCACATATATACATATATACTGTAGTCTGTTTAGATTCTCGACGAAAAACGTAACGTAGCTCCTGTGAGGCGAAATCGAGACTGGCTGTACCGACAAAGGTTTTTTTTGCACTATCCCTCTATCCTGCGAGCTCTGCTCAGAAGCAAACGCGATACGAAAGGGGAGGTCAGCTGCAGCCGCATACGGAGGGGGGGAGGGTCTTGGTTCTGGATAATACAAAAGTGCTAACAAACCAAAAAAAAAATCCTAGAAAAATATGTTAACCCGCAGCGACCATGTATCGGCACTAGTATAGGTCTGATGACGGAATAAAATGCGAAATTAAAAAAAAAAAATTGAAACTTAGCAGCTTCAACTCTGCTATCTTACAAAATGGAAAAAAAAGCTTTTGTTATTTCTCTAATTCGTTAACAGAATAGTTCACGGTTGTAGATGCAATTAATACCCCCATGGAAAAAAAGTATGCTAACAAAGTATATTTTTCGACATATCGAAAAATATATAAATAATGTACGTGGTATTTTTCTTATATACTTTTTATATACTTGGGAATATTCAATATTTCGTCCAAACGTTCATTTGGCGTATATACGTAAAGTACATTATAATTTCTATAGAAAAAAACATACATTCACATATATTTACGAATACATAAAATATGGATTGAGAATTATATGAAGAATATAAAAACGATATATTTTATTTCCCAAAAATCTGTATGAACTAGTATACCATCGTATATACTTTGTAAGTATACTAAAAGTTATATCCGATATATCAAATGTTTCGTCCAAAGTATAGTTGGTATATGAAATATATACTTTTTTATATTTTTTCCGAGCATACTTTTTTTTCATGGCTGATACACCCACATTCGTATTCTGTACAAGATGTTAGTGGCTGCGTAGCGGCGAGCGGAGACCATGACGGGGCTCAGAATCTGCTCCACGGGTGTACACAAGTAAAAGAGGTAAAAAATAAGAAACTCATTGAGGAAAAGTCTAGAGCGGACGGATTTCCTGAGGCACAACAAAACCAGCTGACAAAACTCACCAATGAACAGGCAGAACTGTACATTTCGTAGCAACGGTAAAAGCAGCGCAGTTTAAGTTGCGCAGGTTCTTAAGCGATACGTCGACGGAAAAGAAGTATCGGAAGAAGAAGAAGCATTGGCGGACGAAGACGAAGAAGGAGAACAAGAAGAAGAAAAAGAAGAAGAGGAAGAGGCTGGAGGCGAAAGAGCACAAGGTGATGGGTTCGGCCGACGAGAGAGTAGGAAAGCCTTGCAGACACATTCGGTGCAGGGCTTGTTCGAAAGTTTATCATTACTTTTTACTCTCATACATCGAAACTCGGCGACCCGGGTCTCTACACCTTACCCGCCAGCCAGCGGGCAGGCTCCCCAACGCAGCGATGGCCCACCGACTAATATCATTTTAAAACCAAAGTTTTGCAACCAAAACTTTTGTTTGTTATTTTTCCATCCGCCGGCAACGAAAGGCGCCGGGGTTGTCGACGACAACAGCCCCGTTGCTACAGTCGTAAAGAGCTCTTTCGACTCCGGGCCTTTTACAGAATCTCATTCATTCTCTCTTTCCGTAACGCTAAACCAAGCATTTCAAGTTCGGAGCGTTTTGGCTCAAGCTGATGAATTAAAAAACGCAAATAAGGTTAATTCATTGTAATTAATGGAGTTAAAATGTGTGACAGGAAAAATTATTTTGCGTCACTTCGACGTCGGAAACTTGTATCGACTCCTCGACGACCCGTGAAGAAAATTATTAGGGATGCCCTAAGATAAACTAGGGCCCTTTCAGGCTTTAATGTGGTTACCCTAAAAGGGTTTTCCATATCACTCCCAAGTAGGGCCCTGATAAGGTTTTTTTAGGTTTCCATGGCGAAGGATTCGATAGGGTAATGGTCCAGTCAGTCTTAAACATGGCATAGAGTAAACAAATCAATAATAATTTTGCCATATAAGAGTCTTATATTAACCCTTTAAAGGTCGCGGAAAAAAGCGTTATCGTCGCGCGAATTAAAAGATAAAAGTTTCGACGGAAATGTCGACTGTTGCTCTGAAAATGTACAACTTCAATATTTCAAGCCACCAGATGAAGTGTAGACCAAAAACGTCGCTTGTCGTTTTCGTCTTCGCGAGTGCATTCCTGTCCGATAGAGGCACCTGAAAATTTCACGTATCGAAAAATAGTATCCGAGGTATATAGGTATGTATGTAAGATGGGGCGCAAAAAGGGCAGAATTCCGTATAGAAGCAAAAAGGATAAGCTGAAAGTGGATTTTCTGGTCTGTCAGTTTCTTGTCAGAATTTCATCGATAAATGATAAATACTGTACATCTCTTAAGCATAGGGGAATGAATGTTTTACAGTAAAGACTATGTATATCATAACTCATTGAAAGAGGACAAATTTGTACACAGTTCTAACATGAAAAACAGCTCCGATGTTTTCAAGTTTTGGAAATAAACAGAACAAGTCGTATACATTCATCACAGCAGAAAACTGTTTATTACTGTTATTTTGAAGAGAACGCTACAAAAAGATAACAACATTTTTGATAAATATACAAGGTGTAATAGTGTGTAGCAGAAGAATTCTCGAATCGGCAAGAGTAAACAGAAAAATACCCGGAATGCCGACCAGCGAGGAAATGCGAGTAATCGCACAATTTACCTTACGTATGGAAGATAAAATACAATATTTTGCCGCTCTGCTTGTCTTTACTCCCGCGGCCTGTACACAAAGACGTATCATCAGCTCGGTGTTCACGTTTATTTTATTTCTCGAGTAGAAACGGTGCTGCGAGTAGAAAACAAGTGGAAAAAAACAAACCGGAAGAATGAGAACGAGTGGGATAGATAATAAGGGGATGCTGGAGATAGAAAAGTAGAAAATGAAAATCTTCAGAGAAGACTGAAGAGGAGCTGAGACGACAGCGCAGAAAAAGAAACACACAAATGAGATGTTAAGGCATTACGCATTTAACAAGGAAATTAAAGCCAGATAGGATGAACAAAGAAATTAAACTGACGACGGCTTTCTAGTGGAACAAGGAGAAATAAAATCTAGAGCTGTACGTAATCGACACGATAAACCCGGAAGCTACGGCCCCAACCCAACTATAACTTCATTTTCATTTTCGATTCTCGGTTTTGAATCATTAACGACCAAGAATGGTGATGTTTTCTATCATATTTCCGTCAAATTCTCATCATTACACAATAAGAATTTTTAAACGAAAAATATAATCCCTAATACTTTTGAGTGTGCTCTTTCAGAATCCAAGGTGAAAATTGAGTTTTATCCACTAGGAAAAAATATAGCCGCTCTTGAACAAGAAAAAACATAAAAAATCGAAGAAATTTTTTTCAATATTTTTTTTCTAATAGAAGACACTCGAAGAACATCTCTTTTTTTAAACCATGAGTGCATGAAATGGTTGCAGTTAATCGGCGTAGTAGTGGTAGTAGCATAAATGTGTTTATTGACATTGTTCATAGTTTTTTATAATTTTGTAATTGTATTCTTATGACAAAGTCCTTCAATATTCAGACTTTAGGGCATTACATTAATGTACTGTGTTGTAATTTTATCTATAATATAAAATAATAGCAAGGTAAAAAATCAATTTTTTTATTTGCATAATGAGTCGTTGCAAAAATTTAATAATTTCATTTAATCAATAATGTAAAAAAGGATTTCGTATATATATACAATTTTTAAAAATTATTGAACGGGTGAAGATCCGTTTTGGCGTGAGTACAAGTAGAATGTATAGAGTGAAATGAATAAGTAGTCGAGTGGTTGTAAAGAGGAAGTGGTCGTTGCTAGTTTGCTATGTGAAATATATCAGATAGACCTACAGTGTACAGCGTTCATCTTCTCATAGCGTATAGCACGTATCATACTATATTTAACACATACATACTTATGCGCATATGCTTCAACGTACCCATGAATGCAAGACGTATGTAGCTTCCATAATGAATACATAATGTAGTAGGAAGGAAGTCGAGTACCAGTGATATCGTGGCAGTACGTCGACGCCCTCGCAGGCCACGTAATACGCCCAAATTCCCAAAAGCTCAAATACCAAAAGTGTTCTCGGGCAAGCCTCGACCACTTCGCATTGGAATCCTCTCACATCGTCCACTTTTCATTATTTATATTATATATATTAATAAATAAATATGTTTATCCCGGTCATGCAGAGCTATATGTTTTAAATCCTTAATCGCACACAAATATTATATTCTTTGTTCAGCTGAAGTATCCTCAAAAATCACTGTGGATTATTTGAAAAAATGAATACGGGTCACCTAAAGATATAGAACAATGAGCATTTTCAAAGTCTTAAATACAACTATTGATTTGTCAATGCTATGAGTACCCTGAAAAAAACTATACATGGAGTATACAAAAAATATTTACAAATTTACAAATTTCTGCCTGCCATAAACTTTTTTGATAGCATTCTAGAAACCTTAATGAGTCATTTTCAAGGAGAACAAAATTGATTTTTCGAAAATTCTAGAGTGGGCTAACCCCTCAACTCGAGGGATCGCCAGAACCGCACACCGACCGCACAACCACGAGTGTCGATAATGCATGCATACAATTCAAGCCCAATTCCATACGTCAGACTAAATATATAGATATATATATACATATTTTTTTTTTTTACTTGGATATAATAAACACGGCAGCTTAAAATAATTCAAACGGTCCCTGATGCATTTTACCGACGGAATACACGAGATGAAAAGTCAGAACCTAGTGGTAAAGGCAAACAGGCCAAGCAGTTCCCACCCACTAGCCTACGTAGCGCTGAATCCCGGCAGTACTTAGGCCTTGAAAAGCGCAAAACTCATATCGTCGGCAAATATTCATAAGTTAAATATCGTCCTCTTGTACTTACACCTACATAAAAAGAGGAAAACGGCGATGAAAATATGACGTATGATATTGCAAAAATAGAGGGAAAAAAGTAAAAAAGCCAGGATTGAAGGAAATAGGCCGAGCTTAGAGCCTGCTCGAGGTTCAACAAAAGAATGTAGTCGGAGGAAAAAAATCCAAGCTTCGATATTGCAAATGCTTTGGATAAATATCGACGACTGCACATATCTTGTATATGACTGACGTACATCGAACGAAAGCTTAGTACGATTCCGGAAGTGGTTAATGCTTCAAGACTCCATTACATCTAGTAAACGTAGATTCGGATATACTGTCAATCTGTCAAAGATGTGCATTTATCAACTCTTGTTTTTATCAAATCCCTTCGCCCCTATGGATCCTCGAAAAAGCCTTAAGAATAATTCGACTTCTTGTCACTGCCAACGACTGTTGACAAATAGCCGACCATCGGAATCAGTTACTCATACATGAGCACACTATTCCGTAGAACATGTCAGTTCCAACGACAGGGAACCAAGAGCTGGATGGTCTTAACGTTCTAGCAGCGGGATCGTCTAAATGCAATTTATCTCGCTCTGCGGGGCGTCTCTTGTGACGGGTATTGAAAAAGTTGCGTATGTAGAAAAATGTGCCATTCTTCTTTAGATTGGAATAAGATAAGTACGGCGAATACTATGGAAAAGTGAGGCAATTTTCATTGATGTCTTTTTCAAATTTCGGGGAACAAAGGTCCTCGAAGCAGAGTTATAGGCAAATGTATAAAGTGTCATAATTATTCTGGTATCTGAGCATGGTTCTTTTAAAGTATGACCTCCAAAAAAATTTGCTCCACTTAAATAGTGCCGGTGCAACCATGAAGAAGGTTCTCGTCGCAGTTGCACTGGAACCCCCCATGGAAAAAAAGTACATCCAAGATATATTGAGAAAAATATATCTAAGATACATTAAGTATATCTTGTCTACGAAATACTATAACTATAGATATCCCATGTATATAACTCTCCCGCTATCCTCCCACGCCTGCGGAGGAAGGGAGACCGCATGATAGAGCTCCAGCTGGTTGACGGACAAAGGAGGAGCTAGCCATGACAACGCTCCTCTTTCGTTTGCTGATTCCCTTCCCTCGGATTCCTCCTAAGTTATTTGATTTATAATTCAACCATTGGCAAGCAATTATTGTTCCTGATCTTAATATTATTAGACAACTGAATATGGCAGATTCGATTTCGACGGTTCCAAAACTCTATAAAAATTTCTGCATGGGGCTGAAGTCGGCCTGATATTCCCAATTTTGTACCCGAAATCCAGACAGTCATCGAATCGGATCCCAGCTTAAGATTGCGATCGAAATCGAGATTTCCAGCGTTACATCTTACGTCTGAGATTCGATCCGATGATCGACTGGAACCCATCCATAAAATGGGAATATCAGGTAAGATACAGTGAGAACCTCATCAAAGTATCTACATGGAGAAAAGAGTAGTCAGCGTCAGACAGAAAGTTACGACAATGTAGCGAAAGAGTATGTTGAGACGAACCGACGAGGATGACGTCAAGGATGCACACTGTGCAGGAATCAAGCTGACAATGGATGTAGAGTATATGTTCCATAGAGACGCTTGTGCATCAGACTTGACGAAGGAAATATTGCGAGACCTCCGTTGACTCCGCCGCATCCGCGTATTCCTCGTGCAGCTTGGGAGATTACTCCCGAGATTACGAGGCCGGCGCGAAAGGCAATTTAGTGTCTGGGTGATCAGGAGCGAGCGAGGCTTGTGGTTATGGCTCGAAGATGGAGTGCTTTCATGCTGTGAGGCATGCTGCTGCTTTTGGAGCGCACACAGCCTCCAAGCTTCTGGGACCCCGAAATCGTGGAGAGCATCGAGAAGACGCGTCCTCTCTTGCCACAGGGAGAAGCTCATTCTCTTCCGCGGGCACCGCACGGTGCATCTCAGTGCTGGAAAAGCCGAGAAACCAAGTTGGTGCAAGACCCCACCGAGTCCTTTCAGGATGTATTACCTCGCTTAATTACACTAACCTCCCCCAACGTTTTACACCGTCTCCTTTTCTTCGCACCATATGCTGCCTACTGTGCGAATTTACAGCTACCGGCAAGTCTATGCGGTTACGAAACCTCATATACATGTAGCATTCCGTGTCAACGGACTCACCACATTCCGAAGCAAATTAAAAAATTAACAGACTACTCAATTAAATCGTTACTACTTGTGACAGCGTACAATAATTGTCTAGAATTAATGGTCATTATTTGGTGGTGCCTTTGATGGAACTTTATACGCATCAAACGTGCAAAAGATCATTTTCTTGAATTTGGTAAACACCAGGGACCTCGAGTTAAGACACACTTTGAGAAAGCTTTTACTATGCGGGAATATTGTGAATTGAGGAAAATTGCAAGAGCGCAAGAGGCAAAATGATGAAGGTCGCATAGAGGAAGAAAGGTAAGGTGAAAGCCTGGAGGCTAAAGGCTGAAATTTGCTTTTCGTTCTCATTTTCCAAGGTAATATTTACCGCAACATGAAAGCGTGCATTATTAATTATTTCCGTCGCAGTCAAAATAACGATGAGCGTCATAACCACCTTGTGGGTTCTCGAGGATTTGTACAAAATGTTCCAGCCTGTAAAGAGCGAGGCTAAATCTGAACATCGGGAGAACAGCTATCAGGAATATCTATAGCACGTTTCGTGTCCTGTGGGTTCCAATGGCTTCGTGCGACCTCCTCGCAGCATTCAACCGAAAGACAATCGCTCGCTAAATCGAACACAGCGTGGTTTAGGAAAATTCAAGTCATACGAAACTTTCTCGCACGCCATTTCCTAGCTATTGAATCGGCCGACCCAAATTGTGGCAGATCAACGGAGATTAGGTTTCCATTGATCATTCGATACCCGAGGAAAGAAGGCCTTACCAACGCGCATGGTTTCCAAATCGACGATTCGTTCGTTTGTTCTACGTTCCTTCATTCCCTACAGTCCGAAATAGAGTCGAACAAAGACTCAGAAAACGTTTAAATTATCTACAAATCCTGATCACGTAAATTACTTTCAAAACCGAAGGTATATGATTGTTAATTTGAACATTGTCTTTTGTGCGACACAGAAACCCGAATTTGGGAGGTTTCTAAAGTGTCAAAGACTAAAACACCGTCAAGCGGAAACCCGTCTGTTTAACGTAGCGCATTCATTATGGGTAATTAAGGCTCAAATACCCCAAATTCTCTCCATCGCAAGCTTCTTCCACCTGGCTGAAGCTCCTACGGAATAATTCATCTGTACCCCGAAGCATGGTTGACCACGAACTCGAGCAGTCGTGGCAAGAAGTCTTGAGCAAGAACCCCTCATCATCGATATGGTAAAACAAGCCGCAGCTCCGAACTACTCAATGTTTCGATAAGATCAAGATATAGAAATTTAAATTCCTGACTCCCATCCAACCGATATATATATTTTCAATGTTTAATAACCTAGTTGGTACATTCAATTTACTATCCTTTTTAATAAACCCTCCTTCACATGATGAAAACTGCTGCTCTCCCTCCGAGGGTCGGTCGCATACGCCTTTTTTTCGTATCGCATTCACGATAGCATTTTTCAGATTGGCAATAAGAGCTGCCGACATTCTATGCCGATATAGATGACATAGCCGATATAGTCGATATCAAGTTCGCCTCACGGTACCAAATTTATGTCACGTTTTGTCGTGGATTTATTAATTGAAGGCTTATTTTAGAACACTTGACCTAGACTGTTTTGCAATATTTGTAGAGGATTCATATTTGCAAGTCCATGGTTACAACAGAAAATCAACAGGGGAAAGAAAGAATAACAATTAGTTAGTTTCTACTAGAGCGAGCGACAAAGTTTTGGTGTTTGAAAATTTTGGTAACGTTCACGAGCTGTTGTTAAGTTCAAAATTTTCAATTGTCACAGGGATCAGCTTAGCTGAGGTTCATTCCATTGCCTCTGTAGAACTAATACAGGAATCCAGCATCGCGTTTGTCTGTGACTTGAAGGGTCGTTTCCTAGTGATAATGTCTCTCTCAGCAGCTCTTTTCTCCACTATATCTTATCTTATTCTGGCGTACACGATACCGACCCTCTAAACTTAAGCGATTCTGTGAAAGTGGATAGAGTTCAAGAGTAGCACCCGGCAACTTGGACTAGCTGGGAAATTGCAAGCGAAAGCTCAGCAGCAGTAGTAGCAACAACATCAACGGTAGCGAAAATGGCGCGATGGGGTAGAAGTTGCCGTGGAAGTTTGAGAGACTGTGATTTTAATACGCACGGAGTCGCCTTACGCGCTTCTATCTTAGTCGCTCTTCCTCTATTCGCCCGTCCCAAGGGACCATGAAGACGTGAAAGAAGTAGAAAGCGTGAACGAAAGGGAAAAGCAGACCAGAAGCAAAATGGAGCCAAGAAAACTCGAACCAAGAGAGTCGGAACGGTACAGAGAGGGAGAGAGAGAGAGAGAGATGAAGAGTATAAGAAGCCAGAATATAAGCAGATACAACGACGAAGCCTAGGTAGAAAAGCATGCCCGTCGTTTCAGCAACGGTTTGCCTCTCTATCTTCCTCTAGTCACTATACATGTTAGAGTACTTACACGTATGTATACCTACATGGTGAGTTTCTCCGTTGCATTTCTAACAAATCTTTACAGTAGCAACCTTCTTTCGAAGCTACGAACCAAAGCGAAGTAGCAAAACCTTTGCTCAGAGATTTTTCTTCATCCCGTAAAGTCGGTACCTTTGAACGTTGCGCCAAACTGGCTGATACCATAGCTCGTCTAAAGCTGCTATATTTTATTTGGTTTCGCGACATTTGATCCCAAAAATAATACCCCGTTCAAAAATATCCCATACAAAAATATCCCATACAAAAATCTCGATCAGATTAACATTGTATTGTCTGAGTATTGGGTCCATCGAATTTTTGAATATTTGATAAGCACAGCCAGGAAACCTTGAATTATAGATCGAGAAACGAACAACCCACACTTTTTCGCATGGTATTATGCATGCAGCTACTGGAAGCTTTCACCCCTGTGGAGATGAATATTTCCATTCATTCTGCTGGTGTATTCGGTGTGGAGTGACTGATATGTCCCACGGAATATTCTTTATCGCATTTATGTCTATATATTTTCAATCTAGATGATCCTGCATTTGATCTTAAACCCGCTAGTCGCACTGTCCATCGCACTCCCATTACATTGTCTTCAGCTTCTAATCCGATCAGTTGTATGCTGCGCGATGCTTCCTGAATTTTCTGTCCTCGTATTTTTTCATGTAACGAAAATCACAGTTGTTACAATCTGATATATTCCTAGAGAGTTTTCACAAAACCTCTGCCGCATCCGGTGGTTCTTCCGCTTTCAAACATCGAAAAGAGTGGGGCTCGCTGTGCCAGCTTACGTATGATGCTCCATTGGTATATTGGCTTTCAATTCACAATTCTCTGTGATAGCCCCGAACCATGTTTTACCGGGTTAAATGAAAAAGCAAGCTAACAGCGTTGTTTAGATACAAAGTTGTCGCTTTGTACAGCAAAAGTGAACAGGCATCAGTGATGCAGTCGTGGAAACTCTTTCGTAGCTTTATATTTTGGACAAGATCCTGGTAACACCACACGAAAGCCGTCTACACTCAACTAAAGCTCGCGGTAACTTTGATGTCCATAAAAACAAAGCCTTCTCGAGTTCTCGAAGTCCTTCAGTATATACCGAGCTGCCCGAGCTTCTTAGGACAGTGTCTCAGTCAGCTCTCACATTGAAACTGTAAGTCGCGTCCAGTGTTTAAAAGCTCCGCAAAACTGCAGACTACAGTCTTACAGCTGAGTATATCATCAGGTATTAGTAAATACAGACGTGGGGAAAGGTGCCATAGCTTAAATATTTATTGCAAAAGGATTAAATAATTGAAAACGTCTGAAAGCAAGTTAAAATACTGAATGCACCCTATTGCTGGAGAAGGATGCACTGCGAACTACAGCCGGATGCAAGAAACAAAAAGAGGAGAAAAACAGCGAAAGTTCGCTGTGTAAGTGAATGTAAGTGAAGACCAGAGTCGAGGGACCACCAGCACAACGGTAAGGATCGTCAAAGTTGCCAAAGGGACGTCCGGCTTCCGCTTCCACCGATCCACGATTAATAATGAAGTAAGCTCCTCGCTTACTTTGGATGGCTGACGAACTTCGATACCACACCATTACTACCACACACCTCAATTTGAACGTTCCCACGGCGGTTTTCGAAACAACGGATCCAAAACTTTCACGAAAGGAAATACAGCAAACGTCGAACCTCTCTGCTGTGTAAGTACCCACTGTGAACTTTAATCTTGCTAACTAAATAAACTATTGTCGAGAGAATAAAGTATAGCTGATAGACAAAAACGTTAGCAACGTGAACCTTCACTTTCTGATCTTCTCCTCCCAGTTATGTTAGCAAGTAAATCGATAATAAAGTCGTTGCTTTTGCTGCGGTTTGAATTTTTGATTACACAAACAGCCACATACAAGAAAATTTCAAATAGAATGTAGCCGAAATGTCGACATATGTTAGGTTTGACGCTTCTGCGTTGAAATCGAATCTAGCTCGCCGTCAATTCGTGCGGTGAAGAGGACCAAAGGAAAATCCGTAACGATTGGTCAGTAGTGAGGGTGACACGTGGAATCGGGAAAGCGAGTGATTTTGGAACTTAGCCATGGTGGCAACTAAAACAGCAACTGAAGCTAAAGGAAAAAAAAATCATAAAAAAAAACATTTCCATCATCCAGATTACATATAAAAAGCGTATTTATCTGAATGTTTTCGAAAGGATTAGGTGGAGAAGCTGAACAGCATTTGAACGGATTAAAATAGATTGTGTTTAACCAGTGTCTGTAAGCTGCATTCGTTGTAGCGTCAGGCCACTTTGGTGAAATAATCCTCTGAATCTACTCTGCACACATCATACCTAACACTTTTTTTTCGTTCTGTACGTTGCCATCGTTCTCAAAAACCTGAGTATACATGTGTTGACGTTATAATACCGCTTGCAATGTAACGAACATTTCATCGGTACCGAGAGACAGATCATCTACGTGGCGAAACATTAAAGCGATTATACGCTTTGTTGCATTTTTGAGTACATTTCCTCCAAAAACTCAAACCATGTAGCCGAAATAAATTTTATTTATTTATTTAACAACCACGAATATGTGATAATCAATATTTTTTCTCAGATTATTCCATGTGATCTTAGTGTTTTCATTTATACACAGATCATTGCTATGGAAACCCAAGTGAGATAAATATCCGTGATCTCTATAAAAAATATATATAATTTACCTAATTTTTGGTTCTATACATAAATTGTATATAAATTGTTAATATAATTTATGCAGCCTATATACGCCCAATTCGATATGTCGAATGCGACATAATTTTTGTACTTGGGAATATACTAAGGACACTACTAAAATCATACTAATGACAAAATTAAAACGAAATACCCTCTAATATCACGGCCGAATCTGATTAATCAAAATATTCGTCACATTTCCGGGGAATATCATATCTCCAGTATTCTCATGAACTTGATACGCAAAGACCATTGCTCATTTTGGTTGTGAAGGTTCATTGAGAGCGACGTAAATCTGCACTGTTTTATTGGAAACCACTGGACTGCGGATTACGAAACCGTATTGGTGATGGCACAGCGTATATATCAAGTATATATGGACTTAGCGATGTGGACAAGTCATGTGACCTCGCAGTTTCAGCATCACCAACAGCACAAATAATAATAACAACAATAGCAAAAGCAGCAACAACAAAAACAAAAACAACAACAACAACAACGAAAACATCAACAGCAGCAGCGTATGTAGATAAACGCATACGAGCGGATGGGTGGTTACGTGACACCTGAGCATGTGTGTGACCTGCTCGCGCATCCTCGACAGGGGTAATTAATCTAAGCCCATCAAACGAGCAACCACGGGCTCAGCCGCCGTCGGTACAGGTGACAAATTGCCTCGATGCTCGGGCCGGCTCACCACCGCCACCCTCGGGCTTCCCAATCCTTCGTAATCAAACCCTTCCTGCGAAAGCTTGCGCTTTCTCTCACTGAACGTACGTCACGCATGCTATATGCCATATACATATAGCTCACTACTCCCTTCGTGTACAACTGGCCTCAGGCACGCCCAAACTATTCGAGTTACCAGTTGGCGCAGTTGGTTAGTACAGTTGCGGCTTAGTCGGTGGGACCCGATGCGTCCCGGTCCAGCACAGTGACAGTGGCTAGCGCCGACTTCACCACCGGAAATTCGGGTTCGCCACGTGCGAACGAGCACGAGGCCGTTATCGCTACTCCGCCACTGCCGTTTCGTTCAGCATTTACCATTTACCAGTAGTACATAAAGTCACCAGTGAGCATCGACTGCGCACTCGACTAGCACTGCTTTACACGTGTTACTCGAAACGCTGACAGGCGTGCGAAGTGGCCACGCATGCTTCACTGTGGATAACCGCGACACTGAGGCCCGAACAGCAGGCCTGAGTCCACTTGTAATGCCAGATTCATTAACGTTAGTGATCGACTCGATTGCGTCTTGATTACGCGTGAGGAACAATGCGGCACTATTTGTCGTGAAGTAAATAAAAAAGTTTAGCATAATGTTACAAATGAATTACAATCATCATTGGTTTCTCGAAACCTTTGAGCATACGGAGAAGAGGCAATGACTAGGCAAGAAGTGTTGATGGTAACGAAATGATGTGCTCGGAAATAATTCGTGGAATGTCAGATTGTGCCCTGAATTTACAATTCGGTTTTTTTCACTTGCAGAATGTCAATCCACCAAATGACGTCAGACGCCTTTTTCCAATCGATTTGATACGATAGTCATTCTTATCGGATGAACACTGAATTTATGCATTTATTTGGATAGATTTACCGTGGGTACCCAGATTTACTTTGGTCAAATGATGATTTTAGATGCATTAGAACATATGCCATAAGACTTTACTGCCGGTCGTATACTCGCTCCGGTGCACGTACAGTATTTGTTCCACTAGAATGTATAACCGTAATATACTCGAAACAGCCTACGCATCCACATGCATGTGGAACATACATTACGATAAATCTTGGGTCTAGCAAGAAGAAGGATGACATCGCTACTCAACGATCGCTCGTAAGGCGTTTGTCCGCCCAAGTTGTGCCCAATGACCTGATATACAATACACTTGTGCTTTTGTACCGTATCAATAGCATCACGATCTAGAAAGTCTTGGCGAAGTTGCGTTAAGGTGAAGAGCCTTCTTGTCGACTTCCACCAGATATCTTGCACTACCTGTTTTTAACCTTTTTTTCTTGCTCAAGAGTCTCTCTTCGAGATGGGCATAGTAGTGGAAGTAAAATTTTCGCTGAGCATACTTGAATTACGAAGAATTTGAAGACCCTACTTTTTTCGAGACAATTTGCAGTTTCAAGGGTTCCTTGTCCTTTTATATTTCGCCTACTTCAGAATAAACAAACAAACACAAATCAGCGTGATTTTGAACGAGAGAAAAAATTCTCTTTGAATAATGCGTATTATCCGAATGATTAAGACGCACTTTTACTACTCAAATACACTTTAGAATATGCGGGTTAGTCATCCTCCTACTCGTTGATATTCAGTAATTTTTCTTTAGTTATTTCAGATCCAATTCTGAGGTACACATGGAAGGGTTTTTGTCAGTCCACTCCTCCCATCCATCCACCTCCAGCTAATCTTCACATGATGTACGTTCCTCTCTTTCAATCATTCCGTTGTACGGGTGCAAATACTACGCCTACTACGTCAAAAAATATCGTGTGCGATACTATTTGAATACACTTTGGACTCCGCGGCTTAATCGCTCGACGACTGTTAGACATTTAATAATTCTAATTTCATTCTGATTACGGTATCGCGTATGAGATTTTAGCGCTCCCTTCTAACGTTCCACTTTCTCTACATACATTTCTTGGGTTAGCGGGCTGCTCTTGTAGTTGTTTGGAGTAGGAGGGTTATGCAAATCCCCAAAAGCCCCTGAGGGAAGGTTTAGCTCGTCGGAAATCTCGGGTATGGTTAACCCACCAGGTAACACTGCTGGCCAACGAGATACGTAGAGGGCAGCGTATCATAGAAGCAGCAACGGAACATCCGTCGATAAGATCAGCCGGGCGAGCTGCTGCTTCTTCTTAAGCTCAAACTATACGATATGCGCACCGAGTAGCAGTAGGTATACCTTCATCTATAGCATGTAGCGGTGTGATGTACAGATATATATGTATACATATATATGTACATCACACCGGTATATATATTTGCAGCGACCACCATCGTTCCCTGAAATTGCCTAGCGCGACCAGCTGCTCGTTTCCATTCTCCGCGGACCACGTCATCGTCCACTTATGGTTATGATATGACTGAGAAGTGGCAGCACTACGCGCTCGAAGGGTTGAACCTCCCTCCGGTGATGCTACACTGACATAGAAGAACGCTGACCCAAAAAGTAACATCGTCATCGTTGTCTATAGATAGAACATGATAAAAACTCATCTCAGCATACACGAACACACGCTACGCTGGTTATGTAACCTCGTCGTTCATATGATAACAGCAGACAGCGTTGATTGAATTGACATTTTTTAGTGAGTTTCTTTTTTTTGAGAATAGGGAATGTTATAAAAAGACAGAGAGAGAGACGAGGACGAACGACAGAGAGACGACCTTTTATGGTTCTTGAATGATGATTTAACCAAATATTGTAAAAATAAAAATTCCTTGCGAAAACGAGGGATGAAAAAATGTTAGGGGTATCGTTTGGACGTAAATTCATATTTGAATGAATACATTTCACAGCGTAGATCGAAGTCAAATCCCGAATAAAGTGAGAGTAAAGCGGTCAAAAAAACAATTCCGCATTTTTTGCAAGTTTATGTCTTCTAGAATATCATATTATAATTTCACGGTCGAATCTCAAATAGCAGTATCTGTCAGATTTTTTGCAACTCTAAGACAAATTATCCGATTGACTTGAAGTTTTTACGGCATGTTTTAAGCATATTTTGTTAAACAATGATCTATGATTTTATAAACTTTATTTCTAATTTTAATTAGCCGTTCACAGAAAATCTATTCTTTGAAGCGAATTTAGTTAATTTTATTTTTTAAACTTGGTCATTTTCTCAGATTTTTATATTTTTCCTAAATCTTGTATTATGATACGAAGAAATCCTACTCATTGAACACCGTTTTATGTTCGTTTATTGTTTTAGGCAATCTAGTAGCTGCAATCACTGCAGCAGCAACTTGTTTTTTATAAGCCATGGGAGATAGCGCATAAGTCGCTTGGGTTTTATTATTTTTATACCAAAAAATTATTTTATATATTTCATTTATAATATTCATTTCCTCAGAAAATTTGATGTGATAGTTTCTTTTAAAAAAATTCTTGAAAGTCTAATTTTAGAGCTAAATCATTGATATAGCGTCTTTACGTCGTGATGAGTATTGTATACAATACGTAAAAAAGACAATAAGATATACGACGATCATTCATCCTTTCGCACTAGAGTAGATCCTTAATAAACGATGCAAGATGCGCGTGGGAACAAATGCACCGTAGAACAGAGTGGTAGTGAAGAATGGAAAGGACGAGTCGCGTCGTGTTTTCCTTACTCGATTTATCACTTGGGACTCATACCGCACTGAACGGTGGTGATCATGGGTCCTCTCTGCAAGTGGTACGCGGGACGAGTCCAGATATTCGTAATTACTTCCGCGCGTTTCTCCGAACTTGCTCATTTCTCAAGTCAGCAGACGCAAATGCGACTACGCCGGAAACTAGGCTTATTGACTTTACGTAGAAGAATCGCTCGTAAAGCGTAATTGTTCACTCTTACATTTTTCTTGCCTTGTAACATAAAAAAATTTCGATTCACACCCTGTAAATCAAGCGTATCATGCTCGAAAAAGTCATCATAATGTAAAAGATAGGGATCAACATTTACTACTGTTTTTAATTCATGATTATTGTTGCAATTAAAGTAGCCAAGTCAGTGAGCATTTTTTTTGGTAATAATTGTAAGAACTACTCTCCCGTTCACCGAAGTAACATTTTTAAATATTAATTTTCTATTCTCATTATTATTGAATAAATGTTATTCAAAAATAATATTTATTCAATAAATAGTTTTTTTTTTTCAAGTGCAAATACGTCAGGAATTCAAAGTAACTGGAAAACAATGTCTCTACATGAAAGATGTCATTTTCGTTAGCTTTCGAGTGAAATGTTTGAAATTAATGTCACGTTCCGACGAGTATAATTTTTTACTGAAAAACGGAGGAGTTATTTTTAAATTTAAGAACGGACATTTTTTAAAAACCGAACAAGTAAAACCATATTTCTTGTTATGGGTCCAGAGTGGATATACACTGAATAATTGATGCAATACGTGACGGTGAGTGTTGGACGGTATTTTAGAGCACTGTGGGTGACTATAATTTCACGGGACGCGAATTGTAAAGCTGCTACTTGACAAAAAGTTGATTGAAGCGCGTTGGTACGGAGAAAGAGGGAGAGAGCATTGGTGCGCAATAGAACAAGAGTGGTTATAGTGGTTCAAGTCATCCGCGTGCCATTCGCATCGAGCTAGCGCCTCGGGGTGGTATAAATATGCGAGAGTTTAGTATTGTAATTAGAGGTCTCCCAGGCGACGGTTCTCGGTGCAGTCCAAGTCGGATGTAGCGAAAAGGGGCTTGGTGGGAGCGAAAGGTGAGTGGATGAGTGGGTTGTTCGCTTTGGTAGGAATGGCAAGGTGGAATCGTTTAACTGTAAGAGAGGGTGAGAAGGGGGTAGAAAAACCGATTATATACATCTTCTTCCTCTCTTCGGCATAGAACGCCTCTTCTAATAGCAGCAGCCGTTGCTGCTGCTTGTGTTGCCCTTTTCACCGTTGGGTGAAGACCAAAGTTTCCGCATTCTCATCTCCACTTCCCGTTCTCTTCTCTTATTCCTTAACGTTCTTTCTCCGTCTCGATCTTGCGGCACTTTTCTTGCCTTTATGCGCGAACGAACTCCCTTAATTTATCCTTAAACGTTTTCACCTTCGTCCTAATAGGACGAATAAAAAAAAATCTACTTTTATACTTACTTTATAATTTGATAATTGAAAAAATATAAAAAATTCTAATAATTAACCAGCGTTGTAACTATCACATTTACATCTTTAGATTCTATTCCTTCTTTAAGAAACCTGTAGTGGTTCATTTTTTGTATATTAATCTTCTTTGCAAATATATTTTTCTCACAATTTCATGTTCTTCATTATTTTTTGTATAAGATTGATTTTGAAAACGGTATAATCAAAGCGTCATTCGCACGTAATGGCGTGGTCACAATTCATTGTCAGTCCGTTGCTCTATACATACCTATAATTCCATGGAATCATTTGACTATGCACGAAACTTGCGGGGAAATTAAGCTTCAAGCCTTTAAACTCTAGCATTACGTATTATCTCGAGTGTGTATACGGTTGTTATGGAATTTTCCCATAAGCTCTCGAGCGGATTGTGTGCATCGAAGCAATACCTTAGGGGCCCCCAAGGGGCCGTGAGGCGATTGAGTGTACTGCATTGAGATGAAAGTGGAAATGAGTTGAGTGTGCACACGGTGCGTGCATCGCGCTATTGAATCCGTTGTTGAAAGCTTGTTGTGCCTGTAGCACACAGTTACGTTCATTGTATTGCTAGTACCTTCGATCCACCTGAATTTCTGCGGGCTGCGGTCAATACATGTTGAAGCACCAATGGACTGCATACATACATGTATAGAGATAGGATCGTACTGTCGTACAGCAAATATTCAGATGCATGTCCTTATGCATGGAGACTCGACGTGGTTCTCCTGCAATACTACTTAGCATTGCACAGAAACGTACGGGGCAATCTACACCAACTTGACCTGGATCCGATCATCGAACTCGCGAATCTGGTCGCCGATGTTTTATGTCGTTTTTCAAAGTCTCAAAGAAAAGCGGATTTTATTTCAAATATTTCTCCTTTAGTCAGTCACAAAAAAAGTGAGCTGGCTAAAACATAACTATATTTCATGATACTTATTGAGTATCGAAGACAATAACAATAACGTTTCAAAGCGTTATCGAAAGCCCGTGAGCTTAACCATACCGGCGGAAGCTTTTTAGAGGTTATTTCGCTTCACCCATGAGTTTGTTGGGGTATATAATGCGATGCGGTCTGCGAAACATGTTTGAAATCAACGCCACACCGGCTTATGTTTAACGAGTCAAACACGACCGAGCCACGACCGAATTATTACTCGCAGCGTTCAACAATTGTGCATATCGTATACACCTACGCAATGCTTACAATAGTAGCTATAACCATTTATGAATGCAGGCACCAACTGCACTGGCTCAAATTGTAAAATATGACGAATTGAGCTTTGTGCTCGATCTTAGTTATTACGTACCATGTACTGGTTTTGCTGTGTATTTATAATTCTAGAAACTTTCGTCGAGAGGTTAATTAACGAAACTTTAATGCAACTGAAATCCGAAATATAAAAGAGCTCAGGTCTGCTATTTCTGTAACTCGCTGTATTATATACTCTCTTAATTCGTACATACGTTCTCTCGCGAAAACTTTCAATTACCGAAATACCGACTGGACCCTTGGACACAACTGTTGTAAGGTAGTAAACCGTTTGTACGCACCGCAATTACATAAGGACTTCCGCCACCGGGGTACAATAGACTTGTGCTGTGTGCGGTCGATTATTACCGACCGAACATAAGTCGATGCACTTCTGATTTTCGCCGCTGGCGCATGCATCGAAATGATCGTGTTTATGTCGGAGACGCAGCGGTGTTTATTTTATGTTGTAAATACCGGTCTGCTAAGTTTTTGTATACCGAATAATTTTGTAATACCGAAAAAGTTTTTGGAAGTCAAATAAAGTGCTGCGGATATGATATAGAAATCTGAGTGGTCCACTACCAAATGATAGAGTGCTTCGAAACCGTGATTTCACCAAACGAAATGGTCTAAGGGTTACATTATCCCGATATGTGAATGTTTCACAGCGTGGTTAAAGGTTATTCTATGTTCCTTTTCGAGTTTCATTGCCTAGTTCTGGGACATTAAGGCAGCCTTGTTACTGCCTTGTTTGCCGAGTGGTCGAAGTGGTGTCTCGGTAGCGCCAATGTCACCACCGCACGAAACCTTAGAGGACGCTTCGGTCTCGCCTGCAGCACTTGTACCACGATGCTCGGAGAACCAACGGCAGTATAGCGGTACACCGCAATTCCTACGAATTTGTTACTTCGTTTACCTTATCCGGCTCTTCCGGGAGTCCTACATCTCCGTTTCCTGGATAATAAAGACGTTTATCGCCATTTTTAGTGTTATTAGACTTGCGGGAAACCAACACATCGGCTATTCGGTGCTTTTTAGTATACGCCCTAGATCGACGTGTTGTAAAACCTACTATGTGCTTATACTCTGTACATATAGCAAATTCATTGAATATGCATATGTATTATATTTTATATTTAGACGGGCGAATGTACCTTAAGGCTCTCGAAGATGCGTTAGGGGAGCTAACAGTGAGTTCGGACAAGTACTTCACCAAAACAGATGAGTTTTACTAACAAACTATGAGTTCTCCCAACTATTTGTTAGTCCTCATAACTCATACTTTTTCTCGGCCCACGTTAACCAGCGTTAGTATTATATTTATTGTCGATGAAACTCGTTGCGTCGATCAAATAATGCTATTTTATTGTTGAATATCTGTGCTCGAGGGAATTATACTGATATATGGAGTAACAATGCACTCGTGAATGCAGTTGATGTATTGTGTAAATGTGAGGTTATTTATGGAAGCATTATTATTTATTAGGTAGTTTATAAAAAGTTTATTGCAGATGTCTTGACATAGAGAGCGAAAAACGCAAAAAGCGTTGCGAACGGTTGTCGAATTAGAGCAGGTAGTGCAGTGTGTAAAAGAAGGAAGCAATTTGGCAATCACTCATTTTAGAATGATATTTGTGTTAAAATGCCGATGGGATAAAAATATATGATGACTATAATAGTTTTTGTTTATCGCAGTGAGACAAAACTTACTTTCGCAATCCCTGAAAGTATTGTTCAGAATTGCCCACAGCCTGTTCGTTCGATGGTGGGAATAATGCCGTACATTAGAACATTTTTAACGTTGTTATCACGAATGTTGTCGTTGCGGTGAAGACGACATGCTGGGATTTCAACCCATAAGTTATTAACCGTTTTTTTGTTTGCCTAATATCAACTTCTGCTTCATCAATCATATTGGTGATTGTCTCGTCCTCTCCTATTCCATCTAAATGGTAATGATATTAGTGCGTGCATCATGAAGATATGAACAAATTGTAAAATGGACAAGAAGCTTAAACTTGATACACTTGGAAATGGAATTAAAGAAGAGAACAAGGGCAAATGCAACCTTAAATTATCGTATCGGCTAATTGTTACAAACTGTTCGAAGCCCTCGTTGGATCGTTAATTCGGGTTCGGTGACGTTCATAGTGGCTCAATATGCTGCTAGGGTTGCTGGTTTCCAGCATATTGCATCGACAACCGTGGCCCAACAGCTCGATCCTTGATCAGGGAATCTCATTCCCCGTTCCCTTCACACGATTCCCCATTTCGCAGTGTAGATGGCTTGCTCATCGTGATTACGCGAGTAAACCGGCTCTCGCACTAGCTCGTACCCGTAAATTTATGTCGTCCTGAGACCAAGACTAGAGTGAGAGAGTGCGCGGATCCTGTACGTGAGATTTGTAGCAATATGAGGTTTCATTTGCAAACCCAAGAACTGTTACTACCTACTGTGATTAAGTGCACACTGAATAGTTGAATAAATGACTGTTAACAGTGGATACGAACGTGCAACGTTTTCATGCAATAGGCGCAATATCGATTTTCCCGTCTCTTTTCACCGAATGTTACCGATGTAACACGAAAATACATTCATAGAATTGTAATTACAGTGTTCAATGTAGATCCTGCATTCCAAATGTCATTTGTAGTCTAATAAATGTACACGATACTGCTGTATGCCAGGATTCTCAAATATGACTACATATTTTATATAGTATCATGTGCTCACAGATCATATCGGTCAGATAAGCTCAACCCCAAGGTGCATTTTCACTTTTACCACCATTACGATTGTAACAACCTTGAGTATAAAGTTAGCTCAACAAACATGTATGTTTTGTTCCGAATATAAAATCGAGAAAATAATAATACCGAAATGAAAGTCATATGCCCAAAGTGTGAGGGTCCTTTGTGATTATTAAGGATACGGAGAGTACAGATGACTGAAGTCTAACAATGAATATATGACAAACCTTTGGAAATAAATGAATTGGAAAAGCGAATTCAAATCCAGTGATTGAAGGCTCTTTATTTGACAAGGTGTCTCCATTGGTGTGAAAGATTATTCGAATAATAGAAAAGCGTCGGTTCGAAGTTAGTGGTGCGTGTTCTAAGAACGAGGGTTGAAGATCGGAGAAATCGTCTTGATTCTTGCTTTCTCCTTAGTAAAACTCATTATTAATTTCAATACGCGCTCTACGATACGATTGGTGATCTAGACGAGCGGCACCTCATTTTGTCACCCTCCAGCGGTGCTTCGCTATACTTTCGCTATATTAGATCTCGAAAGCACGATGCCGACCAGGACATCCGACAGCACAACGACGACATTTATATTCATAACCGAACCGGGGACGGACGTTCCCCCTTCCGCTCAATACTCCTCGCCGTCAGCAATATTTACCCTCCACAAATATGACGTAGAAATCTTTCATCGAATACTCGAACGCTTTCTCATTCTTCTTTCTCCCTCGTTTCTCTTTTGCTTCTCTTTACGCTTCCGTTCAAGCAGCCGCTCTTCTCGAAGTATATGCTTCAGAGCTCCTTTATATGTATCTTCGTACTTTCATACTATATTTTCGACTTAGTCCTTCGGGGCCTAAAGAAATTTCTTGGGCTGTCGATTTTTGCTAGTCCGACCTGAAAAACGCTTAAACATTTCTGTATACATCATCGTTGCATACTACTGTACACGAGTATATACTTATTCGAGTGGGATGCTCGGATTCCTCGCTATCTCCTTCACCCTGCAGCTAGATGGCAATGCAGATGCCGAGTAGTTTCTTCACTATACTTTACTGACAGTCTACCATCACTTAGAGCTACCGAGGATAACCTGAGGCAACCATTCGAATGTAACATACTGTCAATATGAGTCACTTCGTTCGATTTCGAACACTCAAAAATCCGACCACTTTCAATATTATTGAAACTTTGCTATCATTTCAAGTTGAAGTGAAGGTAAGTGAATTTTTTTTACAAATTTGTATAAGTTCTAGTTATTTCGATAGGATTTAATTGAAAAATTGTACAATTTTCATTCAAATATCTGTATCAGATGTAGAGCATCTTAGGGGTAAGGGAAAGTAGGAGACATTAGCAAAATTGACGTAACAGTGTATTAGCTGGCCCAACAAAATATTCTCCTTCGTGAGTGCAAACAAAGGATCCCTGATTGTAATTCTGGTGGCAAGCTATTAAGCTGGCAATTGGAATATACTAATTGGGTGTTGT
Source organism: Tromatobia lineatoria (assembly GCA_949699805.1). Taxonomy (NCBI): domain Eukaryota; kingdom Metazoa; phylum Arthropoda; class Insecta; order Hymenoptera; family Ichneumonidae; genus Tromatobia; species Tromatobia lineatoria. Next base: position 8,790,785 of record OX453052.1, read on the forward strand.
AGACAAGAAAACAAAATGATTTTACCATTCCTAGAACTATTGTTGTGTATTTTGTAATGCTTGTTGGTTAAATCATGTTAAAATTGTCCAAAGAAAACTTGCAATTCTTCTTTTCTGCTCTTAAGTTTTTTAATCGTTGTCTCAGGAGAATAGCGGGAGCCACTTCGCATCGCTGTAACTTTTAATTAGCAAAGCCACCTTCGCTATCTTGGGGTTGGTTAGTGCTTTGAGCGGCTTAACGACGATTTTTACTCATTACGAACACTGAGTCGGTGGGCGGTCTGAAAGAAGGGGGGATTCCCCGGGGTCCGTTGTAACCGCCTAAGAAGACGAAAACCTCTCAGGGGTACAGCAGCTGCGCGCGATTTTCAACTCGGCTTCACGGGACGTCTTCAGTATCTCTCTTGAGTCTCATTGTTGAATTCTCCTGCTGCATAATATTCTCGGAGCCACTTTATAATGCCACTGTTACTGAACTAGACTCGTTAAAACAAGCGAATGAGAGAGATAGTAGGGAAGGGTCCGACAAAGCATACATATAAAACTACATTTCTGGCCGTTATTCTCAAAAAATACCACAGAAAGAATGGTTTTAGTGCATCACTAAAATTGGAATAGGCAATAAAATATCGTACTAGTAGTACACTGAGCAGCAAGATTTCATTAACGGCAACGAAATGGGCTGATTGATTATTTTTCATTGATTTCAACGAAATACTCCTTTGATTCCAAGAATATCGTAATTTTCAAAGAGAACATTCCATTGACTGTAAAGAATCAATTGCTTAGTGAGCATATAGTAAAAAAATAGTTTCATTGTTTGAAGAAACGTTTTCATTGATTCAACGAACAGATATTGTTGATGGCCGCGAGTGTCTATACAGCTGTCGTAGATATTAAATTTGGTAAAAATCGATCGGTTAAGAAATTAGGGTTTCATAGGATTTTATAGGTGAACGTTAATTTTGGATATTGTACTCCATCGCCTTTTCGATGCGAGACTTCATGTTCCACGTCGTGTTCAAAAGCGCGAAAGCATCGAAAAACAAAAAAAAATGAACGAAAAATTAACTATTTATATGAACTCACCCTTCGACTGTTGCCCTCTTTCGGATTCAGATCTGATGCCACAGTTCCAAATATCGTCGGCTGAAACAACAACAAAAACGTAAACATTATTTCGATATCCAAGTTAAATAACCGAAAAAGTAAATTGTGAACAACAATAATAAGCCGAGATGAAATATGTAATCATCCGTAATATCGCAGTACCGAACAAATTTAGCGATGCACATGAATATCTTAATTGGATAAATAATTAAAGTTAAAATTCTCTCCGAACTGAATACTGATTTATTTAACGATCCGACGGGGTCGGCCATGATAATAAAATCCGCCGTAGACCTACTATCGCTGTATGCTACGCTGATTACATAGGTAACTTTGATAATAAACTCATATGTTATCGATATTGAATCATCACTGATTCATATATTTTTTGAGCAGCTTTTCTATACCATAGTTCGAAACTTCTAGTAAAAGACTTTATATTAGCAATTAGACAGGCTCATATCGATTACAATATAATTCAATCGATTAATTAATAACATCAAATTTCAGAAACAAATATCAGTAATGAAGTTTGATCCGAAGGTAATCAATTGAATATAGTCATTTATTCGATATACCATCTAATTGGCAAATAAAAAGTTACAGTTTATATTGAATCATTAGCGCTATGAATCCTAAGCTTATGAAATGAGGATAAGTCGCTGTCATAGCCAGAAGAAAAGAGAGTAGGGAAGAGGAAATTGGCTTATTTTCTTAAACTTATTAATGCGAATAATTAAGTTGAGGAGTTAAAATACTATGAAACTTTAATGCTCTTTCTTAGCTGTGCACCGAGGGCTACGATAGAATACTTTTAAAGTGGTGCAGAGCCGAAATACACCGTAAAATGTGGGAGCTCGATGGTCGCAAAATAAGTTAGAATGGTAAGAAAAAGTATTCATAGTCGAACGCGAGTAGAAATGGATACTTTAACCGTAAATAAAAGTTAAATTACAAAACGCGAACATTATCATAAAAGCGATGAATCTCGTAAAGCTCACGCACAGTGCAGAATGGGAGTCCCATTTTTAAACCGGTAGGTTAAGCGTATTCACATGAGAAGCTTAAATACTTAATCCTTTAATCGTTAAGCCCGCTTTCCGGTGTACGCAAAACGTAATTTCTCGTAAATGTCCAACACTTTTGTTTCCTCGTAAAGGAAGCATTGTATGCGTGAAAGTTTTTGTCAGAGATTTTCATGTCGGTATAATGAATACAGAAAGATCCAAAATGTCGAGAAAGTATGTGCCATTTTCCTTCTAAGCACAATAACTGTCATAATTTTTCATGTATTTTCTTTAAATTTAGCACGGAAGTAGGCTATCATATAATAACGTTTAGGGTTTCATGACAATGAAACAAAAGCGAATGAAACTTCGCGTAGGCCAATTATTTTCGCAGTGTTCTCTGGGTCATGCGCATGTGTAACTGATCGGGTCTCAAAGCAATGCGTTTATCCAATCGGTTGATCCATTGACAAAAAATGAATCCCTTAGGTTTTCTCTAAAGGGAAAGAATAATTTTCCATTTGTCCTTGAGTGAGTAGGGCGCAGTTGTTCTGATAACAAAAAATTACTTTTTTGAATGACTCGTCCCCTTCAAAAATGTTCGGATTAGGAATACACTATTACGAAAAGTCACAGGATACCTGGTTTCTGATACAGACTCATCCGTTGGGTTGGTTGACCATTAGCCATTCCTGTCAAGCTCGCGTGGTTCATCGACCGCTTGGCCGTCATTGGTAGATGTAATTAAAACGTTCCGATGTCGCGGCAACGCCAATCATAATTATGCATTAGAAATGTATCATGATACAGAGAAGCAGAGGGCGACGTATCGCCAGGGAGAACGTCATTGCCGTTGGAAACTGAGCATTCACGACAGTTCGTATTACAAGTGCAACTGCGCCATCGATTATTCCGCTCGCTTTTTTTACAATTTGACATGCTCCGCGACCAACTCGACCCGACATATCTGACATTTATCGACGGTAGATACCAATTTGTCGATGGAAGTGCCATTAATATATATTTTTTGCTTTTCCCTTCACGAATATAGCTCGTTAACCAATATCGACCGAGCCCTTGTCAATTAGACTCAGTGAAAATATCCATAACCGAATAATTGACAACTAGATAATTAATATCCGAAATAATGTCGTAGGTTCAATTGTATGGAATCTTCAAGTAATTTTATAAGACACCTTCTATCTAATTATAGAAACATACACTTTCAATTCGTGCCTTCTTCATTTGATTATTTTAAACCAATAAACCGAGATAAAATGTCCAGAAATCTTTGAGCGAGTAACTGGAGAAGCAATTGCAAAAAGAGCTGAGCAAATGATACCGGAGAAGTACACGAGGTTGCCTTGCCAATTTAGAGACCTTTCACTGTCCACCCAACGAGTAAAGTTCGCTTTTTACGTTGAGACCATGCGATGAAATTTCAAAGGACAAGTATTGGTCATCCGATGCGACCAGCTGATGGCATCGTAGCCAGGGAACTTCATGATGTTTTCGATTCCAGTGAGGGAAACCCTTGAAGAAAGGGCACTGTGCTATACGGCATTGGATAAAAATGATTCGTGGGAAAAAGATTCATCTGAAAGAGATTAATACGAAGTACATTCACATTCGATACATTCGTAAAAGATTGATCTGAAAAACATTTATCCGGAAGAGATTCATCAGAAGAAGATTTATCCAAAAAATACTCATCCGGAAAAAAAATCATCCGAAGAAAAAAAAACAATCAGGAACACTTGATAAAAATTCTTCAAGTTTTAAAATCAAAGTGAAAAAGTAATCCCAAAAAAAACTCAATGGGTAAAAAAATTGAAGCAAGTACATTTACATAAGTGAAAATCCACCCCAAAATGCACAGTAAATTTTTTTTAAACCTTAGTGCTGTACAAATTTTGCTTACCAGAACCAGTACTTTGATGGTTGACCCCCAAATCGGAGAATGTTCTTGCAACTCACGGTAGAAATTAAGTAAACAAAACGCGAGCGATACTTCTATTCAAAAATGCCAAAAGATTTGCCATAAAACGGATTCATATCGTTTAGAGGAATTTATGAAAATAATTTGAAAATATTATTACAATTAAAATGATAAAGAAGTTCCTACAGGTCGGTTATACAAGTGGAAGAAAGAAAAAGTCGGGTAGATGTACTTGTCTCAAGACGCTGCCGCGTCTCTTGATGATGAAATTTCCGGAATAAAATATCGAAACTGATATCGGGTAAAGTGCTGGACGGAATGAGAAGAGAGTTGCCAATGCAATGGAAAAAGTAATCAACGGTGAAATTGTGGACGATTGTATCTGATTTCCGAGGAATATTCATCAATAGCTTCGGAGGAAGAACCTGAACAATTGCAATTTGCCATTTTCGAGCATTAATGATATCGTCTGTTCGCGTAAAATCAAGTACAAACTTTTAACCATATCCGCGAACGGAAGAATGTCGTTCTATCGAATCGCCAAATTATCTATTCTAAGATAACCTTATTTCCTACGATTTTACCTCGATCGACGAACTACTAAAATAAAGAACCAGGAAATAAGGATCAAATATAGATTTTCAATCAACATCCGAAAGACAGCAGACGAATTTATCCCACAAACAACCCTCACGGGTAAAAAAATTGAGACAAGTACATTCACATCAGTGGTATATCAATGTTATAAAAAATACGAGTAAATGCAGAAAGAAGATATATTTCGTTCTTTGTTAAATCAATTATCAAATATCTAACGAGCCAGGAATCAAGAAATAATCTCACCTCTTCTCTCATGCATCCAAATCGAAAAATCAATAGTTAACAAATCACAATCAAAATGCAGCTGGCAAATGAGTAAAACAGAAAGATATTGGGGAAGGTGCACAGTTACTAACACGGATGGGCGGAGTCAGTACAAGGTCAGCCGGGAACGATAAATTGACCCCTCCAGCACCGTCTCCATTCGAGCGGTAGCTATATGTACACAGGTAATGTGTGTACACGCGCGAATATACCGAGATCAAAATGTCCATCAGCGGGCTTAGTAACCACCTGTATGTCGTCGTCACGACCATCATCAGCTTGCTTGTCGCGCCTTCGACATTTCACCAAGCTCATGCGAGCCTAGTTTCCGACGGTGAGCCGATTAAACTTGGATTTACGAACTCAATTAATATAGATTCTAATATAGATCAATTTAACAGCAATGAAAGTAGGTTTCTTGTGAATGCGTATGAACAATCAGGGTTCGAAATTTCGGCATTCGGCGATGTAACGTGAGTGCAATATAGTGGAAAAAATGCATCATAAAGTGGTATACGAAATAACAGTTCTTGACGTACCCACAAATGAAATCAAATCTTTTAACTATAATATGCAGATAAAGTGTTGTAATGTTAGTGTATGGAATTTTGTCGAAGAGGAATATTCGTTGAAAGCAAAATATCGACCTGGCTGACGGTAGAGAAAGAAAGTGGTAAATAGGTTTCCGGCTCACTCGGAATGTCATGCAGGTGAACATACACGGAAAAAAATCGTTTGGGGGCTACCAAAAAGAAGTGTTTTCAACTTAACTCTTGTTTCTATTCTCACAATCCTATCTAACATTAGAATAGTAATATATTGTATTGCTTATTTTAGAGTTGTTGTTTTAATCTCATTTAAAATCGTGATAATTATAAATAACATTAAGTTGACAACGCAAAGATTTTGGCAGTCGGGAAACGAATAGTTTTTGAGAATTAAATTTTTGATTTGCGTACAACCGTCATCACTGCCGAAGAATTGTTTCGCGCAGAGGTATAAAACATAAGGTACATTCCCTGCAAAGGGAATAGAAGATGGGTACGTGCGTTACTTCATCAACCATGAGACGAGAGCCAAGTACCATTTTAACATCGCGAAGTGAACTGTCTATTGCCATGAGCAGAACCAGAGGTAGTACAACCGGCTGCAAATGACGAGAGCGAAGGACCTGGTGAAGAGATAGACATGTACTCGATCGATTCCAGCCACCCCTTCGGGATAAGCGGTATACCCACACCCATTCAGGAACATCACAACGTCCATGCGGGGAAACCTGTTCGTTTCGCCAAGCGTTCTGTCGTGCTGGCTAAAACACCGTTCGTACACCGCCTCAGCTACTGTGGGTTCCACCCGAAAACCAGACACGACCCTGCGATAGACGAGACAAGCAGTAAACCAGTTCTAAATAGCGCACTTTGACTGTAAAATTGAAATGGGTACGTCGTTCGTGAATGCAGTTCCTCCGTCTTTGCTCTACAAGACAAATACTTGAAGCTCCATGGAAATGTTGTGGTACGTTGTCGAACGTTTGTCATCAGTGAATCAATTGGAAACAGCATTTAATACGAAATCAATCATTTTGGGAACAATTGCTGCGCATAGAATTTTTCAAAAAACACCATTAAAAGTGCATATTATATGCACCACTTTGGCGAAGTGTGTGTTTTATCCTGATATTTTTGTTCATCGAGAAACGACCATATTGGAAACCTTAGGAACCACTCCCAATGATGCACTTTCACTTTACAATTGGGATGAGTACCTCGTTCGACAATGCAGCTTCTCTGTCTTTGCTCTATAGGACAAATACTTGAATTTGCACGGAAACGCTGTAGTAAACTGTTGACTGACAACGATGAACCAATCGGAGATAGTATTGTAATAGCAGTCAATAACTTTGGGGACAGTTTGTGCGCGTAGAAATTTTTCAAAAATACCATCAAAAGCGCATACTATCTACACAACTTTGGGAAAATGTGTGTTTTATCCTGATATTTTAGTCCATCGAGTGACAACGAAATTGGAAACTTTAGAAACCTATCGACGTCATCCATCACGCGTATTTCCAATAAATAAATTAATCGCCGTTGCCGTGTCGAGAACTGTAGGAATGAAAATCCACAGCAGCGACAGTGGCCGAACGTTGCAGCAGCAGCCGTAGCAGCAGCAGCAGCAGCAGCAGCAGCAGAATGATGCATTGCCGAGAACGATGGACACAATGGAGCGTAGAGTGCAATCTCTCTTTTAGGGCTTCGGATAGAAGAGAAAAAGAGTGGGGAAGTGGACCGTGCTGTGGCGGTACAGTGCAGCCGGCACATGCCAAGCCTGGGTCATCGAATCGAAAGTAAACAGCGCGTGGCTGCACATTCAACGATAGAGAATGTGCTCAGAGTATTCAGTATTATATTGCAGAACCGTACGCGAGTCGCCGGAACACTACCTCGTGCGACGATTACTGCACTTTTATCTATTCACTTACCGGTCATACCGCCGTTGACAATTAAATGCCGTTAAATTCACTCGAGGGCATCAGAGCGATGCTACTTCATGATCCTCTAACACTGTTCTTTTTCTTACCTTCTGTAATATTCATCATTCACGGCAAATCCGTTAAAATAGACCATTCATAATACTGCAAAATATGAGCCACCTTCACCTTACAACTTCACAGAGGATTGAAGGCATTTGAATTGTTTTATGACAACAGAAAGCGTCAATAACGCTTTTAGCATCGGTCTATTTTTATCCAACATTGAAAATTCAAGCATTTGCCGAACTGTAAAACGGAACAAAGTGGCTGATCTAAAGGAGAATTACACAAGGATGAAAAGAAAACATTTTGTGTAATAACAACAAGTATTTTAGAGTTGATGAAAGGATGTTAAATATCGAATAAGTGCCAAGGTGATTCTTTGAGCTGATCAGCATCCTAATACTTTTCCGTAAAATGGGATCGAATCCGGTCGGTGATGTTTGCCCTGCGGAAATGAAGGAATCTAATAATTGTACAGCGAACGATTGGATTTGAGGTCACTTCGAACTTCCGTATATATCTCGTGTACTGTACTTGGTTTTAGCGGGAAGCATTGCGGTTCGAATCGATGAAATTGTACCTATATTCTGGTACAACCTGCCAGTAAATGGCCAATGGTGAATCACACGAACGTACAATTCTCGAGTGATCGATACATCGCAGCCAGGGCAATAGCAGAATCTACTCTGGAGTACTGGCCTCTTTTCACGAACCCCGACTTATACTGTACTACACTACAGTCCGACTTGTAATTGAAACGTTTGCCTGTTTCCTCCGTAACATTTCGACCGTTCCGAGTAAAACCGAGGGGAGTGGCAGTCAGCACCGGTCCAGAAGTGCTCTCGAGCTTCCACCTAGTCCCTGTCGGCTTTTTATCGGGAAGTAACGACCATTCTCAGTTATATATATATACACGAAGGAAAAGTGGTGCAGGTACTTGATGATAGACGAATCTGAGCCGAAGGTGAAGGGATAGAATAAAAATCATGCGACCAGAATGGCCAAATAAATTACTGGATGAGACATCAATAACTATGGGGCGACCGACAGCAGTGGACGCGCGGTCGGTGTTCGGCTTCGGCGATCACCAGAGTTAAGCAGCATTGTTTGCGGCCAAAACTTGGATGGATGACCGCTTAGCGACTAGCTTCCGCGTAAATTGTTGAGCTAGAGGCAGTTTTTCTAGGTTTCTAATGTATTCTAATACAGTAGAAACTCAGTAAAGATAAAGCCGCCTGTGTCAGCCAGGTTTTCCGCAGTTTCTCTGAGCTCTCGTGCAAATGCGATACAGTAGCATCAGAAAGAGTGACTGCGGTCAACATCCTAGAGGGGTCTCGAGAAATAACATGAGGAATAAAAGGAAGGGGATAGTAAGAGCCAATTGGCGTACTTGAGGAATAAACAATGTAAAAAAAACTATGGGTCGAGTGAGAACATGAAGCCAGTTAAGAGGCCGCACACCTGTAGTCTAACCTCGATTTTCTTTTCAACTCATTTTATCTAACTAACGTGTGCAATGATGTATTTTTATTTCAGATTTTACAGAATCGAGGCAATTCAAGAAAAATCTTGCTGTGTCAAAGTACAAAGATAATCCGCACTGGATACAGGACTACGTCTGGAAGCCCCCTGAAAAGTACTATGGTCTTAGGTATTCCAGTAAACGAATGTATTTCAATTTTAATGAAGTGAAGTCTCGGTAAAAAAGTGTTTTTTTTTAAACGTGGGATCACATTCTTGAAGGGAATAAAAAAAGTATCCTTGAAAAACGTTATAGCTACTCAGGGAATGAGTAAATTTAATTTCCACTCAGGGAATAAGTAAATTTTAATTAAACGAAATTCCTTGGAAAATCGTTGGGGTCGGTCAGAGAAAAAGTGAATTTCAGCAAAATGTTCTCGAAAAGCGTTACAGCCACTTGAGTGAATTTGAACAGATTCTATTCTCCAAGTAAAAATGATGATTAGCTCTCGATCCTCAGCTTCATCTTGAAGGGAGGTGAAAAAATAAATTTTTGACTCACTCGCCCTTCTTAAAGTTTAATGTGCCAAAATGTTTCGTTTTGTCTTCCATGATCTAATGAAATTTATATTAATGACAATATGTGGGTAGAAACCGACCAAAATGGGAGATGGAGACCACCACCGAATCAAGAAGCAGCTCGTTCAAGCAGAAAGAACTCGAGAAATGGGAGAAAAAGATGCGCGATCTAAGCAATCGGGCAAGACGGAAATGGAAAATTTACGAAGCTCAAGAAAAATTGCAACCTAAGTCTGATGAAATGCTTTCAAAAGAAAGTAATAATAAAGACACCGAAGTTCCAGATGGGTGGATGAATAATTTGCATAATGGAAGGTGGGGCATGAGTGTCAACAAACCAGCTGGTTCAGACTTTTCAACAGATTCTCCAAAACGGTCAGAAAAATCCGATTTCGTCCGTCAACCGAGCGAAGGTACAACACTTCGTGGAATGATTCCGGACGGACGCTGGGAAATGAGTCTATACAAAGCACCAAAATATTTTATGAAGGAAATATCAAAATCTCAACTAAAATCATCTTCTACTATATCGCCAAAATCATTAGCAACTAGAACTTTGATGAGACAGCCAGATGACGGTGCTGCACGTGCTGCGACATTTTCGAATGACCGTTGGGGTATGAGCGTGGAGAAAGCACCGAAAGATTTCATGAAAGAAATATCAGAATCCCAAATAAAATTACTTCCTCGAGATTCTCTACAACCATTAGAAAGTATAAACTCGATGAGCCAAGCAGGCGACGATGTTACAAGTGCTACAACGATTTCTAACGGACGTTGGGACATAACCGTGAAGGAAGCACCGAAAGATTTCTTGAAGGAAACGTCGAGAAGATCTCAGATTTTAGCGATTTCCGGCAGTGTATGGAAACAAGATGAAGACCCAAAGTCGACAGGGAAAAGAAAACTTCATGGCGCGTCGGAGGTTCGAATGAAAAAGGTGAACGTGGCTGAAGAACCAGTAGAATCGAATCTTCCCAAGGTCTTTGCGAGCAGTCGATGGGGCATGAGCTGGGATTTGCTGCCTAGGGAGTTCCTGAGGGAAATATCGAAACGTTGTCTGTCGGGAATTCCGGAATTCTATAAGTTCACCACTGTGCATCAACGTGCACATCAAGTCGTGAACAACAATCTTCAGTCGTGGGAATTGATGTTCCCACAAATGTCGGGAATATCGAATATCCCATTATCGCGAATATTCCCGAGTTTAATAGGATCACCGAAATGTCCTGTCTGTTTGTTGATCAAGCTGAAAAACCTGCCAGATTGCAACTGTGCGTTACTTTCACAGATTCCCAACAGAGGACAATTTCTGTGATATCAAGAGTATCAATCGTTTGCGTACAAAAATATTAAAGTATTTCATAACAAAACTGTTAATGGCTATGTAATGATAGAATAAACCATAGTACCAATCGTTTACATGAAAATATATGCACGATTAATGACTTGGTCATTACTTGTCGAACACATTAAAAAATCCACTTACGAAAATCACATGTATTTGTCGAAATTCACCAATTTATTTCAGGGAAAAAAAATGTTCGCCATTTTTGGAAAATATTATTATGTTCTGTCATTTATAAATATGCTTCCAGCATTGTTATCAACGGCGTGATACACCAGCCAAAATTTTTTCGCCCAATGTTGAACGCCTATATCGCTGTCTCTCTTGCACCTCAACCCCCTGTCCGGTTTTTCAATTCTCCCGACTAACCGGCTTTACGTATCGGGAAGCCAAAAGCTTAGCCAAATTCCGCCGTATTTCCGCATATAATCTCAAAATTTGAGCCCTATCTGTCGAGAAGTTTAGAAGAAAATAGCTTTTCAAATTTCAAGCTCAGTGGGAACAAATGTTTTCATTGTTATCATTGGCATCGATTTTTTTACAAGAACTCTTGTGTGGCAATATATGTCTATTAAGGTTTGTATCACGATTGTTATACGCAGGGATTCGGGACTTTAGCGTGAGTGACCTGAGAGTTTCGCGTGAATATTAAAGATTTGAACATGTAATAAAAACTCACGAGTCGCTAAATCCGGGTTCTTTATAAATTCTTGTATTACCGCATCATACTCAATTTTTCAGAAAATAGGGATATAACAACAGTAACCAGATAGATGCTTAATTAATTTCCTATAATACATAAATTTCCCCTGTTGACTTGTCTTCATATACGTTGAAATATTGTCAAAGCTAACAACTTAATTCAATGTTCGACATATGCGATTATTCAACTATCCAACGCAACGAATATTCATTATTCGTTGCGTCGTTGCGCAAATAGTTACCGTCGAACCATTGGACCAAAAGGCTCGATGATTTTCTTCTGACCTGGAAAGCTTTTCGATTTGTACGATTCAATAAGTTTTCAGTTATCGATGTACCGACTTGATTTAATTTTCTTTTTCCAGCTTTTCAATTTCCAGCTTTTTAGCTGGCCATTATTATCTAATTGATATTTAATTAATCGGCGAATGCAAAGGTACTAAGCCGATAGAGAGCACATGCACCAATAGATCTATTTATTTATTTATCGATAAACCACTGCCGTACATGAGATCTATCATCAGTTCTGTGGATAGAACTGACGAAAAAAATAGTAATAAAAACATCAATTCATTTTGAGACTGCAAGTTGCAATATAGAAGTGATTCCGCTTCGATCTGATACATACATACCCTATCACCACCAAATGAATAGTAAACAACAAGTGACCAGTACAGCGAAAAATTTGTCGTTTTTTCAGTGACTCACATGAGATTTCTGAAACCATTGTTATGAACATTTTTTATTCTGCTGAATATGGATTGTGTTTCAGGGCTACTGAAAACGAACTACCATTAATGACCTCGATCAGTTTTCAATTAGAAAAATACGATCATTATCATTGAATTTTGGCTCGATCATTTCACAGCCTTTAGCGAAAAGCTTTTGACAAAATGAGTTAGAGTCGAATGTTCCCAAATAGTATATTGTGCAACAAGGGTAGAAAGTTAGCAACTGCGACGAGTGTGACAAGCTATATTCGCGTCGATCGATCGTTTTAACACTGCCATTAAACTAGCCTAATTAAACTTTGGGTTCGAAACACTGCCATCTACAGCACCGCTTTTCATGCACGTGTTACAAGAAGTGATTTTCAACATGCTTAAATGAAGAGGCGAGGAAAGATTGAGCAGAGTAAGTCGGAACACATATGTACATGAGAAACGATCTGGCATGAGCCGTCGTAAGTGGAAACTCTACGTGTCATCAATTTGACGCCAGGTAGTTAAAGGTCGATCGTTACAGCTTAAAAGTTTTAGTACGCGACGCGAGGTCAGTCGGAGGAGCAACTCGATAAGTTTAAGGGGCCGAATGCGTGTCCGGAGTCTTTACGAGTTGTCGAAATGACGCCCGACGGACGCCAGCAAGTCAAGGTTTCGATAACGAGGAAAACGTATCTCCGACTCGACTCTGCTCGTGTATCGCAACTTGAAGAGCGCAGCGAGACGTTGCCATACGAACCTTTCAATTTTTTTCATTCCGAACTCCCGTGCGCACACGGAAAGAAATAATTAGTTGCACTGACCAACTGGCTTGGTTAAATACGTTTTGAGTTACTGAATTGACTAGGTCAACTAATTTCGCGGTTCCCATTAAAAAAAACTAGTTGGTTCTGTCAAGCAATGCCTTAGTTGCCAGTTAATGGATCTTTTGGTCCAACCAACTCCGTTGCTACTCCAGCTGACGGAGTTCTTTTTATAACCCACAAGTTTATTGTCCCCAGCAATTTCACCGGTTGGAGCCGTTCAACCAGGTCTTTGTTTACGTGCAGAACAGAAATCTTCAATGGATGTATTTTTTACTCCCTAGTAAGTAGCATTCCGTTGAAAAACCAACGATCTTCAGGGTTCAATAATCGAAACAAAAATTGCAAGCCTAGCATATAAGCGTTCAAACTTTTTAATCCCGGGGAACATACGATCGCATATTTTGCTTCCCCGTGAGGGAAGCTTTGTTTCCGTGAAAAGCTTTTTTCCAGTTTTTCATCTCAGGATTCCCAAAACGCTCAAAAACGAAAAGGAAAGTTATTCGTGTGAAATGTGTATGTATGTGGGCGTGGGCGAGTGTGTGTGTGTGTGTTTGGATTCATGTTAGCACGATACCGTCCGCAATTTTCAAGACACCGGTCTAAAATTTGGTACACAAGTAAAGTGGCTAAAAATTAAGTTGGAATATTGCGCGATTTTGTCAAGTGCTTAAAAAATTATGACATTTCGAATTTTGTCGAAAATTATTTTATCACGCTTTAGCTCTTTCGCATTGTTTGAGATATTGAGCTCAAATTCGATTCACGAATGGATCATTATAGGCTGATAATAGGTACAAAATTTTGTGAAAATCTATCGAACCATTCAAATTTAATGGTTTTATTTTCACTAACATCATAGTTTAGGTATCAAATGTTGATTTAGGAGTGCGATGAGTTCTAAAATTCGTGTTCAGAAACATATACATAGAGTTGAAGTTGGTTAGAAATTAGTAATGAACGTAATTAATCACACAACAAAGTTAATTTTACGGAGAAGCTAAGAAAAATGTAAATTAAGAATAACAATATTTTATTGAAACGCTAGAAATTAACGGGAAAGCAACATGACAATTCCAATTATCAGCTGTTTTCTGTGATTTTTTTTTACTATGTGATATTTTTATAACAAACAAAACATTCTTTATGTGAAAGCAAAATGAGAAAATGTGTATCATAAAATATAATTAAAAATACGATGTACACTACAGTTCATACATCATTGGCCTCCAATTTCGCTCCGATGTGGGGTCATCGGACAACTCCGTGGTTCGTTGGTTACACATATCATTTTTTTTACTCGTTCGTTCGTTCGTTTGCTAACGGTGGAATCGAGTCTCCAACGAAATTACAAAGGAACGACGAGACTGCCTGAAAATTACAGAGAACACCATTCGTGTATTTCGAGTAGTTAACCACTTCGACGCGTTAATTGGACAATCGTTGGGAGACCTCGACCTATACCTATGTCGTCCTCTCTGCGGCATCATTTAAACTTTTCAAAAGCCCAACGAAACGCAGGGAAATTGTATTCTCGTAGCAGATACAGTTTCTCCGATGTAATAAAAGACTTTGCGGCGAGACTTACATAAATGTGTGCAGCAAGCAGTCAACCCCTTAAAATTTGGCAGTTTGCAAATGTCGAAATAATCGGAGGCGTGAAAAATCGGCTATATTAATATAATATAATATTAAAGTGATTAATAAGAGTTGAATTAATCGGGCATCGAACTTACGAATCGAAGCATTTCACATCGCATCGACATTTCAGATGTGACTTTCTGGCATGTCGATAAAATTTACTCGCAGTTGTGAAACTTGCGCCTTTAAACGTAGCGTATAAATACTTGGCAGTAGAACAAAACTACGGAGAATTGGGCTTCGATTTCGCGCGCTTTGAATCTAGCGATCACTGTCTCAGACCCGAGATGTGTTTCGCAAAAACTTCATCATTAAAAACAATCGACCGGGAATAGTCGCATACCTTAAAACAGTTATTTTAATAATACACAGTAGCTGCCTATAGAATACTATGGCAAAGCTACGGAGCTTTGATGAATTGATTATGGACGTGCTCGAAATGGCTTTTTTAACCGTTGAGAGAAGTTATGAAAGCATCGCGGATTCGCATAAATGTCGAGGTAGCTGCTAGTGCAAAGAGATCGGTTTGCTGAAGAGCTTACGCCGGACCTGAGCCTGCATAATACTCTGCATATTGCGTATACGGTGAAATAATACAGTATGCACCTGCTACATCACATGCATTCTGTAGGAGAATATACGTTCTTTATTCATCAGGTGTG
Source organism: Tromatobia lineatoria (assembly GCA_949699805.1). NCBI lineage: Eukaryota > Metazoa > Arthropoda > Insecta > Hymenoptera > Ichneumonidae > Tromatobia > Tromatobia lineatoria. Next base: position 8,806,159 of record OX453052.1, read on the forward strand.
AACCAAGGCAAAGAACATCTTTGAACCCGGATTCGTCTTTCAGTTGCCTTTTCATTATTATATTTCGAGCATAGCTGCAAATGTGGCGTATAAAGAAGTAAAAATCTTGTCATCGCCATTGAGATAATATCTGTTTGGATGTTTTTAAAAACTGGAGTTCAAATAACGTCTTTGGCCTCACAAAATAAACCTGATAACCAAGAAATTATAGTCTCACGGCTCAGCCTACGATTGAACCTGAATTTTGCATTATTTCATTTGAGAACATAAAGGGTTCATCACAAAAAAAACGTAACTCATTGCATCTCGAGAACAGCGACTTAATCAATGAAAAAGTACGTCGTGATTGAAAGAAGGTCCTCCATTACTGGTAATTTTTTTTCAAATCTACTTTACAGGATTTCGAGCGCCATCTAAGCAACCATGCAGCCCCCCCATCACTGGTAATATAGTTGACGACGGCAAGCGATAATATGTAACTATCGCAACTATTGACGAGTTATGAATTCATCCATCTCTGATCTTTCCAACGTATTCGTATCGTAATCCTCGGAGACATTGAAGCATGAATGTCGTTCACAGTTTGTCGACTATGTATAACACACGTTGCTGTATTAAATTGATATTTCCATGTTGATCTGTAGCGTCAATAGCAATACCGACTAGTAATATCAATAAAATAACGTCCGGTCCCTGGGATTCCAAAATGACCTAGTAATAATGTTCATTGTTTTCTTTTGGAAGCAAACACGGCGTGTTTGCAATGCAACTCCAATCAAGCTTCTTAACTTTTGCGGTAGGCTGCCCAGATAATACATGCACCATGGTTATTCGAATGGTTCAGTCGAATAAAAATAAAAAATAGACATTATTTTTTAAGGCCACGAAAGAACTTGTACTGTGAAGTTCACTTGAAAATCAAAATTCTTTATCCAAGCAACTTTTTTATGCAATCTCTAATCTTACTTATACAGAGACACAAAAAAAATCGTAATAATTAAAAAATTCTAGGTATTCTAAGCAGTGAGAAACATATATTTTTCGAAAATTTTTATGACTTTTGAGTCATCAAAAAATGAGGTTTTTCCATTTGCGATGAAATAACCCGTATATTTATTCAAAAAGTTTTATACGGTATATTGAATGTTTGTTTTAACAGACAGCAAAGTTGAGCGAGGATGACGAGATGTTTGGTCGAAAAACAACCGCTGGCATCTGGTACCTAGTGATATTCGACATTGTCAGGTATCCGAAACACATAGGCCACCAAATATACAAATTGAAAAATGAACAGAATGCCTTTTTCATGGAATCACAAAATTCTGATAAAAATATTGAATAACAACTAAAGCGTTTTCGTGATGGCAAGCCTTCTGCGCTGACAGTACTCAAATTGTACCAACGTATATCGTTAAAAAAATAAAATAAAATAAACAATTCAAGTGTTGTGACGGAATATAAATTTTCCATTCTGTATGCATATGATCGTCTACGTCCGCCTCTCGAAGAGCCACGGGATAAAAACGACGAAAACGCCGAAAACTCCTCACCCATTGCAAAAATGTTAAGTTCGATCGTAAAACAGCTACGTAAATTGCGGGTCACATGAGTCGGCACCGCCAGATACTAGTATGAGTATAACGTTCAGAGACGTTCACTCGAACGAACGAGAAAGGAAGTCGTAATCCGCATAGATGCGATCTGTGCAGATCGCTGCCTTTCGACTTGATCGTAAAACCGAAATCTTTCGAGTCCTCCGATGTACCAATCATACTGGGTAAGTTCACCCTCGAAAAAACGTTAACTTGGCGTACGGGTTCGGCCATACTGACCCTCCACCGTACTAAACATACCGACCACTAAATCTTACAATCTAAAATCTTGCAAATTGTTTCCTCGTTATTTTTTCATTTCAAGTATCGTTGAAGCAATTATAATTACAGCGAAAAATAATGCGCTTACTTAGCCCACATGAGTGTTCACAGTTACTCCGTCTCAAATATGGCATCATTTTTTCCTAACCCTTGTATTCCAAGCCTGACAACCTTCCAAACAGCACAGAGTTGCTCTTCACAGTAATGACTTCACAGGAATGACTCTACTTATGCCGTACTTGACTAGACTTTTGATATAAGCATTGAAAGCCCGCGACTATAGTACAGAAATTGTCTCAGGAGATATACTTATTGATGGATTTTCAGATAGATGTACCATGGATCGTTCACAGTTTGATATGGACCAATTTTTGTTTTACACCGGATGTAACCTTACATCTCTGATATTTAATGTAATCCAAAAGTCCTACATGTCGGCGCTCCGCCTTCTCCTCATCGTAATAAACTCATCCCTTCACTTTCAAGTAGAATATACAAAAGAAAACAGAACAAACTAACTGGCGGAAGGTTTTCCAATATCTGTGTCTGTTTTCCAAGCGAAGCTCGGCTGGCAGAGTCACGCTTCAAGTTCCACCGTCCGCGATTGATATTGAATCGATTTACAGAGATGCCCAAGATATTACTTGAAACTCAGGGGGAAACTCTCCAACGACTATGGAAGGTAGATGTTGAGTAGGAATGCCGTACAGATTGCTTGGAGGAAACGTCTGAAAACAATTACGAAGGAACAGGTAAACTTTTTCTATTTCCTATAAATTGATTATAGAAATAATAACAATAATAATCATAATTTACCTGTACATTGTCCGACGTTCATCAACAATTTACGTCGAAAGGACTGCTAGAATAAACCTTCGCGATAGCTGTTATGAAAATTCCTTTGAACTTCGGTATATGTATGTGTTTTTCCAGTTATAGATAATATTTTGCCTTGGAAACATGTCGACTTTTTCTCTAGCGATTGAAACATCAAATATAATCTACAAGAGCGACGTTATGCAAAAAAAACTTGATATTGGATGTTCCACTACTGAAAGTTTTTATGTTTAAACTTGCACACTAATTTTTATATTTTTCAAATGTTATGAACTTTTTGATTGTCACTTGTTGATTGTTAATTTAGTATATTATTTTATTTCTAACTATTATTTTTTATCCTTTTTTCTAATTTTTTTTTCTAATTTGTTTCACCACTATGTCATGTAAAAATGATATAAAGTTGGGTTGTACTCCAGAAAAATAATTCAAGTCGAACAATTAAATATTTTATACTTTCAATTATATTTTCCTCTTAGTGCAATCTTTTCCAGCAATGAATAGTAACTTTTAAATAATAGTATCGCTTTAAGATACTCTCGATTGTTTAATTAATCCAAGTGCTGGATTATTCCGAGAAGGCAATTACATCTCGAACTATAGAGCCTATACATTTGAGGACATCACCACGAATCACATGCACTTCCTCTAATTACATCTGCCAAACTATCAATCGCCATAAATTTCCTCCCGTTTGGTGTAATTTCACGTCATTAGGTCGTTACGATAATGAGATAGTCATCAGTTACAGTGAGAATGGGGGAGGCCAACACGATAATGGAGGACATCTTGATACTCTGCTTACCTACAATGATTTATCACTGGTTTGGATTTGGATAACGCCATACAGTATTCGCGCTCTCATAACGCTGAAGTGTACGATCTTTACAACATTAATGTAAAGCCATACGACACTACACGATTTTGAATGTTATGAAATATCTAGAATAATGATTGTATAGTTTTGTTCATCTTAAAAGAGTTAGAGGTACTATTACGAAATGGCATGAAACTATTCCAGTTTCAAACTAAACGCTCAAGCTATAAATGAGACTAATAGCAGAAACGTGCTGGCCAATCGTTCGGCAATTTGATATCAATGTCTACAGTCCAACTCGCATATTCCAAAAGCGAAATCGACAATTAGATCTGACGAATGACTGCAAATCTAGGAAATCGTTACGCCAGAGAAAATACATACAAACATAGCAAAAAGTGGATGGATAAATGAACAGATTCGTTAACAAACTAATCTAACATGACCGATCCATTACTTTAAGCCGGAGAGGTTACAGAACGTTCATTTTATAAAGCTATTCCTTCTGATTTCCTTTCCGGCTCAACCCTTCGCTTTTCTCAATTACACTCCGGTTAGACTCGAATAAACAACCGACTTGTATCGACAAAGTGCCGCACGACAAGTTCTAATCGCTTCGAACCTGTCTGCGGCTCCAATCGACCACGTAACGCTGAAATAGGTGCTTTAAATAGAGTTATATATGATCGTGATAAAAGTTCTAACGATTGCCTCCTTATCCCGATACTGAATGGGATTGAGTCTGACTGTGGAGGATGAAAAGTTCGATCAGCACGAGCATTTAAAAAGTCGATTATATGTAATACATCTTACTATCTTTTGTACGTGATACATTTTTAAAAAGTTGCTCTCCGCCGATAATGTTCGAACCCGAGGATACAGGGAAAGAATGAGGTGCGTTTAGAGAAATATATAAGTAGACACGTCAAATAATTTTATTTAGCTTAGATTTTGAACTTACCCACAAGACGTAGCCGAGAACGCCAGTGACAAAGGCTATCATGAGTCCGTACGCAGTCGGCAACGCCTGTACTTCACTCACACCCTGTCCCATATTTGTTCGTTTGTCTCTGTCTCTCGCTTCACCGCTCTCCTCCCGTCCAATCCGTGGTTGGTTGATTTTCGGTATCGGTAGCACCGGAAATTAAAGCTGTGCGGGTTAAGCACGCGAGAAATCACGGGATCGATATCCCGGACAATGGTGGATGAATCGTGGAAATTTATCGAACTCGAGTTATCGATGCTCGCTGCCGCAACGGCTCGTGACGTTTCGCATCAGCACGCGTGTCCCACGCGCAGTTATCACTGCAGTATACGTTTGTAATGGCAAGTACTATCGAGCCTACACTATATGCATATGATACAGGAGCAACACTATCACCAGACACGTAATCCAGAGATGCTGCAATCGAACATGTCAACGAGTGTAAACTCATGGAATTTCCCTTCGATAGCGAATCTGGTATTATAATTTACTGACACTATTTCCGAACTAAAACTTTAAGGTAGCTACTCTGATCCACGCTAGCCTTATCAGTGGTTTACCCAAAGAAATGATTTATTAGAATGAACTGAAACAGTATATCAGAATTCTGTATATTTTCATTAAACACGTTTTTGTTTGAAGAAAATTTTTTTTCATTCTTTCTCCCTGCAGCCCAAGAAGAAATTATTTTTTCATAAAATCAATGACACCATCTTATGAATCATTTGATTTCAAATAAAAAATCTTGTGGAGACGAATTTCTATCTTCAAAATTTGATATTTTATAGAGCTTGGAAATTTCTAATATTGTAAATTTTCCAATTTTTTTTTACATTTTCTAGCGAAACGACTGAAGTTAGGACAAAAAGTTAATGGGGAATTTTATCGTCCGTCTGACGCACTACAAAAAAAAATTCATTCGAACAATTCTAGGGTTACATTATATAGTGTTGATGAAGGTGTTATATCAGTGTCATTATCATTGAACACTATTTGTTTAATACCACTTGTTATCACTAAAACTGATGTGAACTTATGAAGGCACCGTTTGCGATGTAAATTTTAACACTACATTCTCAAAAGAGCACGTTAACTCAGCACTGTTAATTAAAAATTATAATTGGTCGCTGGTTTCAATCGTTTGTGGTTCAAGCACGTGTATTTTATAAGTATCAATCGATTTGATTAATTTTTACCGCTGTTTCTTTGATCGATACTCAATAAGTTGGCAAGTGCATTTTTTGATATACGTCTGGTTTCTCTCGGTTAGTACGCGACCGATACCGGCGAGCTGGTAACTGGACGGCGTAGAAACTAAAGATCTATCTATTTTTACACTTTGGTGTTCTGCTGTCCGAGGCACAGGCCAAAGGGCCTTCGGAGTCAGAAGCGTTTTCGACTCTAGTGGACGCACACCATTCGCTACATATCGATCTACACACTCTGGTTATAAACGCGTGAGATAAATCGCACTAGACTACCGCGTGAAAATTGCGACCCAGCGTGCAACTCTGGAGCGAATGTTGTGGGTGTGGTAACTCATCGCGTTTGTACTCCACAGCGTATTACCTATAAGCATCACTGGCTTTGCACTCGTTGCCCGGCAGATCCAATTTCTGCAGCTGTAGTTTCTTAGATGCAAAGCTAAATCGTCTCTATCTCTCTTAAGCCCGCTACAAAACAGCGCTACAACGCGGAAACGGTGCTTATTAATAGTACGAGTCTGTAGTTACGAGAACGAAAGCGGACAGAGGTAAAATATAGATGGGCGTGTACTGTGAAATACAAACTATTTGTGCCTTTCTTATTTGACACTCCAGTGAGTTAATCAATCTTCCGAAAGGTTATGTCGTATTAAGGGGACCCGGTCACCTAAATAAGTCATTGAATAATAAATGTACATCCAGAGAAATAGGGCTGATGAGTTTATTTGAATCGATTATAGGGTGTATTTGAAATGAATAAAATTTTCTTCAGATCAGATAGAATTTATTTTAATAAAATTAAATATTATTTAGATAAAATAAAGTCTATTACGTTTAAATAAAATCCTATAAAATCCATTAGATAAATAATAAATTATTTATTTAATGGTCGGCCTCAATGATGTATTGACAACCAAACATCTTTGTCTGAGCGAAAGCATTTAACCCGTCACTTCCAGACAAAAGAAGTGTCAATCATATCATCAGGATCGAAGTTACCAAATTCCATTCTATTGCATTCTCACGATACTTATCTGGTTTTAGGTAGCTATAATAAACTAGGGAGGATTATAAGAATGAGACGAACGAAGAGAACGGAATGGTAAAGCGATTGCTAGCCTCGAAACGAGGGATATAGTAACATATATAACGAGGGAGAGTTCGGTTATCGCACGATAGTCGACTATCTGTCGTGCATAAAATGCAATTTGGTGGGTGTCAGGTGGGGGAACGGTAACCCCCTACCGACTGCCGTGTTACGAAATTTAATTGAATTTATCGATCGGTTTTCGGATTCTCCATTTACCGTGGAAACGGTCCAGACCCTCCTCCCTACGTGGCCCACCTCTGCTGTCCCACCCGAAAGCATCAGCTTCGGCTTTAGCGACCGTTACGTGAATATATGGGATCTCGAGTAGCGTCGTATGGACCACGGATGTTAATCGATTCTCTTAAACGTTATCCCTATGCAGCCTGTCCTCCTCGCTTAACGTCAACGTCCGATGTACGAAGTGACGTCAGCGATGTTTCGATCGCACCTATATTCGACTATAAAAGAGACCATATAAGGAAATCGATAAAATTCATCCAAAAATTTTGGCTTTCTCTACATCGAGATAAACGGGAGCTAAGAAGAATAAGAATCTTTCTTTTTAAATCATTTTTGAAAGCGACATATCACTGCTTTTAAATTATGGTCGAATACCATCATTTCAGAATCTAAAACAATTGCGAAAAAAAATTTTGTTGAATATAAAAATTATCTAGCTTATAGCCAAATTTGGAGAGATTATTTTTCTTGTAGTTTTCAAACTTTGTCAACTAAAGAGATTATTAAAAAATAGAACAAAAATGAATCCACTGTGGACGACTTGTCAAACATTTCTGTATATATACAGAATAGCGATTGTACAGAAAATTTCGAGCCAAACCGAGGAGGTCGACGGTCAAACCCAGGTTAAATCCATAAGGTTCTAAATGAAGGATTCACAACGACGTGGAAGAAACGTGATCGGCCTACACGGGCATGTAGGATTTCTGTCGCTGGTTGAAAGAATTCAACACTTGTTTCGTAGACGTTCCAGCGATCACTTCCATTGAGGAGTCCTCGGGATGTTCGCCTTACCACGCCTCAACCTGGCACGTACATAAAGCCTTGCACCGGCATCGTCGCTTTTACCGCCCCATTCCTCCACCCTTTCATCAATTTTCCGTTGACGCCGTGCCTTATTCGTCGCTTTCGTTGGACGTGCGCACGAATGAACCTTGAGCCTTTAAGCCAACTGAAGGTGACGCCACTATTTCAACTTTTACATTCGCATACGTGTAATACATTTCCACACGGATTTATATAGGGGAACTTCAATTCCAAATTCACTCAAGAAACTCGCTAGAGAAAATGAAAGCTCTCAATATAGTGGCGTAAAGCGAACAAAATTATACGCCGACCAATAGCTTTTTTTTCATTTAGCTTTCAATTACCTGGAACATTTTAATTAGAATCGCAGAGCGATTCACGACCAGTTCATGTAACAACATAAATACAATCAAAGAAAGCATGATATTACTCCTATTAAAAAATTCCCCTAGTCAACATTTTTTTACTCCTAAGTCGAAATTTTTCTAGCGTCAGTGACTCTAAGAACATTCACAGCCTGTCATTTGACCGTCCATACTTTCAGTTATCCTCTGACAGTCTTATCAAAAATAGGTTGACAAATCAGATAGACTATCTGATTTTTCAACCTACAATTTATGATTTATCTAGACCAGAAATTCTTTTTCATTTATTTTCGTTGGAATATCAGCTGCACAACAAATCAGGAAAACCGCCACCAGCACCACCAAACTGATGGCAGGTGATCGTGAAAACATTTATCGCTAGAGTTCAGTGGTTATATACCGCCGGTGAGGTAATATCCCTACTTATCGGCGGAATATTACGACAAAACGTAGCACTGTACTGTAGGTCGGTAAACGGTGATATTATCTGCAGTTGCGGTATCACCGACTAACGGTAAGGAAGAATTTTCACTTAACAACCTCGGGTCGGTAATGTGGAAGACTAACTGCTCGACTATAGCACATTTTTCACATGGTAAAAAAATGGAGAAGATATGTAACAAAACATATCGTCGCGAGATGGCAATTTATGAAAATGATCCGATTTTGTAACCTAGCCGAAGGACGCTATGCAATTCCAACTAATTATTGTAATGACCGTTAAGCATTCGGATAAATGCTGACTAATGATTATCGAGAAATTAATTACTTTAGTTATACCATTATAAGGTGCCATAGGGAAAACTATACGCATGTCCAAAGCTATGCTTAAAATTAATTAAAAAATGTTGATAACAGTAGCAAATTATTCCTCGTTTTTTTAGGAGAGCTTTTGGGACGAGCGAAATTATTCATCTGCTTGGTTACCGAGAAAACGTAAAAGCAAAACTGCTTGAATCCTACATAACCTATTACGATAGCGATCGTGCATTATGGACCTCTCCCTCAAAAATGCTTTTTCCTGCAAAAAAGTCGTGATCCAACCGCCTTAAACAATCTGGCCCGCAATTTTTCGAGTCGACAAAAATAATTGCGTGGTTCAAGTTGATGTTTAATATCCATGTGAACAGGAAGTAACTTATCTACGTACAAGTGAGACTTCCGGTATTCCTGAATATGGTAAAATCATTCGTCTTTTTTATCGGCCAGACGTAAGTTTCGCACTATCAACTGCAACTTGGATATTGTTGGGTCTCTGTAGACCTATGAACGCAGATTTTTTTCTCCACTTTCAGGAGGATTCTAGAAGGAAACTTGTCAGAGTTCTTCGGAGAGCTAGTCTGCAACCGCGGGTACCACGTCTGTACAATAAAATTCAACTCCCGTTCGTGCTTCGTATACTAATCAACCGGTATATGATTCCACATGACTACCCGGAAAACCTGAACTTGTACTTTTCAAAGAATCAAATATATCATTGATATTATGTTGACACAATGTGAATGAGTGTGTAGAACAGTTTTTAAAAAATCCAAGCACTGCAAAAGGACATCGTGAATATTGAAAAATGTTCCGACTGGTATATAAAGCATTTCTCGACGCTTTCTGACATGCGGCGCCTTTTCTTGCACTGGTTACCAGGAGTTTTACGATTCCCCTGACCCAGAGTGACTCCTTCAAGGCAGACAATAACTCGCCGTGCGAACATAGCGTCGTCGGTCTCGCTAAAGTAACTTATATGGAAACTCATGAGGTTCTTTATACTCTTTCCAGTTTTCCAACGCACGAGTCTCGGCGTTGTGGAATGCAACGGCGAACCATTAACCGGGTGTAACAGCCGCGATTTTCTAGCACGGTAATTACACACCTTTTTCTCTTGTACCTCTTTCTCTCTATTACTCTCGCACATTTCGTCGCAACAAGCTCAAAAGGAAGAAGCAAACAAGAGTGGAAGAAAAATAAGCTCGACATTAGTCAGTCCGGTCATTTGGTGGAAACGCTTACATCTGACGTCGCGAGGAGTGATAAATTATTATTCAAGCAGTGGTTATCCAAAGAAAAAAGCAAAACGATGTTATGTGTGGCAAGAGTTCTTCGACGCAGGAAGTGACGAGAAAGACCCTCTTACCCACTTTTGTGCTTCTCTTTTAACTACAGGGCCACAAACTGTAGTGAAGCAGTAAGTATATTATAATAGCCAATGTCGGTAAAGTGAAACCAAAGGGAACAAGGGCAATGTGAATGCAGTGCAGAAGCTTGGTAAAAATACATAGGAAACTCTGGATAGAGGGCTTTAACCGCGTACCCTAATTATTAACAATTGGTAGGTGCTGGAAGGCGGACGTTGAGATACAGCGCAGTGTGGCGAAGGCCATTTTAAGGGAGCCTATCCTATAGACTCTCGAGGCACGAGTCAATGTTATTCGGCCGGTGGTCTTTGACCCCCTATCAAATTATTTTGAGGCTTAATTAAAGCTCTAATTACATTGGCTTGAGTAATATGACACGATGTTTAGTATTTCAAGGTATAACTTTATTAAGGAGTCGTCGAGACCTCGCATATAGAGAAATATTTGCATTCTATCAACAGCCTTAATCGGAAAAAGGCAAAATCTTCAATCAGTGATGACTTGTTTTGTTGACCGATTTTTCTCTTGAGACAAACTTTGCATACAATATAATTCTGTTAAATTGATTATGCTCATTTAGCATAAGTATGAGATAAGATGCAACGAATGTGAATGTTTGTTGAGGAAAATATACAATCTAGCTAAAGAGGTCTTATTTGGCAAGCCTTTGGGAACCGAGTGACTCAGGTCAAACGTTTTTGACAAACTTTTCCATTTCAGTGATAACCGCTTAAAAATTCGAGAAATTCAATATTTATACAACGAATTCTTTCATTTATTGGATAGACGCGACAACGTGCACCAGTTTACTTTGAAGCTTTTTCCATTTCTATATAATTAAAGTTTTATTGCAGAAGAAAAATGAGAGATAAAAGGGTTGAGAATACACAAACTGGTCTGAAAATAAATCATCTGTAAATTGTTGATAAAAAACAGTGTGATAAAAAAATTGCTTAGCTTACCGCTGAAGTGGTCGTTTGAACGCCTGGCGGTTTGGTACCACTACCTAGTCCTGAAAGTCCTCCGAGACAACGTTTTGCACAATCAGGATCAGTATCTTCACAAATTGGACAACTAAACGTAGCCCCACCACGCTCTCTCAAAACGTGATGGCTGCTTGTGTTAGTGGTGTAGCCCTGATCGGAACTAGCATTCGAGTTTGGCCTCGACTCGTCCGAACTGTCGAAGGGCTTGATGTTTCTCGGACGGTGGATTATACCTACAGGTTCCCATATCTCGCTCGTTGACGATGCGTAGAAGTTGTTTTCCTTCGTTTCGCGACTACGTTCGTCCACGACCTTGCCATCACGTGCAACTGTCACCTCCTCCTTTGTCACTACCGTTGACTTGACGCTTAATGATGTCTCCAAACGAACCGGCGCCCTTTAAATTATCAATTTTTTCCTCAATGGCCATTCGAAGGTAGAACAGTTATGATTTCATTGCAATTTTTTAATTTCAGTTAAATCTGACATTCAGAAACCATTTTTCCGTAACGCATACAAAAAAAGTCTCGCTTCTCTTGCCTGAAGTACGTGTCGGAAGTGGCGTTTTTTCGTTAGGTATGAAAAAAAGAAGACTGCGCAATGCCGCTCTTTATAGTTTTTCACACACTTTTTACGTATTGGTGGGAAAAAGCTACTTTCTCGCACACCGTCGCCGGCATGAAAAGTAAAAGTTTTGATGCATTCATTTCAAAAAGTAATAATCGTACTAAATAGAGGACTTCTCACAGTGGCTAGAAATAGCAGCACATAACAGAACTTTCTAACCTCTGTTGAAAAGTTCACTCTTTCGCACTGCTATCATCACAGCACTTTACTATTGCGGAAAAACTTATTCTGATGAGTGTCAACGTTTATGAAACGAGTTTTTATTTTACAAGATGTGAAAGGGGAATTTATGCATCGATCGTGTCGGATCCTCGTCATTATATGACGGGACATTTTAGAATGATGATGAAGTCGTTTTTATAAAGATTTGTTTGATTGAGAGTTTTGAATGGGGTACCGCTTAACTGTGCTACCTTAGAATTCCAGCTCTGACGAGGATCTGATTAAGGAGATCACAAGGCGGTATTTGACCGGTTATCATAGCTTCACGGATCGCAACACCATCGGGACCCTCCAGGGCGATGGGCACGCCGTTTATCAGAAGAACTTCCTCTTCACGCACACAATTCTTCTTCTCGCAGTCTATAACCTTGACTCCTGGTCCGAGGATCGATTCCACCGTCGATTGGATCTCGTGGTCGTCCATTTCTAAGAGAAATAAGTCGGTGCAGCAAAAATTTAGTGAGCCATCTGAGCCATCGAATGTTTTGCGGCCCTCGTGCAAATATTTGACGAAAAACCCTACATTTTTACTGTGGATAAAAATGGTAAAACATCGTCTACTGAAATGTTTGCGGCTTGAGATATCTCGAACATCCCAAAAAACTTGTAATATTGTCATCGTTTTATCAGTGCTATGATTGGTCCTGAGATCAGTTCATACACTGACATTTTTTGGTTTTATCAAATATCAAAAAATAGTTCACCCAAAATTCTCATGCTCTAAGCTTTCCAGAAAAACTTTTTGTCTCATATTATACAATATTTTGCCATCACAAGAAAAAGCCTCAAGTGATTCTAAAATTTGTGAACACGTTCTGAACAGATAAATAAGCGAAAGGATTTTATTTTATGGCGTTTGTTTTTCGATACGGACGCTTTCTCATTCAGTTGCCGGTAGTTTCAATGTATTACAGACATTATTGTACCTATATGTTCCAGTCAAAGCAATGAGATTCACATAGTGGAGTGTTACGAACGACTTGCGGCTCCCATCGGCGTACTGAGTGAATTTGCATCGAACGAGATGTACCGAAAGAGACTTGTGAATATTCACTGAAATAGCGAGTGCGACGGCAAATGTAAACACACGTAGCAGCCGTATTTGTAGCAGCAGCAGCCTCCAGCGTCGTAGGGATGGAGAGGATGTTGGGATACTCGCGAAGCATGAGAAAACCGTGAGCCATACATCGTCAGTAGGTACTCGCTCACAACTTCACGCACTCGAACCTAATTACAAAAGTACGTGCTTCCGAAGTCCGGAAAAAAAATTCCAATAATTATCGGGTACTTTTCAATCATTCTTTTGAATCCTGCCATAAAAATGATTCAATTCAACGAATCAAATATTAAGGACTTGAATTTTTTTTTATAGTGCAGTTATTCCTCTTGCCTCCAATATTCATTCCCATTAATCGTCACAAATTTATTTATTATTATTCGTTTCCTGGAGGAAGAGCATAACCTTTACTAATAATAAAGTATCATTGCGAAAGAAAAATCGTAGGATAGTATTGAAAAAGTACGTAAAGTATGATCTATCCGACTGAATAATACTAAAGAGTATTAGACCGAATTATGAGTTTTTAGGGTCCGAATCGATATTTCCGGAGCTTTCGGTGCCCATGTGAATATTTTCATAGTTTCGATGTCCGGGTACATTTCGCTACAGTTTTCAATGTCCGGATTAAATTTTCTACAGTTTTCGATCTCTAGATAGACTTCCACGTTGTTTTTTAACTGTCTAAGCTGAACTGAATACCAAAAATTGCCGCGGGATTAACCTAAACTTGAACTTGCGCACACAAGTTGACACTCGCTTGAAATTTGGAACGAGCACGCTACAATAAATTGGAGTCAATTCAATTTTCTCAATCGATGGTGATCAATCAGGCGATTAATTGAGTCACAGAACGAAGTAAGGAATAACAAAATAAAGCTTCTGAGAAAATTAAAAGTGATAAGCGATGTAGTGATAGTGTTTTAATATTTTTCTTTTTTCGCAAAATAGTTGTCGGGCTGTGCGATACTTGGGCTTGAACTGTACCGTTCTTAGACCGAGACGTGACTCGATGCACACACACCATCGTCAGGGAACTCCCTATTTTTAGCTTTCAACTAGACCCGAGAATCTCATGAGAGTCGGGGTACCGAGCGAATCAGGGAAACAGAGCGAAAGAATCTGCGGGTGAAAGAGGACACAAGTTCGAGGAAGAAAGGTAGAGGAAAAGTTTCACTGCGTTACAGAAACGGCCAACAGCGAAGAGCTTTCGACTATTGCACCAAGTACGTCTGAGTGGTGGTAGCGGCCAATTAATTGCCACCTTTCGGTTAATTAAAATAGAAATACAGAGTGCGCCCCTCTGTTATACGCGGTCAGGGACGAAAGGCTATCTTTGTGCTGCCACGAAGAAAGGAGAAAAATTAAAAAGCCCTTGAGTATATACCACGCGCGGCTTTGTTTTCACTGATGATAATAATGGTTCTGTCACTTGGTATAATTACGAAAGTTTCAATTCTTCGCTGAGTTTAAATTTCAAAAAATAATTACCTACAGAGCTCTACGAACAACGAGAATTCTTCGATTATCTTTTTTGTCGGAACTGCGACGAAATCGACATTCTCGATGCCCGTGGAAAAAATTATCAGACTTTTCATGTGGACACTGAAATCGGATTTACATATCACTTCCAATTAGAGAACGTATGAGGAAGTTCTAGGTTAACGTGCCGAAATACAATAGGTCCAAATTCCTGTAATTAATGAAGGGTCAATCGTGATAGCACGAAAAAAACACTCATGAAGCCCCCTAAAATTCAGCCTTAAAATATTCTTAACATTTTGTCTACAAAGCCTTGAAGAAGAAAGTGTGACCGTCATTTTGGAAACCTCATGAGCGGCCTTGGAAAAACCCTGATACATTATCTCCACGAGCACCGAGCACCACTGCGATCGGCAATTTGCGACGGGATCCATTCATCAACACCTGCTCGTCGTCGAGAAAGTGCAAAAGGGTCTCGACTAGAGCAACATACACACACTATCAGAATTCCCTTTTTTAGCTCGCTGCGTGCATGCAAAACGCAGCGAGTTACTCGGGAACCTCTCAAACACATTGCTTCTCACGGGACGCGCCAATCGATCCGGGCACGCGATTCGACTTTATCTCACGACTGCGATCGATTCTCGACAAGTCACAAACGTACTCACGTGCTGCTTACTAGATATATTTAATACTTGGCGTCGAGACGCTATCGCGTCTCTTGATATGTATGTATATATATATAAATATATATATTTTTTTTGACGCGAGAAAAGTTTCATTGAGTCAACAAAATATGATGGTTTCCTTTTGGTCTACACTATTAAAAGTTCCAGTTCTGAAGTCGTACATTCCACTAGTGCAAACACCTGTTCCAAAATATTGTACTATGAATCTAGAAGCAGTGACTCCTGGTCACTTCAGATTCTAGAAATCACAGATCCGAATTGCGGTCGGAGAATACACCTCGAATTTTGTCACCATCAATTATCATTCTTAAATATTTGATCGCTAAAAGTACCCATTTTAATCCTTTAGCTTCTCCGTAAGAGAATATTTTTGTTTAAAAATAAAAATTCTACAGGTTTTCTCCTCACTGTGCACAAAATGTGAGTGTGCGCGTGCGTGCTCGAATTCTTGTCGGTGCGGTAACAACCGCTATTTGAAGATATCGCCCTGAGATTTGGCGCTAATCCGTCAAGTGATTAAAAAATTATGGTTTTTTGAATTTTTTTTCAAAATCATTTGTCACGCTCTAACTTTTACATTTTTCAAGATATTCGGTTCAAGTTTGAATGAACTATTATAGACTGAATATGAAATTGTGAATTATTATATTTATTTGGAAAAAAAAATATTACCGTTCTAGTACGAATGTACCTATCAAATATTGTCCAAGTGAGTTAAAAATCATCAACGAACATAATTCATCACGCAACATTTTTTATAAGGCTGCCAAAATCTTCAGGAAAATGCTTTCTTTTGGGGGTGGCTTATTTAATTATCGTAAGTTGATGAGGAAGCATTTGCAAAGTTCTCGTCTACGATCCTTTTTTCCAAACTATAGGATTCGGTCATAGAAACCGTTATTGAAAGCAGCGTTTGCACTTGTAAGGCTCGATTACCCATTCCGAAAAGGGAAGTACCAGCATATCATGTCGGCGTACATTGACATCCATCGCTATATATAGACATACAGGGAGTATAGGTACATCATGTTCGATAGACGTAACAAGGTATGAGGCACATCTATGCCACTATATATCTGCAGTAACCAGCTCGAGAATCTATTATGTGGTACGAGCACCTGGTAGATATGTTCGCTACGTGTTCGTGTTCGTTTCCTAAATTGCGGCGAACGTCGATATGATGCACATCAGTAAATTTAGCGTCGTCGCAAGTCACTCAGCATCAGTCATTAGAAATGGAACTTCGAAGAACCTTCGCAATATCAGACGAAGATAGGATTTACGTTGTCGAAGTTGACTTTGTGGGTGACTAACAAGAACATTTCAACGTTTTTATTGGGTTTGCGAACAATAGTTTTCACCGATCGTGCATCCATTATAGAGCATGAAAAAAATGCCATTGATTTAAAGACAATTCGCTCGCGGACTGCCGAAAAAAAGTGCATACTGTTGTTAGTCTAACAATCATCATTAACATTGAAACAATGAAATATTGATTTGAGAATTTCAGTGTCATTGTTATAGTCTCAAATCAAATTGTAGAAATTAATAGTAAAATCTAACTTGATTATGGCCGTCGACAAGCGATTTTTTTTTAACCAATGACATTTTGTTCAGTGTAGGAATAAATTCTTTTTTTTTCGTTTATTGCTTGAAATCTTGTACGGTTTTTAACGATCCATTCATGTATATCTATGCCCATGATACATAGCGTGTGATTGTACCGAAGATTTGAGATTGTTGTGCTTGCGCTTTATCCCTTTGCGTGAAGGGGGTAAACTATTGAATTGGAGGGTCAACGAGAGTAAATCGAAATGAAGCACTACATCGAGCTGTACGTGACTGAAATCGAATTGGATTTCGAATACAGCACAACGAGAGTCATGTCCAACTCAGCGAGGGAAATCGGAAACGGACCAACGACCGGTAGGTTTGGTGTGTGAAAATGTCCCGGCGTTGACAAAAGATGGACAGATGGATAGGACCGTTCGAATCAAAGTTAGAAAGAGCATCGAAAGCTGTATAAGTAGACGCAGAATAATGATGAATCAGTAGAACCAATGAGTCTGCCTGAAAATTTATAATCGTTAACCGAACCATCATGTTGATTGGATCAACGGAAAAATGGGTTAGAATAACGCATGAGTTGTCTCACCAAATTGAGCAACCTCTAAAAAATTATTTATCGCGCTAAAATTTTGAGAAGTGTTGTTTAAACGTACAATCAATAGTTTAAAACGTGCAAAATGAAGCAAAACAAAAAAATTTTGTTTCTTTACACCCTAGCGCCCCAAATAGCAGGATATTTCGAATATCTGTAGCGACAATTCATGAGAAATTGAAAATGCTACTGCCTCGAATGTTTGTATAGATTCGACAGAGCAATAATTCATATGCAACTCAACTTTACTTGTGCTATAATTCATTCGTGGAATCCTAGTTGTCAACGATTTGAGAACGCGACTATAACGTGAGCTGTGTCGTGTCCACTCGAACGCCTGATAATCTCGACTGCGTGGAGAATATCTTCGAGTGTACAACGTAATACGTTTACCTATATGAATGAATAGCCGTTGGCGGATTGAAATGACAAATACAGCAAGAGAGGGCGAATGCTGGCTCCACTTTGATCTTTGACAATAGCGCACACCGTCACGCTCATATAAGCGTTTCATGTTTACGAACATCCCCCAGTTTGTCTGAGCCAAAGGGATATTTAGTGAATCGATACTTCGGACCCTTACCGCCCTCTTCCAGTCACTCAACTCGGTTCATAGTGCCGATGAGTGTTCAGCTTCTAAGCTGCCAACAGCAGAGCACTCGGATCCTTGTGACGCTCGTCTGCTTATATGATTCTATCCGCATCCTTCAGTCTCGTGCTTCATTTAAGTTGCCTTGTTGAAACGTCAACTAATTGTAGTCAAGTGATAGATCTTGCTTCGTCATAGAGGAAGATTCGATTTCGTTAACATTTTTTTGTCAAGATTTTCATATCACGATATCCACAATGGTTCACAACGTAGAGAAAAGTGGTTTCGAAAAATTCCTGTATATGCGTGAGTGTGTATGTCTATGTGCAAATTTCCTTGTTACCATGATGACTGTCGCAATTTTTCATAAATTATTTCAGCTTTCAAGATTCCACTTTGCAAGCGTTTTCCATTTATAATATTATTAAACTCTTAAAGTTTTATCTATAAAAGATCGAAATTCATTTATTTATATCGTTATTTTTGCTTCCTCATAGAGTTTCTCAAAGTATAGGGCTGGCCCGGTTTTACCGCTTTAGGGACCTGAAGAGTATAGGGCCTGAAGAAAATCTAAAGTACTATAAAATTGGGTATTACGAATAATAAAAGCAAATCGTCTTGCACAATGATCGCTACAATATTCTGGGCAACAGAATTCCATTTACTATTATATTTACACAAATGTATGCTTATGTATGATAATAAAAAAAACTCTAGTATGACGATTAAGTCATAAGTTGTATATATAAGAGAGAAAGACAGCGGGCGTAGAAGTTACTCGATGGATTCTTTCGATCAGTGGCCATGACGGTCGCGGCTTGTGAGTTTTATTTATAGTTAACCGTAGCGCAAATAACGAACGAGGAATAAATCTCGCCAGGTGGCCAATCTCCGGGATATTTACGTAGCGTGCGCCTGCATAATGCAATATGCCCTCGTCAACCCTATACCGCTGCTGTACAATGTGCAATCTATCCTAACCGTGCGCTTGTAACGCCAGCGAACGACCCCCTGTTCGATGAGGGGTTGCTTACGACCCCTGTAGAGAATATTCGCAACAGTCGGGTGAAATCGCTGCGACAGTGGATTTACTCTGTACCGCAATACTTTGGAATCGAGGGCCGACCGAACGCATAGCGTAAATTATTGATTTTCGTTATGTCGACGAAAATCTATCTTTATTTATTCCTTAGACTGTAATAAAGCACACAATTTCAATTCGATTTCAACGACATAATTTAACTATACTAAGAATCTTTCCAAGAATTTATTTGATCAGTAATTTTTATCTAACTAATCCTAAAATAATATTACTATTTTCCAATAATGGTTGAACGATACTTATTTTCGTGACTTCTCGATATTCGATTACAGACGACGAGACGACTATTATCCGTTCATCTGACGCTGACCTGGCTACTACTGGTCAGGATCTGCAGGAGCGTCTAGATTCGAAAGTCGCTCTAGCATATGCGCACTATGACTTTCTCCTACGATTTTGTAGCAATAATAACTTCCGGTTTTATGCGAGCGGGATTTTACCAACTCACGAGGTTCGCGAAGAATCCAACGAACCGTGAACCCAATTTGCATATCATGCCACCATTGTCAGGTTGTACGTTTATCGATTGCATTATCTATACACTGTTAAAAATGCGACGTTACAATTGACATGAAAACCATTTTTATATAACTCCACGCCATATGTAATGCTAACAATACCATCAACAACAAGTCGATATCACTTTTGTAACACAAAAATTGGCGTCACTTTTTGGTCTTTGAGATTGACCTATGAATATTGTATTCTAAAATAGCTGCAAACTGAATTGTTTAAGTAGCGACTTAAAATTGTTATCGATTCGCATGGAAACTAAGTACAATGTACGCCGTACATGATAAATTCTACGTGCATTAGTCGCGGACATTTGTAAAATCTATCGAGAAACTGACCTCAGTTCCATTGGTATTAACGGAGTACGATCAAGAGACTCGTGCAAGAAGCGAGAAGAAGTTTTCAAGCAACATCAGCACCGGTTCGTACAAGTATACCCAAAGATGGCTATGAGCCGGTTCGCGTCTGTATCTCGTTCTATTTCTTTGAAAGAAACGTAGCTTGACGAGAACCAACGGGATACGAATACATCCATAGGCGTTGAGTCTTGAGTGGAAATTCCGATATTGATTTTATTTCCCTACTCGCTTTCTCTGTTTTTAACTATTACATGGAAACTTAGGAAAAAAAAATTGTGATGGCAGCTAAACGGTGAAATAATACGCTCAATGGAAGGATTGAACGATTGATCGAGAATCAATGATCGACAGACTTCGTCGGTGGCTTCAAGTGGCTTCCTCCTGCATCATGCTATTACGAATGGGATAACTTGTCAACCATGTACTAGATTCCTTCTGCATATCAATGGAGCATTCTATGTTAATTCAGTCTTTGGTTATATCGATGTAGTACTAATGGTCAAAATAGCGAATGGTCAAAATAGCGAATGGTCAAAATAGCGAATGGTCAAAATAGCGAATGGTCAAAATAGCGAATGGTCAAAATAGCGAATGGTCAAAATAGCGAATGGTCAAAATAGCGAATGGTCAAAATAGCGAATGGTCAAAATAGCGAATTTCATAATGATGACCATTCTAGATTCACTCGTTCCTAATTTCGATATTCGCTATTTTAACCATTCACTATTGTGGTCATTCGCTTTTTTGACCCCCACCCGAAAAAATTAACAAATAGTAGCTTTTAGTGGTACTTTGATAAAACATATTATAGGGTAGATCCGTAATGTTCGAAAAAAAAGTGGATATCTTGTCGGTGAATGCTTCCAATGTGAAAGTACAGTGCAGTACAGTACGTAGAGCGTTCATCGAATTGCCAATAACGAGTCTAGACGGAGAGTGGGAGAGGGAGGATCGCACGCGAGCGAGCGCGCTTACTATAATCGGAGAGACACGGGACACGAGACACGAGAAGACGAAGAGCTCGAGGCGATCAGCACGCCCGCTTCAACTAACGGCTACCTTTTTTGTATTATTTGCGTTTCTCGTGCTGATGGCGACTACTGCAGCATCAACCCTTTCTATACATCTCGATTTCACTGTGTGTTTTCCTACTACCTGCGAAATTACTGGACGTGTATATTCTCCTCAGAAACGTGTAGTCCTGCGACCGCATCGTCGCAGGCTTCGGTAAATAAGGACGAAGAGGAAACGGAAAATGACACGGACAGAGTGTGCGCTGCTGTGTCTTCTTCTCATTCTCTTTCGCTCTATCTCTCTGTCTCTTTCTCTCTGTGCTTGGATATAGCTGCCGTTACTGCAGCATGATGGGAGAAACGCAAGACGAAACTAATTCTCCACGCACAAAAGTCTCAACGATTTCTTTCAGTAAAAAGGGTGAAACAGCAGCGGCCAATGTGAGCAAGAGATTGGAATGGAAATAGAAAATACGAAAGGGCAAGAAGGATTGAAATTCCAGTGAAAGGAAACTGATGTAATGTAGAAACGTGCATTAGTATTATCCTTATTTCGATAAGTTGAAGAAAATTTTTCCATTTCCATGTTATATGTATAAAAGGCTTATATGTTAGTTTCAATATATATGACACATACATTCCCAAGAAAATGTGGGGCTTATGGGATTTTCAGTAATATGGGATAAAAGAAAAAATCTTCTATTAAACGTTATCAATAAATTTTCAATGACAAATGTATTTGCAAACTTGTAGCAGATTTATTCGTTTTTCCTTTCCTCATACAGGAAGCTTTGTTTTTGTGAAATGTTGTTTTTCGAACTTCCTATGTCGGAATATTCAGAATTACTTGAAACATCGAGAAAGGTAGCGTTGGATAAAGCGAAAATCAATGAGGAAGCATTGTGCAAAATTCTTCTTTGCATACTTTTTTTAAATGAAACTCATTATATATATAGTGCGCAAAAAAATGGACTTAACATTAATCTATTAGTATTATAAGTATTTATGCATAACCTGGTATACTAAATTTAATATACAAGTATGACGTTAAATTAATGTATGGTATAAAAATTTGAATCATTTATTTTCATATCACTGTGAAAATAATCAAATTTAACTCATTTGCTCTATTTATCATCTTCACATTAAAGTCCATTCATTTCATATAATAATTGCATTACGTTTAATTCATCAGATTATGCATAAAAATTTCCAGTCTTTTCTCACAGTTTATACAGAACAAATAAATTAATGGTGTGCGGCGGAAAGTGATGAGATGGCTACAATCGTGGGACGATTTATTCAACAGCTACACACAATAAAGAGGTACTATTAAATCAACCGAAAAGTCCGAAGAACGAATTTGATTGGCCAGCGTCTGGCCACCCAAAGACGAAGGTCTCGGCGACAAACTCAGAATATATAAATGGTTGCATTTACACTCGCCACTCGATACTATCGGTCGCTCGAAACGTCCCTATAGTTTTTTTTGCTTGCACATAGTCCAACCCAAGCCGTTTGGTACATGCATGGTGGTCTGTGCCATTCGTTGGTTAAAGATGACCGAGCATTGAAATGGCGCAACCCCAACATGCCGTCGCATTTCTGTAGTCCGTTGGAACCCTCAACGATGATCTCGACCCTTCATCAAGCCTTGTCGCCTCGAGGGCGGGTCGATGCACCGCAGCCCTTGGCAGAGAAACGAACCGAGACTCTTGATACTTTCCACTGAGACATTTTTTCATACTTTCCGGTAGTCTCGATTTTTACGGACAGTAGCCAGACATTTTTTTCAATCTAATGTGAAGGAGTCTTGATTACCTGAATCAAGTTGTCATTGCATAAAAAATCAATATCTGCTCTGGTACACAAAACGCTTTTATACCACGGTGTGCGTGAAGTGCCTACTTTACGCACACAAGCGAAGCGAAGTGTGCGTGAAATTTTGCAGACGAGGGTTGATTCGATCGATTTATTTTTTAACCATCCGCAGATACAATTTTTATTTTTTTATTTTTTGATTTTTTTATACCGGAATGCAAAAAACAACCCCGCAGATTATTTCTTCATTACATTCCAGTTGTTACAAAAGTTCCTTTATGAGAAAGCCAATATTGTTCAACATATTCCCTCAAAGAAGTAGCTTCGTAAAAAGTGAGATACAATAAGGAAGCAATGCGCAAGGTTCTATTTTGCTAAATTATTTTGGTTTGATTTATGCATCGAACATGTGAATTATTCAGAACGATAGAAAATTCAATCTTGTAGTCGTAACGCTAAAATCGCAAAATCGTGGCCTAACTCAATCTGAATTTGACTAGCACCAAATTTCTACGTGCACAGCCACAGTTCGCGTCGAAATGCACGACTACAGAGTATTACGTCGACGTGTAGTGGAAAGTGATCAAATGCATTTGACGAATTGGGAGGCAGAGCGGGAAAACCACAAAGCCGAACACGTCCGTCGACGACTCGATTTCACGGGTGGTCGAATCAACCCATATCACCGCTCATCCGAACGGATGAATTTTTAAAATATATTGTAGATAAAGGGAATAGTACGAAACGCATGGTATACATATTTATAATATTCGGATCACCTCAAAATACAATGTCGATCGTATGAGAAGGATTTCATAATAGTACATTACGATACTAGTGCGATGAAACTTTTTCGCGACGATTGTAAGTTTGCATCACGAGCCGAAGGCGTGTGTTGTTATTACGCGAGATCAAAAAAAGTTTCTCGCACGAGTATCGTATACAAGTGTGCGTGAAGTAGCCACTTCACGCACACTGTGGTATAAAAACTTATAAGAGAGATATATAAAATGAAGAAACAAGATATAACCGTTGAAAATGCCAGTAAAATTAAAATTACTATTTCGTACATTTTTTGCACATTACTAAATAAAAACTGCTTAAGATGATTGATCGCCGTCCTTTTTTTAGTAAAACAATCCATGTTTCACACAAGGGACATTTTTCATAAGTGACTGAAAAAGTTTTCTCTTTCATCGAGCTCATGCCACGTCACGTGTACACACATCTTCATCGTTGTCGGCTGTTTCGTATAAAGAAATTAACGCACGTGTAGTTATAAATTCGGTGGAGGGTAAACCACAAAGTGGAGATGAGTTCCAGTGCGTTTTTTTTTTTTAGGCAGCTGTCGTCACGCTCTGGCTATATAGTATGCCGATGGTGTAGTGACTGCAGTGCTGCTTATATCGGCGTGTAACTTCCCCTCTTCATCGTAGCCACAGCCATTTGCCTGACGTTTCTACTGGTCGCTACTACATGGGTTAAGCATACGGCCTTCCATCGTCGCAGCACTTCCGCAGTCATGCGAATCCGCCTACTATACGCTCGTAATTCTGCCGAGCGCGAGAAATGTGCCATGTGGCCAATCAAGAAAAAGCTAGGCTAGTTGGTTATTTAACTCAGAGAAAATTCCGTCACCACTCCTACAAAATTTGTTTGAAAAAAAAAACCTCCATACTTCTATAGCTAATACAATATAAATGATCAATTTATTTGTTTTTCTGTCCAAGATTTTATATTTTACGAGAAAACTGTCCGACAGTTAAGGTGTTGCAAACAATACACATTTAGAGATGACCGTTGTGGTCGTTATTTTGTATTCAAATTATGATTAAGAAAATTATTTTTAAATCTTTAACATGTGTCAAATAAACCCATTTTTTCATACCTCACAAAAAAACGCCCCTTTCACGACGCGCTGCAAGCACAAAAAGGAGCACTTTTTGTACGTGTGTTAAGAAAATAAAATTCCCTTCAAGTGTAGCAAAAGCGGTTGTAGTTAAATATGAGACGAAAGACATAGCGAGGAATGAGTAATAGGCTCTTCCTCTCGCAGGCAATTCCATCGAGAGTGACATTTGCGGTGTCTCGCCGAATCCGTTGGCGACATAAGTGCAATCACGTTGAGATTGAACTAATTAATTTGAAGCGTCGCGGTATCTAGATGGCGGTATACGCACGTCTACTCTCGAGGCCTCTCGCCATGCACTTGGACCACACAACGCCATCACCATCACCGCGGTTCGACCACGAGAGATAGTTGTGTGATCGCATCGCATTTCCCTGCTACACAATCGAAGATAATGAATAAAAGCTATTGCGTAGCGATTTATATAAATAAATAAAACCGTCAAAAATTCACGGTCCAAAACTCTGTTGCTTTGAACTTTTAAAGGTGTTACCAATTAACGTGTTAATATTAACACTCTTTGCGGTGTGAAATTGACACGAACAATTTCGTTTAATTTGCTCTTGTTTCAATTTCACCTATTAACACTGGAATTTGTACTCTAATGTACTACTAATGTAATTACACTCGGGAGTATTTGTCGATCACTTGTACATCGTAGAAAATCAGTCAACTGTCAAATCCGGAGTCTTGCCGTTTCGCTTTCACCATCTTGGCTCTACGTATCTCATTGTTTTAATTTACTTTGAGCAATTTTTCAATATCCTCTCGAATTGCATCTAAGAGAACATGAAAAATTTAAGGACACTGACTTTTTGAGGACATTTTAAGGACTTTAAGGACTTCAAGGACTCCAAGGATCACTTGAGACACCATGGTATTACAGGTTTTCAATGTGACTATAGAAAAAGAAAAATGTTGAGATTTAGTGTATGGAAAAAAAATAAATATATATCGCACCTGGCATGACATAATATACTGTATTATGTAAGTAAGTATAATATACTGTATTATGCAGCATAATAATAAAAAGCAATTACAACAGAATCGTTGTCACAAAATATACAAATAAAAAGGTCTAGAATAGAGATTTAAATATGAGCACAACTCATAGTATTACAAAACTGACCTCGATATGGTGTTGATTAGTAGTGTTATATTAGTGGCATATTAATTAACACAATTTATTCCACACCGCTTGTTGTCACTACAATTAAGGTGTGAACTAATAAAGACACCATTTTGGTGTCCATTTTGGAACCGGATTTTTAACAATGTACACCTCGCAAATTAAGGACTACACGTTCAGTTGACTTGTACCTGTTGATCTGTAAATATCTGAATGGACAAAAAAAAACAAACAAAAAATTACTTTCACCGTTCAATTCGTAATTCGCAACACTTTTAACCTCAAAAATTGTATAAAAACCATAGACAATGCCGAATACCCCGTGACAGATGAGTCGAGAGGTCCTGACGTCAACGTTCCGGTGAAATCGCCGCACCTCGTTGATTCTTTTGTGGCTCCGAGCGTGCGTAACCTTCTCTGCACCGGAAGTTGTGACTGGTTTCTCTGTTTTCGCTTCCTTTACGTTCTTTCCTGCGTCTCCGTTCGCAACGCGATTAACGTACTTCATGTCCACAATAATACTTCACCAAAGGTACATCTTCGCCGCAACATCAAGTTCACGAACATTGTGTCGATAATTAAATGCAACGTCAACTGGCAACTACTTGCGAATGGTTTACGGTTTTCGAGTGAGTGTCTTTGCAGCTAAGTACCTATAGCTAGGACTCTCGCGATATCCAAATCACCCAAGGAAGAACGTAGGCGTTTTAAAGTGGAGGGAAGATTATAAATTCGCATCGTCGAGCACCGATCTTTCCACACGAGTCGTAGCGACTGACCGGTTATTCGTTCGAGACTAAATAAACCACTCACGAAAATTGAAAAAGGGTGAACAAAACTTACGCGATTATTTTAATTTTAATTAATTTTTTTCTATCTTCAATGCGTCAATAAATTGTATAACACTTTTCATGACCCTTATTGTTTCTAAGGTTATGATAGAATATTCCCTCATCGAAATACAAAAAAATATATTGACTGACTTAACTTGAATACCTCGAACAATTATAACGGTAATAATAATAACATTCGTTAATTATTGTCATACGTTATTATTATTGTCATACGTTAAAAGAATTCAAAATTTTTATACATGTCTAAGAATTTTAAATTCTTTGAACTTTTAAAACACTAACTCCTGAGGATAATTAAGTAAGTGACTGCAGCGATATTTCAGCTCATACTAATTAGAGGTAGTAAAAAATGGCATTATTCCCAAGCAGCACGAAGGATCACAGCTGCTTCTGACGGGTCTCGCACACTCTTGATTATTCAGAATGATTTTCTACTTTTTGCACCCTCACTTTATTTCCAAAGACGACGTATGATTAATTCTAGAACGATATTAAGGCTACCGATCTGTATACAGGTGTCTCTATTGGAAATGATCTAATAAGTATCAATATAAATATCAATCGTTCCAGTTTCATGAAAGGCACTGGAATATTCTCGACTGCATGAAAGTAATAAAAAATTTGTAATATCTACCACGTTATGATATGTATGGTTGTACGAATTCCTGTTACTATAAAACAAGTGCACAAACGCTAGACGATATAATCGTTCGACATCAGGCGATTCATGCGGGTTCCGTTTTACTACCAGATAGTCGACTATCAAAGATAATAAACAGTCGGCGAGCATCAATACTGATACGATTATACGTGCGATAGACTTCGAGTGATGTGAACGGCCGCAGCATTTTCGATGTGAGGTGCAATAAAATGTGTTACTAAATATATACATAACTTCCACGCATTGATGCGATTAAGCGATAATTTGTTTGTATTAACTGTCCAAATGTTTTCTCTTAAGGGGATCAAGTCACCTAAAAATATTCAAAAAATCGTTTGTTTTTGTATTATCTATTTGAAAAATGAAAAATGATAATTTTGTTACACATTATAACTGATAACTTTATTTTACAGTATCAGAAAAAAAAATCCTATATTGATATTTGAGACATTCATAGAAAAGAAAGTATGGATACTTGAGTATTTTGCCATTTCATTGGCAAATTTAACAAATTTAACATTGCCATTGAAATGAAATTTAACAAATTTAACATTGCCATGATTTAACTAAAGTTTTTCTCTGGGTGAACAGAAAGAAAGAGCGAAGAGGAAAGTTTGATTGAAGGTTACACGACGAAGTGTGATTAAACGACAAGTCATACACGGTGCTTTTTAGATTTATCGACCGGCATTTATTTCCGATCAGAAAGTACAGGACGTGCGGCTGTTGGAGAGCCATAGGCTATAGAACAATTGGTTACCTCGTATAACATGCAATTATGAGCTGCGATCTGGGGTTCACTCGGTTCAATGAATTATGTATACGAACAGAGCCAAGTTATAGTCTGGTCTCGGCCAATGTTGTCGGGTCAGAGGCAGGAAATCATCCGCTAGCAGTACCTATTATCTTTTCTATCTTGACCCTGTCATTCTCCACTGAATTATTTCGATGAAACAAAATTACGATAAAGCCGCCACTAAAATTATTTTGATATAAGGAGAGTGGCTCGTTTTTCGAAATTAAAAAAAACCCCGTTCCCGGTTATCTACTATTTATGAGGGCGATATGTTATGAAAGTAAAAAATAACTTCTTCGAAGTCATAAATTGATGGCTTTTCAATAACATTCACCCGGTTTGAAAGTTAAATCATCTACAAATAATATTTCAATGATTATTTCAATTACGGTCAGTGAGAATGCTTTTTTCAATATATTAATTTTACTGAAGATCGACAAAATAAATGCAGTAACATTTACTGCAGATAGAAATGTGCCGTTGATGTTACAAAATGCGGCAGTGCTAAAAACAAACCTTACCTGTCCATAAAGCCCAAATGAGTTGGAAATGAATGAGTACACTCGAGTTTTCTTAATGTATACGTGTGATATTGGTATCTAATTGATATCTCATGAAACCCCATGGCGAATATAACATTTAGATTAATTGTTTAAAATGATATGGGATATGTGAGAAAATAGCTGTAGCACGTGGGAAAACACATTGAAAACCAAACGTAGCCATGTGTCGATAAAGTGCGTCTATCTATCTCGCGTGAGTAATAAAAGCTTTTTGGACTGGCGGAATTCACCATTGGCACTTAAGCCATGCGTCACGAGATGGTAGCTATATGTGGGTCGTGTATAGTGGCGGTACTCGTGGTGCGTTCGTTCATCATTCCTCGCGTGTTCGAGTACGCTTATTCCTCCCCCAGCCACAACCCTCAACGAGGTTTCTAACCCTATTCACCCCTCAGTGAGTCACTCTCCCCGCTTCGATTCCTATGCTTTTGCCAAGCTTTTCCCCCCACAAGAAACTATTCTGCACAAGCTGCACACTGAGGAAACGTGTGGAAAAATGCTCGATGGTTAACGAGGGGACGTCAGGCGGCTACGCACCCTCCGCATCTTTCCTGTCCGACCAAGATCCACATTTTTACACACCAAGTCCTTCAGTCAACAGAACTTGTCACTCGGTTCGTTCCAAGATAGTGGCTAAAAGTTCAGGTTGATATTGAGTAAGAAGGAAATGCACTGTTAGTGCATATAAAGGAAGAAGGACATTTCTGTCATAGAAATCTACTTGAAATTGAACGCACAACAAGTGGAAGTTTTTATGCACAAACTGGAATACTAAACGCTATATATAAGTGCGATCGAAAAATAATTTCCATGTTTTAAACCATTCTGATTGATCTAAAATGAATATCAAAGAAATTTATTTTTTTTAACGAAAAAAAGTTTACTCTATAACCAAGCAAAAAACATGAATTTCCAAAATGACGGCACAACATGGCGGATGAAAATTGAGAAGTAGGATAAAAACGTGGATAAAATTGGGATTTCTGAGGTTTCTCTGCCGCTGATCACGAATTCGATTTTAGAATTTGTGAATTTAAATATTTTTTAGATATTTTCACATATTAAAGTCTAATGGAATAAATTATTAAAAAGTCCACAACGACCGAGTTTTAGACGGTGCATTTTTAACAGTGTACATTAGACCTGTATACGCTCTTCAGCTTGTCGCTCAGTATTTTCTGGGGACTGACAATTACTAATATAATTATCATGGAAATTCTCACGTGAGGAATAGTTGTATTACGAAATGCGTTGAAGGAGCTCGGAAGGTTGAGCGCTCGAGTTGCCAAGGAACGAGGTGCTAGGTCAGGGTCTAATAGACGCGCAGAGTCTTGTGTGATAACATCGCAAGCGAACCAGAATACAGAGGATAAAATGCGTGCGAAAATGCAATTGCTCTGTAGAAGACTCGAGTATTCGCAAGCTAAGACAGTCGTTTAGAGCGAGCCTCCTTCTAAACGGTCTAAATAACTTCCGCGTACACTCAATTGCTAGATTTTAGGATTGTGTCATAATAAGACAAGTTTAGACTCTCACACAATTAACTAATAACTCATATTCAACGTATACGAATAATCGTCACGTTTTAAGCTCTCATGGTGAAAATGCGGCACGCGATGCATTCAACAACGATTTTGTCGAATGAGAGATATTACAATGTTGAAAAAAATCTGTGCTGAATTAATATGCCTGTGTAGGAAATTATTTCACCCATACCGCTCATGAAAAATACATTACGTACTTCGATTTTCAAGAAGCGATATATTAAGCGAGGATCGCTTTTTTACTGTTGATCGATTTTTCGACGACGCGTGTTTCATATTTTTCATCCGGTTAGGAATATGTGTGACAGATTTTGAACTGAAATTTTTTGCTGGCTTGCTGACTCACGGATACAGCAGTGCTTGAATTTCTTGATCGCCGTAATGTAAGCAGAATGAGATAATGAACAAATGATTTTAAATTCGATAAAGGCCAAGTCCTACATCGAAAGAAATAGATACTAACCGATAGTAAAAATATACTATCGGATAGTAAAAATATACTATCGAATAGTATATCGGATACTTCGATTCCAACGTAATATTCGCTTTCGAATATAATGCGTCTCGCAAATTTTTGCTTGCTCACAATAAAATACACTTTTAGAGATGGCGATATTATCGGCAGCTGGTCAAAGAAAAACACACGTTTACCAGAAGCATTGAGAATAAAGGGTAAGAGGATCAGTTCTGAAAATACATTGAGCATAGTTGGGCCACATGATTGCGTCAACGCATATGTTCGAAATACTAGACACGCACGAGCGCCTGCCTCGTCAGGGTAACATTTCGTGGGCGGGCACGAGACCGTGCATAAGTACTCGACGCGTCGACACGTGTTGCCGAGATGCTGCTTTACTTCCGTATCGGAAATGTCACGATGAATAACTTCACACTGCAAATAGTAGCCAGGGAAACACGGGGCAAAGTAAAAGGCGGGGCGAATTGAAACATTAATTTGGAAAAAATTCTCGGTGCGAAATAAGTCACTGAAATTTTATGTAAAATGCTTCTTAAATTTAAATCAAATGTTTCTACAATACAATTTAAACGAATTATTCAAAATACTACATTTTTAAAACCATTTTGAGTGCTCACGGCAGGGAAAGCTTCAAATTAAAAAATCAACAATTGAGCAAAATGAAACACTCCAACATTTTTCTATAAGTCAATTCGAGGGGTAAAGGTGAATGAAAGTAACTTTGAAAATATCCATTAGAACAAAACCACAAAACGATGCAAACTTCAGCATCATCTATAATTTCATTACCGACATCATCTTCTCCGCTTATGTCACTACTGTGTCTATGGATCAGTCTGTTGATTATTCGTTATTAGTCCCGCGTCTATCACGGTTACCGAGATTTTGCGTGGAGAATTATGATTGTGTGTAGGAAGCATGAGCAGACTTAACATCTCTCTCCTCTTCTATGCCCATTTGGACGTATGTGTTATCCATCCAAACCGCTACATGTTACTTTGCGCACATTTAGACGTGCTCACATACTGTAATTTATACATTGGTAACGGTAGACCTCGGCCAACATGCTTTTACTATGAAGTAGCGCCGCGATGATGACTAACCGGAACATACTTCGCACGACGCAAATGAACGGTTCATAACCGGGACTCGAGATGTGCGCGGGTGTCCGTCGGTTTATTACAGGTATCACTAATAGACCCAGGAAAAACATCAATTCTATTTAAATCAAATTCTATGGAAATTAATTATTTTTATAAATTTTTTCCGTGGCCTAATAGTATTTTATTTAAAATGAGGATATCGATTATTTCATCGAATATCGGACGAAATCTGGCCTCCGAATTTTCGGTGTTCTGATTCGTTTTTTGGACTCGATTCGCTATACTGAAATGAAGAGAAAGCTCAAATAATTTTTTTCGGAATGTTCGGAAAATTTGCGAAAAAAAGGGCTTCGGATTTTCCTGATCGAATTCGGTAAGACGTTAAAATTAGAAGTTAACACAAAAAAAAATGTTTTCTTAATGATTTTTATTTCTCGCATCGAAAAATATGTTTAAAATTTTTGTGAATAATATTTGATCATTATTCGAATTTCCAAGAGTATTGCGCGTACGTAAGGGACGTTCGACATCATAAAAGATGAACCAATAAATACAGAGGGTGAAACCCAGTACCGTGAATATTCGCTTTATGAATGAATAAATTTCCCTCGCCGTATTTGCCACGTTGCCCGTTATGAAGCTACTCACTCGTCGACTTGACTGTATAGCTACGATTTCCATGAGCTTTCAGGCGGCGATTTCACGGGCCCTTGGCAAGAAAGATCCTCGGCGAGACGAGGATTCTGGCAAGCGTCGAAGTAGCATTCCTATAGCCATAAAAAACCGTTGGAAACGGCACTCGTCAACAGCTTGAGAACGAAATGAATGGTGTCATTTGCCAGATTAAATGATGGCTCTATCAAGTACTACTGCAGCTACTGCTCGCGATCATCAACCTTCCTGTCCCTTTCTTGATAAAATATTGTATCCGGCAATTAGGTATTTTTATTTCCTTCGTAAATAAGAACGAATAGAAAAAACAGCAAAAGTTACAAAGTAAAACCATGCACATTGCTCCCTCATTATTCTGCACTTTTTGTTTACTATGATTCTATAAAAACCAAATTTTGGTCGTTTTTTATTCTAGAATTCACAAAACCGACTTCCGGTCGAAAGATCCACCTCGATTTGTTGTTTACTTAGATATATCGATTTGTAGGTACCTACGATTGTTCTCAAGTTCTATATTCGACGACGATTTTAAAACTCACCAAGGCGCTTCTCGCACTAGTGGCATAAAATTGTATGCGATACTCGTGCGAGAAACCTTTGTTGATCTCGTGCGAGAAACTTTTTTTGATCTCGTGCGAGGAACTTTTTTTGATCTCGTGTGATTACAATACTTGCCTTCGGCTCGTGCCGCAAACTTGCAGTCGTCGCGAATAGTGTTTCATCGCACTAGTATCGTAATGTACTATTATGACATTAGGTGACGTTGTCCCCGTAATAAGTGCTAAATAAATGAAGATTATTTGGATATTTGAGAGATCACGAGACACATCTTAAGAGGAATTGTACTTGTTTGTATTTTGTAATAGTACATTACGATACTAGTGAAAGAAAGGCAGCATGTTAGATGCACCGAGGTTACGGATTATACACGAAGAGAAGAGGCTCGGAGAAATGGTGTCATGGAGCACGCGGCAAGCGGTAGAGATTCGTAGAGGACGCTCGGGATGAGTGCCATCTCTCTGCAACCGAGTCGGACGTGGATCGGTCGAGAGCGCACGAGATTGCGCGGGTCGCGTCGCACATAGCAGCGGCGTACAGTCCCATGAATCGTGGCAGAGCGCGCACGCACACAGCGCTCGAAATCACCCTCTTCGTAGCCGGCCTGCCTACCCCTACTCGTTGCTTATCGATCTCAACTCCCACCCCCCACCCGCACAGTCCCCGACCTCTTCTTCCGTTTACCCCTCGTCCGAGGCTTTCGCCACGACTCGGCCAACCATGGTCAGCCCTTTATACGCGCCATGCTTTTCTTATTTTACACAAATTTTTTTTTCACCAGCATATATCTTCAATTATGTATCTACTCCATTTTCTCTGTCGAAAGTTAATCTATCTTCGCCAAGAAGATAATACAACGGTATCATTTGGTTTGACCACAAGTCCAAGGGTGCTTAATGTTTTTTAGCCCATTTACTACAATATGTATATCAATATTATTGTAAAGCGGTTCAGTTGAAAATTGATTCAAATTTAAAAGTTTTATAGGATTTTGTATTTTTTTGAAATTTTCGAAAAATTAGTATTCCCGTTCTAGATTAGATATGAGCTTAGGTATCGAGTATTGTCTAAGTTGGTTAGAAATCATTAATCAATCACACAACAAAGCTTCCTTTATGGAAAAGCAGAATATGATATTAAAAATAAAAATAACAGAATAACAGAAATTTCAGGAAAGCTAGAAATTAACAAGTGTGGAACACATGTGACGTTAAAAATGTTAACTTAGAAAAATCTACAAATTGAGACATAGCGAATGAAATAAGGTCTCGTTCGTAGGTCCTGTGAATCGTACTCTTCTTGTTTTTCACCATGCGGCGTTGGCAGAATGATCGATCATCTCGATGAGTCATCCATGGGCGTACGGGAATTCCACAGCCGTAGAGGAGAAATGTCTGTGTTGGTTAGGGTGCCAAGGGAACAGAAACGAGCTCCGGGGTATGATGCTTCCTCCTCGCGTACCCCACACTCTATTTCCTTCGTCGAAAGAGAAATTAAGAGGAGCGAATGGCCGTCACCCTCGGGACAGGCCACGTCACTTGAGAGGGCCAAAATCACGAATAACCTGCTCTAGCATCACTACTATTTTGTCTCTTAATTTCCAGACGCCAAAAGTTCCAAATCTTAGTTAAAAAAAAAATTTTAAGTCGTTATTCATATACAGAACTTAAGAAAATTCATTCGGCTAAAAATTAGCAGTATCTCCGGTGAAAAAAAAATTATTGATGTATTTTTCCACAACATATGAGTTAATTTGAGCCACAATGTCTCATATACATCTGTATTGATTTGTTTTTCATAGGCCATAAAATTCCACACATTTCTATTCTTCAAAAATAAATGTACGATGAAACTGTCCCAATATAAAGACGTTTGAATGTCAAAATTTTAAATGCTCATGTCATCGTATTGAAATTCGATGACATTTTTGCAATTAAAAAAACCCGATCTTTTTAAATTAAAAAAAAAAAAAATTCTTCTCGTCGCTGAATTTCGGTGTACTTCATCTTCTGTACTCCATTTCATCTGTACTCGAAAAACCGATATATCCGCGTATGTTTCTAATATATCTTTGCAAAAATTATGAGATAGATATATGAATATATGGAGAAATTATATAAACGGTATATGCTGTTAAGCCTCCAAGATTTCGATTATGTTATGTGTGTATTAAAGTCAAAAAATCTCATATCTCATTATTGAAGATGATTACTATTATAAAAATGTCAAAAATTGCCCTTGTGTGTGTGTATATAGTTACAGTTAGATCCTCTTTTGGCCTGTCGGTAGGAAAAAGCAAACCGGCGTCTCCGGCGCCGGATAACGGCTTTGTATGCATGCCCATAATGCTCGGCTGGCACTACTTTTGCTCATACTTGAGCGCTTCTACTGTTTCCCTGGCGCTGCCGCTGCTGCTGCGCTCCAGACCCCGTCGACCATTCCTCGTTTGCTTTCCTCTTTACCACCCTCGCCCGCCCAGAAACGACCACGTCTGTGCGCCAGGTCCTACTATAATAGACGCGTGTAACTCGTACTATTTCGCTACTCTCCCTAGTTTCTCCATTGTCGCCGTCCTATCGTTCGAATTCTCTATGCCGAGTAAGAGATATGCTGTACCTTGCGAGAAACTACGTACACGTATATATACATACGTATGTACAAGTAGGTAATGCATATAGGTGAATGCGAAAGTCATAGTAATGTACGAACGGGCATAATCAAGTAATGGACTATGCGTTACAGATAACATATTCTTCCCGTCTTCGCAGTTTTCCATGTTAACCTAGAAATGTACGCTTATACTGTAAGTATGCAATACAATTTATTTCTCGTCATTTGTTCATGACGTCTGCAACACAAGGAAGTATTTCAATGATATAAATTGCTTTATAAAAATTCTCCCTGATCATAATTTGATCATTGGCTTTCCCAGATTGAAATAAAGTATATTTGAGAATATGATGATTTGATGATATATATGAGAGCATATAGTTGATCCATATTATACTAACATTTCATCGCGTTACATATTACGATCTTATGAAAACCGAAATGGAAACATATATGTAACATATATGTATGTATTTATTTGTACATACAAACGTCATCAGGTGTCAGCCATTTTGTACAAGTACAACTTGATAATTTTTCAAACAGGTGTGCAAAAACTTTTTCATTTCATGCCCGCAATGAGGTGAAAGTGTGCGAGAAAGTAGTTTTTGCGCACTGGTGGTGAAAAAGTCTGTGAAAAGGTAAGGAACGCGAAATTGCGCATGCGCTATGCGTTTTTCTCGTAGCTAACCAAAAATGGCGCTTTCGTCACGCGTGACGGTCACAAACCGGAGGTATTTTTGTGACTGTATCGTACAAAATATGTTTATCTTTGTTTACGATCAAAGGAGTCCAAATAGAGAGCAGGTAGGCGGAAAAACCCGATGGTTAATATGAGATATACAAGAGATAAGTTACATCCTGGATGCGCCGGGTGCTTCTGCGTTGCATTAAGTCGTTTTGTAGTAGTTCGTACTGGTGCTGCTGTTGCTGCACGTGTTCACCACGAGCGCGATACTTTAGTGACCGCATCAGCATCAACGACTGCGGCAAAAGCAGGACTACCACCTGCCTCTACGCAGCGTGTGGCTGACCGCCTCGTATTTTCCATTTACAACTTGTCGTCGCAGTACTGATTATTCCACCATTATCGTGAGCAGCAAAAAGAATGCAAAGTAGAAACATGTATACTGCTGCCTTGGCTCCTGTTGGTTTTATCGCTCACATAAATTCATAAATATATATTTTTTTAAGTCCCGGATGAAAAAAAGTGTTTTATAAACAAAATAATGTAAAATAATAATCATTAGCATAATACAGTTGGAAGGTATCATCGTCTTTCAGAGGGGAAATCTCCTGACTGTCGTGAGCTCATTATTATTTTTTTACATTCTTCCGTTTATGTTAATTGTCCGAATTCATAAGTCATAGTTATATGCAAAATTATTCATTTTTCACCTTTTTTAGAAAAGTAATATAGAAAAAAGTTATGGAACCTTAAAAAATACGACCAATGTCAAAATCAACAAAACTCGAATCTGACGGTGAATTCCTATAACGAATAATTTGTATTTGATTGTAGTGCAAGAATTTCCGTATGTAGTAGAATAAAATCGCGCCTACCCAAAGGAAACAAAGAAAATTACAATTCTAGACATGTCCATGTGTAATAACTTGGTCAATTTTTTTTGTATCTACTGCATGTACATTGTATTCGCACTATGCCAGTGAAATGTGTACTCTCGTCTCCTTTTTTTGCGGGCAGTCAGAAGTAAAAATAGGTTATAAGTATCTACCCTGAAATATTGATGGGTCAATTAAAACCGGGCTTAAAAAAAGCATCGCTGATTCGACTAATATGAAGCGCTGAAGCGGCTTCATAATAACGTCAGTGGAAGTATCAGTTTAGCGATTACTGAGTGGTGAAGCTATATTACCCACAGTAGGTATATCGATAGTGCATCGATCAATAATTCGTTGGTGCACCGCGAGAACAAAAGAAATTTGCCTTCTCTATTTCCTATCCTATCTGTATATCTATAGTATATTATAGCGGCCCTTTGGATGAAAGTGATTAAATGAAATCTATTATCGCTCGTCTATAAAGCACACGAGGGATCGTATCGACAGCCGGAATATCGCCTGAACGAATCAGCCCGACGATATACGAGGATACGTATATACGACGCGCTATGTAGAAGATTACATATATGTCTATCAGCCGCTGAGTCCGCTCCATGGACCATTCTCTCGGATAATTGTCAGTAATATATTATTCCTCAGCTCATATTGGATGCCGTTCAGAATCGCATACATTCGTGATCCTGAATTCGGAATCTCATCTGTGTGCATGCAACTTTCCATGTTCCTGAAATCACGAGAATCGGTTTGGAATCGCATGAGGTTTATTACACGCTTTTTTAGTCTTCGGATGGACATGAGAAATCCTATCAGATCCAATCGAATCGTATCTAATGCGAAAAATTAATGACCATTGGCTAAAGGTGAGACGAGTCTTACCAGGCGCTTGAATAGAATTTCGTACATACATAATTGTGGAGATGCGGTAGCATGCACATAAGTGCGAAGAGATCTATTACTGCGCAGTGGTTGCTATGAGGCAAAGATATACCTCTCCACTCTCACAGAAAACTGTGCCAACCGCACTGACCGCTGTTACGCAACGATACTCATGTTTTTATCGCTTCCTCTTTTCTCATTCAGTCTGGCTCTCCCATATTCTCCTCTTTTTCTTGCTTTGCATCATTCTGATCACATGCGACCGGTTGAAAAAGTCACAGCCATTTTCTAAATCTTGGTTTCTTTTTCGATATTCAAATTCCGATTTTCAAAGTCATTTTTCTCGCTGATATTGACATGTCTCGTAGTCACTAGAAATTGGGCCATGTGCGCTTGTCATTTTCATTGATTTCATTGATTACTGTTCACATCTGTCCGTCGTGAACCTTATTTAAAAAATGATACGAAATGACATCATAATTTGAGCTGCTTCGGTGTCGCAGTTCGCGATTTATGCTGAAACGAATTTTACGCCCTATATCACACACATACGTACGTAAATACATCTGGATAATTTTTTAAACCACTTTTCTCGACCTTTTGAATCATTTCAAGTGTTCTGACATGAAAATTGCAGATTTTTTTTTAAGAGTACAAAGCTCCGTGAAAAAAAAGGACTTACATAAGAAATATTGCGGTAATTGAAGAAGAATGTTATAATGCAATTTCAAATTGCAATCTTTCCCTTAGTGATTATATAGATATTTGACATAGGTAGATTTATATTTACAGTCTGTTTATACGTCTTGAGTTAGTAAATTTACAGTCCGTTTATACGTCTTGAGTCAGTAAAACGTGTTGTGAATGAAGGCACGTAATGTTGTATCGCCACCGCGTACTCGCTAGGCAGAGCATACGGTGCTCATTTCATCGTGTGGATGTTAACGCGTACTCCTGATAACGATGCACTAACAATATTCGCGAGCTTTTAAGTGATGCTCGAAGCCCCAGAAAGTGGATCGTCGTTAAGCACATATATATACATATATCCCGGGCAGAATATACGGAAAACGATTGCTCGAAGCGTGCATCGGGCGTCGCTTCGTTATAGGTTCGTCAACCCGGACAATTTCGTGACGGGTCCCGCTCCGCCACCTCTCTCGTCTATTAGTTCACGTGAGAGAGAAATCGATTTTTACACCCAGCTTGGCCCTATTCTTCGCTCGACGCCGCGAACTCAATATTATGTTCGCTCCTCCAGTCAAGCAGAAATCGTATTTCGGGGATCACGATGACTCACTGATACGGTCATTCTCCTCGCCCGAAATGAGCCATTACCGCATCATGACCGCAGGAAGTCTGTAGGTATATCAAGCTCTATTTGATATGAATAAAATTGTATTTACTCGAAATACATCTCATAATTGGTTCGAACAAACTATTCAGACCGATTTATCTGGGTTTGGTTGACAATTATTCGTATTGTCATCGGTTTCTACCTTCCGGTGAGTTTTGCATTCTGATTTGTTTCTGAAAGCATCCTATAGCATAGTTTGCTGAACAGCCTTAGATCTGGGAATCCCCGTTATCTAAAGGAACCGTCTCCTGACAATTCAAATAGTTACTCGACTAGATCGACCGGCAAAGAGTAAAAGTCGGATACGCTTGTTTCTATACTATATAACCACTCCGAGGAGAATCTACGATCGAACCACGTGGCGGCGACTTCGAAACTCCATTCGAAATACATCTCATAATTGGTTCAAACAAATTATTCAGACCGATTTATCTGGGTTTGGTTGACAATTATTCGTATCGTCATCGGTTTCTACCTTCTGGTGAGTTTTGCATTCTGATTTGTTTCTGAAAGCATCCTATAGCATAGTTTGCTGAACAGCCTTAGATCTGGGAATCCCCGTTATCTAAAGGAACCGTCTGCTGACAATTCAAATAGTTACTCGACTAGATCGATCGGCAAAGAGTAAAAGTCAGATACGCTTGTCTCTATACTATATAACCACTTCGAGGAGAATCTACGATCGAACCACGTGGCGGCGACTTCGAAACTCCATTCTCCTCGCTGTTCCTTTCGCACACTGACACTTACTTCCGCTTGGAAAGACCGTTCAAAGGTCATAGACGTTTGTTGGTATGACGCAACTACAACTTTGGTGCATCTCTACAGGGAGTGACGAGATTAAGCTGCTTCGTGGTTTGTGGTTTAAATGAATAATTTATTTAATGGCCGGCCTAATTGAATTATTCGATCGGAATAGACTTAATTTGATCTAAATAAAATTGCATCTGATCGAAATAGACTATTTGAATGACATAACATTCGAAATACACACCATAATCGATTCAAACAAACTCATCAAACACATTTATCTACGTAAGGACCATGCTTTTTCTTCGAGGCATCGATACAATCGCTCGATGATAATACAGAACCACGAACCAATAGCCGCCGTCGCTCCTCAAGCACGATGACGACCAAGAGTACTTCGGTCGCGTCGTCAACAGCCTCGATATTCTCACAAAGCCCGAGCCACTCCTTCGGAAGTGGTCTCGTCGCGGTGAAATACACGAGATGATGTTTCGAACCAAGATCTCACGCTCCGTGCGAGAACGATCAACGACTGTACAGCCAGAGAAATGGGTCTGATGAGTTTATTTGAATCAATTATGTAATGTATTAAGAATGAATAAGATCTCATTTCAATTAAATACAGTCTATTTCGATCAGATGAAATTGTATTTCACTTGAATAGAGTCTGTTTCGGTTCCTATTAGGCTGGCCATTGAATAAATAATTTATTTAATGGCTGACCCAATAGTATTTTATTTAATCGAAATAGACTTCATTTTATCTAAATAAAATTTCATCTGATTGAAATAAATTATATCCGATCTGAATAAAATTGTATATTTATTTCAAATACACCCTTTAATCTATTCAAATAAACCCTTCAAATCCATTCCTCTGGGTGTACATTTGGTGTCGGAACGGTTTTAAAAGAAACGTTTATTATTATACCTATTTTCTCGAGCTCTAAGGTGGATTTCCACCTTGATTCATGTGTGCGTGTGTGGTTCAACACAAAATCTTTGAAATTCACAAATAAAATAACGAAGTATATGAAAATCTGTTTTTATTCGTTTTTCCTCGACTAATTAATGAGAAAAATCCACGACACTTTGCAGTGAAGATTTTATTGACTTTTGTAATGAGCTCCACAAAATTCTACTCTGAATTTTTTCTCGGATAAGTAGCGATAAATAATCCAATAGCATTATACAAAAACCAGT
This sequence comes from Tromatobia lineatoria, assembly GCA_949699805.1. NCBI lineage: Eukaryota > Metazoa > Arthropoda > Insecta > Hymenoptera > Ichneumonidae > Tromatobia > Tromatobia lineatoria. Next base: position 8,847,775 of record OX453052.1, read on the forward strand.
TGAAGCGCGAGATTCCAGGGACGTTAATAACTCTGTAAAAAAGTATCGAAATATTTTTTAATGAAACTGTACCACCCGTTGGTCCGGTTCAACCGATTTTACTGTACCGCTGCTCCGATGCAGGGAACGAGGTGGCCGGTTCATTGTGCTTGTAGTAGGTATAGCGTAGAGACGAATTTAAGTGCTCGGCGCTATTCAAGCCTTTTTATTCTTCTCCACAGCTAGCGACCATTCATGATTAAACGTGCCCCGAAAAAATGACAACAACAAGAATGAGAATGCGACTGAAATAAAAAAAAAACAAAAAAACTCAATGGTGTTATTCAAATGCAACGTGCACTTTGTCATGATTTACAGAAAACTAGACGTACACGTGTAATTCAGATGCTCAGTGACAAGAAGATAATCCAAATACAAAAATTTGTATACGATTCGAATTACAGAAACGCCAGTCAAATTAATACAAAATTATTTAAAGGGTTTCTACTATTTCTGGGGGTTTTGTTAACAGTTCCGAGGATTATTACTTAGATGACAGGATTGGTTACCAATATATAAGGAGCAATTCACCCCCTTTCGACCTCGACCCCTCCGATTTAGCTTTTAATTTTATCTAGTCTTAGTTAGACCCTCAACTACGCAAAAAAAAAAGCTATGGACAGTAATGTTCCCTCCGTACAAGCTAAAAGATTCTCAGATATTATTATTTAACAAATCTCGGGCTGAATGTGTCCAAACCGATTCGTCGTTTTCGGTGATGAAACTCGTGTCACATAATGTCAATCATTGACCAAATTCAGTGTTTTTTTTTTTTGTTTTTTCATGGCACAATCACCTTTGTTTGTCCTCTGTGCCGAGCGTATAAATATCCGGCTGCCGATGGAGGAAGAGAGAGAGAGAACTCAGCGAGGCGAAGAGGATGTTCAATAGTTGTAGTCCAGGTTCTTTTGGCGAGCTCGGAAGCACTTCTGTTACTACAGGTTACATTTACTACAGTTGGTGTCGCGGGGCCGCACGTTATCGCAGCCAATGATCGTTCTACACGATTCGATGCGCGATTATCGAGATCCCGATTGTTCTGACCCGAGCGTGCGTGCTTACCACTCGATTTTCAAACTATCGGCTCATTTTTAATCTCGATTATGTTCCGCTCTTGGAAATTCTTTCACGTAGAGTATACGGTCAAGTTCCTTGACATTCTCATATCTGATGTATATTTTCTACTGCAGTATAACGTTTTTTCATTGAGATTATCCCCGAATTACGACATTTATAAGAACTCTCGAAGGCGAAAAGAAGTTTAGTTGATCAACGGATTAATTTTTTTTTTTTACGTAGCGAAATAATAATCACTCGCGTTTTACAGCTGGGAGATAAATTTGTCAAGGATGTAAAAAATCCCCGACTATAATATGCGAATTATGATTAGTTCACTGTATTTTATTTAAACAATTCGATGATTGATTTGACAATTTATCATACCGAAATATATTAAATAAACACCCTCTTCACGTCCGGAATCGATGTGCCAATTTGTGATAAGTCATTCAGTGTCATTTTAGAGAAAAGTGGCAACATAGAAAATTGCATCGATCAGCTGATTATCACTCAACACTCAACACTCAACTCTGTTGCTCGGTGGGTATTTGGGAGTCAAAATTCGAATTCTTAATTAACAATTAAAAGGCTTAATATAATTTTTTTCATATAAATTTTTTCAATGAATAAAAAATTGATATTCACATACACCGCTTGCGCCAAATCGAGTTGGCTGCTTTAATACACTGATTAATTTTCAATCATCCCTATCTTTATTACTCTAGACAACATGAGATTTGTTTTATAATTGATTATATTTGCACGAGGACCTGCAAAAAAGTACACATTATGTGGAAAATAAATTTCTCCAAGTACTCGTTGGTAAACACATAGGATCGGTATGTGTGAACGTTTGTTTGTTTGAGGATCGACGTCACGCGCCGAACATTACGCAATAAGAATATTAAAAAGGCGTTCTACTGCGCGACTGGGATGTAAATGTGTAACGCGTGCGTTGTCGACCGTCATAAAACGAACAATACTGTTATGACGCGTGGTCTCAAATTTTCGCCCACGTATATGCCTACGAGATCGTCTTCGCGAACATAGAAAATATGTAAAGATGCAAAAAAAAAAGTATTTTTCAGCTAATAATAAAAAATTTGATTCAGAATTTTGTTAAAGTTTGCATCGTTAAAATGCAGTAACATGAAAAATCGATATTAAATGACCAAAGATTTGCGCCACGCGAGATTGACCGACTTTTTTTTTAAGTCAGTAATCGATGTCTCTTTTATTGGTAGTTTTTATAATTATTCGAGGTCATCAACATAATTTTTGTATTTCTTTAGCATAATTAATTTCTACTGGGTATAATCGATTGAGTACCGAGGATTATTAACTGCAAGTGTCACAAAAATAATCGGTAATAACCGAAAGATCACTGAAATTGAAGAAAAAGAACGATTTTTACAAGAAGAGTTGAGAAATATTGCCAATACGTATTTCTTGGCGTTATTGAAAGTGGGACGTGTCGAAAAAAAAAGTATATAGCCGAGCAAGAAATATACTCAACGTTTACCCACGCAGTAGATTTGTGTTTTAAAGTAAGAGCATTACGGAATTGCGAATTCGATCTTTATGTTCAAAAAGTCGAACAACAGGTGCGACTAAAAACCACAATAACTCGTCGATACAACTGGTGGCAGCATAACCACGTTGCACTGAGGATTAGCCAGAATATAAGAGCTTCGAGGAAGCAGGAAAGTCTGCCTGTATGTTTGCCAACAAAGTTCTCGGAGTTACGTAGGTAGGGGAGTTCCTCGATCTCGGCTGTCTCTACTGTACACGCATTTGAGAAAACCCAAACCCACGTGGCGTAGGATTTCAGTCGACTTTTATTTGGCGAATCTATTTTATGTAGAACGGTAATATTGAAGACGGAAAAAATTCGATGACAAAAAGAATATAATTTTGAAGGTCATTCTAATGGTACATTATATATATATTAAAATCAAATATGTTGAAGGTGCCGCAAAGATTGATTTTGCATAATAATGCTTCCAAAATTCACGCATCGATCTATAACTTGTTCTCAAATGATAATGATGTGTTAACTGTTCTGAATGCGTTCACAGTTTTTTAAAAGTTTTATCCAATTTTTGGAAATTGTGTTATTTTTATTCGAAATTTTTAACCCCAATTTGCGAATCGACTTTATCAATTTTGCGTATAGTCCGTTGATTTCAGATTAGGTTAGCTTAGTGAAGTGCGGTAAAAGGCGATTGAGGCCATAAGATGACGAGAATAAAAAATCTTTTTAAAAAACAATCACAATTTCCCAAAATACCATAAACCCCGGACAAACTGTGTACAGATTTTCAAAAATAAACAAACAATTTTTATCCAGAAAAAAAATCGTATCGACGGTCGATTTATCGACCATTTGATTTCCCCAATTTGTCAGTAACTTTTTCGAATCACTACCATGCAAAATCAATCACTTTAGAATTTCGCACGTGCTTGATTTTTTTTGCTTCACATTTCTACCCCATCGAGAAGTTTTCTAAATTCTCTCGCGATCTCACGTTTAATGTACCGCCAAGATCATCTTAATAAACCGGCTCCATCTAACTTATTTAACAAAATTAAAGGCCTCACTAAAATTAAACTTTTTTTGAGCGAATTATTAAAAATTTGTCTGGACCGTCTGCAAGCATTTATGACGGAAAGGAAAAGTAAAGGAAAAAGAATAACAGCTTCGTAAACGTGGATGCATTTCGTCGCTGAGTAAGAACGAGATTCACGGGCACAGTACATACAGCCGAATCGAAGAATAATGAGTAAATCACAGGAGCGCCGTGGGACGCCGACTGCCCACGCGGTTTCTCCGGTGCACGCCGCATGTTACGCATATATAAGCGCTACGCATTGATATACAGCATACTACTATATTCCACGCGACAAATTGGCACGGGCACACACCGAGAGCAGAGGGCTCGGTGCGTGACCGTGACGACGTTTCCAAGTCCCACGGCCACCGGCGTCAACTCGATCTCCCATACGCACACGTTCATCAAACTCCCGCTCTTAACCCTTTCGATAAATCATTTATCCTTATTAAACTTTTTTCAGCAATCTCAAGGACACAATTCTATTTGAACTCGTAAACCTTTATCCAAAATATTGTTCAAAAAACGAGACAATTTATATTATTCCTTGACATTTTAATAATATTCGACAAGAGGACAACGTAAGTTCCATGAATATTAACGATAATGAATAATAATTTGAGTGGTCAAACTCATCAAAAGGGTCAGGTGACTGTATATGTATATTTAAGCAAAAAAGTGCGACAAACTTACCACTATTCCACGAAGTACAATATTTTTCGATGGTAAAACTGGATAACAGAGCTCAGCGTCAACTGTTTAATTCCTGATCGTAGATATTCCAAAAAAAAACGACACAAAGCCCGTTTATATCCACGGGAAAGAAAAAATCAAACACTGTACACCACGTAAGCATAAAACAAAACTGAACCACTGCACTTATCCTGGGATACTCAAAAACACTTTTGGTAAACACCAACGCGATCTATCGTGCGCGGCTGAAGGTGAGAGCTTCGCCTCGTCGCGATCACCAAGTAAACGTAAACAAACACTCCGCTGTGCACTAAACCGTTAAACAATACGACACTTCGTTCTCTGTATGCACAAACTATAACGAAAATACGTAAGAATGCAAGAAGAATCGCTTTATTCAAATAGATCGTTAACTGCCGGTCGTTATTAAGATATAGAACGTACTTAAGATACGTAAAAGTATCGATCCTCTGAAGAGACAGGTAGAACTTTAGGATATTGCTGTGATTAGCGAAAAGGAGTTTGGAGAGGCAATTAATCCCGGAGGACGGTTAACTCGTCCAGTTTTATCGAGACAGACATGTTGAAACCCGGCGTGGATGTTGGACGTTCGCGCCAATGCACAACGCGGTTTTCGATGTTTTGGCTGGCGATAAGAAAATCGCCGCCTTCGTGAGTCAACGGTGTCATCAATAAAGGTGTTCCGGTCAATGAATGCACAGATATGAAGTGAAGGTTGGGAATGACACTGCGCGTGACAAAGACGGTGACGTTAAGCCGGCGTGCGACACGAACTATACAGCACGAACGCTCGCGGCCAACTGACAAGTGACAGCCCGGTGAGCCTACCAGTGCGAGCGCAGCACCCACGCGTCCCACCGCAACGCTGCTGCGGCGCTGCCGCTCATGCCGGCTGTGCTTTCTATGGCTCTCCCTCGCTCTTACGAGCGCCGTCATGTTAGTCTCTCGCGTTACACCCTCTCCTTCTAGCACCATGCACGTTGTTCCGATACCGGGGGCACACAACAACGCACCGTGTCTCTCGAGAGCTCACATACAGACAAACAGACACACACATACACACAGCGAGATGCTTTGGTATTATTACTGCCTCCTCTTCATGTTCTGCGGCACTTTCGGACGGTGGGATAACCGGCCCGATGCTGCTGGACCCTACACATCCAACACTCCATGGCAAACCAAATTCTCGCATCATACGTGGTCCACCAAAACTGATAATTATTGTGCGTGATTTGGGTACAATAGAGATTTTTAAAATTATTTTGCTTTCTCATAGTTTGTAAATAACAAAAATGCATTCTAAGCTTGTTTCAGATTTCTCAAATTGTTTTTCAAATTAGTCTTTGGCAGATATGGAACCTTCATCTCCGCAAGAGGCTAATAAATTTTGTTAAATTTTCTAAGATGCGACCTGGGAAAGTATCGATATTTGGTATTGTATGTACCACATCGTATCGCCGTGTATTGATTGGACAATGTATTGAAAAAAAGGTATCGATACATTGAAAATCGAAAATTTTATTAACTCTTGAATACTGTCAATTTGGTATTTGTTATACCAAGGTATAATATTTTTATTTTAGCTTGTGCTCTGTGAAAACAAACAAAAATTATTTCATTTAATAACATGTTATTGAATAATTAGAACTAAATCGAAGAAATTGTATCAAAATAAATTTCCTTTCAAACATTCACTGAGGCAAACTGTATACTGAGAATTTCAGTTATATTAAGAAAGAGAAAAATCTGCAAAATAAAATACAGACACTATTTATCTTGAACAATAATTTATAGGTTACGAATAGAAAACACAAAAAATGATTCATGCATTTTCAGAAACCCTCAGTGTTAGATGTACACATAACTTGATTTTATTGGTTTTTAGGAGTACGCATAATAATTTTTCTTTTAGTACCCGAAATATGAACACGAGCTTTCAACGCACAATTTTGCTTTATCCCATAATTTTTTTGTATTGCTGAAAAAAAAAATCTCTCAACTCGTGAGGTGATCGGAGTTTGAAAACTCCGCTTATATACATATACAGATATTGGTTTGAACGGTTACCGGAGAAATCCGGAACTCGGAGAGTCAACGATAAATGCAGTTGCCTAAGTTATCTGCACTGGGAGATGTATCGTAGGTCGGCATCATGGATTTCCGTGGGGAGCGACGATCGGTGAAGTCGTTAACGTGAGACTCACGATGCAACTGCGGTCTTTACGACTTTTACCAACACCACCATCGCTCGAAGGGTAAGTATTATTATAGCCCAATAACCCAAATCCAGTTTTTCATGCCAATAATTTCATGAATACCACTAACGAAATGAAGTTCCGATTTTTTTGCTCATCATTCTCAAACTCACACTCTTATCAGACTTACGATATGCATTTTTCATGTACTTGGCGTACAACCCAAACTTTTTATAGGTGTCAACTATTAACACATCTGCATAAGCGTCAAATACGTATATATCAACTATTAACAAATCTCAATTCATTTTGACAATCTTTAATCCTGTCGCTGCAAATCGTTCTCCATATAAAACAGGCAATGGATAAATTATTTTTAAAAAATCGCATAAGCACATCGTTGATTTTTCGGAAATGCTGTGAGCGTTAGAATTTTTTACAATAACACTCATCGTTATTTAGTGTTGTTAAATATTCTAACTGTTAACAAATATTTTAAGACACGCCTCAACGAAATATCTTCTGTTTTAGTGAATAAGCTTTGCTTAGTGTAGCAAGTATACTTATCTCGATGGAGTTAATCTTGTCACTGCACAAAAATATACGGACAATATTATTACTGCAAAAATTTACCAATAAGTTTCAAATCGCTAATGCATATTGTGCAGACAATATTCAAAATGATATAATAGATACATTCTCACAAACATTTCTAACCTCCTCCGAGTTACTGATTAGGGATGGTTACCGTTACTGCACAGGAACCCCTATTAGTGTACCTTTTTTTTCCCTTAATTCCCTTCAACGTGTCCGCACGTAGCGACAAAAACAAATTATTCACGGAGAAACTACCCAAGCCTCGTAATTAAGGCGAGCCGTGACACGAAACATATACTATGCACCAGCAATATGTATACATGATGCACTAAAAGCGTTAATTACTCAGTGCACTGTAGAGTTCCTAGGAAAGACAGGACATTTGCATTATTTTCTCAAAATATATATAAAGTTTGCAAACTGCGCTAAAAAAAACATGAAACATGAGAAAAACTTCACAAAATGTATGACGTTTAAAAAGAAACTTAGCTATTTCATAAACTAAAAAAATCTGATTTCAAAAGTCATAACGTTGTGTAAGAAGTTGTTCCCCTTGTCGCACATAATACTATTCACTACATTTATCAATGGAGTTCTTCTTGATATAATTTTTCTCCAACTAAGAGTAACCATTAATTTCCGTTACAATCGTAATTATAAAATTGCTTATCTTTATGAAAAATACCAGTTAACAAACACAAAAAAATAACAGATTTTCATAAGTGAATTAAAAAAGAAATAGTTCCTTTCCATATTAACTCGTGCCATCTAACCCTAGTCCTCGTATTCCACTGGGTCTGCCACTATCATGAGATAAGCTCTGTATCCCCTACATTTGCCATTCCACCTCCTTGAACCGCTTTCATGCCTGGATCCTCACTTGCTGCCGGCACCACGACTTTTACTTACAAAATCTCTTCCGATATCTCGGTCTCCACTCTTTCTGTCTGTCTCTCGCTCTTTCTCCATGGAAAAGCCGGAATATTGAAGTTTTCGGTCAGTGCTCCATTTTAACTATATTCTGCGCGACCTCTCGAGACGCTTGCTATTCCCGCTATTTGTAGTTCACCGGCGAGAGAGACAGAGAGAGAGAGAAGATATCGGTCACAGTGCACCAACCCTTAAGAAAGTACTGTGTGATCCAGAGGAATGAGAATAGTGTGTGTGTGCGTGCGTGCGTGCGTGTGTGTGTGATAACATGGTTCAATAAACGGCACTTGCAAGTTTATTGAAAACGAACGCTGAAATCGTATTCGCAACAAAACGGCGTTTTTAAACTATTATCATTTTGATAATTTCTACTATAATTATATTTGCTATAACCATGAAATATAGACGTTTCTCCTGGGGTTTATATTAGTGGTTGATTCAACTGTTTTCTTATATTTGCTATAACCATAAAATATAATCGTTTTTCCTGGCGACTATACATTATCGTAAGATTATCTTCGGACTAACGATTTTGATTATTAAATTACGACATTTTTCTTTGCGTGCGTAGTGTTCTAATCGCTTTGTGATAAATAAACTGAAAACAATACATTTATCTTCAAGTTTACTTAAGGTGTCTGAGTCGCCTAACAGAAAGTTATAAGAAAAAATATTCTATAGACGATACTCTTCTTTCAAAAAATCTAACACTTAAACCTCATCAAGTACATCTCAAGCATTATAACTCGGCAATTATTTAAACACACACAGCGCATCGAAATGTTGTTAGATGAAAAGTAAACTTTTCAACCTGTGGCAGTTTTCAGAGTGCATTACAATATTTTGGTGTACCATATGTCTTTATAAAATTGCATTAAATTATAATGCTCTTTTTCATGTCATTCATATATAACATTTTTCAAATGCAGGTTATCATTTACAGTATTTTTTTGTCTTGTCACGTTTTTAAGGTGACTCAGCCCTCATAACATATTGTATTCAAAAGCGAAAATCGTTTGTATTGCGTAACGTACTTGCGAATTTGAGTAGAGGTACACGCGCAGAGTTTGGCCTCACTCACGAGTGTTACGTAGCGTGTAATAGGCAGAAATCTTCAGTAACTGCGGCATATACGGACTATAGGTTATGCCGGAGTTGACGGATATGTCGAAGCAATACAAGTTGAGTAATTTGCATTCGGATCTCGCACCCAACTTCATCCCACGAATACATCGACAATGAGTCTTAAGTATTCCTGTCGCGCAATGAGTTGTGCTGCTGCACCGTTTCCACGACTCGTAGTTTGATTCACTATCACGCTCTCATGAAGCACAGAATCCCTCGAGTGGTTATAGTCCGCTTGTGTTCCATTCAACGGAGCGTATACGTATGAACGGATCACCTGCGAGTACAGCCCGTATGTATGTAAATTACGCTGGTATAATAGCTCCGCAGTGTGCTCTGTACTACGCCTGGAATGCGGAGCGAAGCTTGTTTACAGTTTGACGAAGAGTCAAGAGGCTCAATTTCGCCGTAGGGTGAAGAGCTCCCCACACTCCTCAAAACAAAAGGGCCCATGTAAATTGACCTTTCTGACCCAGAAACCTCCACAGTTTATTCGTTCTCTTCTGTATCTTAATTTATCGCTATTTCGCTATTTCATCGTTGACAATCTAAAAATGAAAAATTCAAAAAATCTTTGTATTGCTTTCTCATAGAGAATGATTTTGATTTCTCAACATTCGTATTCTAAAATAGATAGAAACGTCGAGAAAAGTGGTTTGTAAAAGTTGTCCCGAAATATGTATTGTTACGTCCCGACGAAACATCCCTGAAAATATGCAACCCCTCGAACACCACTGCATGTCCCAGAAAAGGAGCCTGTAGTCGGTGGTAAAAAGGGAAGAAAGTGGTACTCTCCAAATAAGATGCATCCTTACGAGCATCGTTGCGTAGTCCAAAAACCTTTTTTTCAGTTCATAAATAAAATCGGTACATTTTTGCACTTTAAAAAAAATTACGTTACTGCATAAACTTTGGCAAAACAGAAGGTAGTGAAATCAAATTTGACACGTAAGATCGGTACTGTTCAGCTATAATAGGTACCGAGGTCCATCGTAATTTGTTATGAGATTCAGAGTAGAATTTTGCAAATTACTACCTCATTATTTTTAGTTCTTTTTTTTTTTTTTTTTTTTTTTTTTTTTAACAAAGCTTCCTCTATGAGAAAGCTAAAGTCGATTGACATACTTTCTCATAGAGTTTGTAAAAAACCAAAAATAATGAGGAAGCAATTCGCAAAGTTTGACTTCGTTATTAATAATTAATTCATTACAACATTATTTCACTAGTATAAAGTTGTTTACCCTTTTCAAATATTAGTTACGTATTCGATAATCCTACTATTAGTATTCTATCAGCAACTCAAAAGAGCCTCAAGCTTCTGGCTCTGCTTCAAAGTAAGTGATGGGAGTGTGTGTGTGTGTTTACATTAGAGTTGTCGAGAGAGGTGGTATATTTTCTCACGTGAAAACCCTGCAGTGTTCGGACGCCCGCGCATTTCTCAATGGATTCGATGCTTTCTCCGTGGCCGCGTCATGTTTGTATCGGAAAAAGACGAGAAGGGTGCTACATACGTTCCGACAATATGAACATGCGAATTCTTTTGAGTGCACGCGGAAGTTACCTTCTATTTGGCAAACTCCATGTTTTTTATTACTTTTTTTCCTATTTCAAGTCTACTTTTAAAATACCGTCAATCGTTTGTGGTTTCTATCGATTTGCGTCCAGGATTAAAAACTGCGTTCAATAAGAATTGTCCAGTCATTGGACATTGGTCATCAAGAGTAACCGGCCAATGTTGCTCATTGGTATAAAAGCATTTTGAGGATGCACCCAGAGAAATGTTCTATTAGTTGTAGCTAAATTAGCATATTAGAATTCTGTTTATTCGAATGAAAAACACGAGTTCCCATTATAAAAATAGCGGAATCGATTTCCATTGATTTCCAGTACTTTCTTTTATTCAGTACCTTGTTTATAATGAGTAAAAAAATGTTGACAAACACCTTAAAGTACCAGCTCTTATTGAAGAATTGAAAGAATTCATCACACAAGAGAACAAAAATTTCATTCTGTATCGGATTCGTTAAATTTGTTTTTACAGATTCATTGCATCGTTAATTATCGTCTCTCGATTTCCAGAGTTACGCTCAATCTCGATCTGTCGGCTCCCAAATGCTCCCGGTTGTTTTCCCTCTCAATTGTCCTTAAGCCAAACTGGAACGACGATTTTTGCCAAAGCAATTTTCGTCAAGCGTGGAAACATCGCGGAAGCGAAGGTTAAATTATGTTTGTGTCGAGGACGTGGTGAGGAGGCGCTGGGGAGAGAGAGAGAGAGAGAGAGAGGGGAGCGTGCAGTAGGAAAAACGATCGAAAAGTGTATGGGACATTCCATTTGATTCGAACTGGGTCTGTCCCTCGAATTCCTGGATTCGGGCCACAATTTTTTTATTTTATTGTCTCCACTCTAAAAAGAGCTCGAAGTTTCTCAAACATTAATTTGTTACAGTATTTAAAAATGAAAATATTGTCAGGACGCTTTTAATTTTTTTTTTAATTCTCTCAAGTTCCGTATATGATATAAATTTTCATTTTCCGCACTCCGCTGAAATAACGTCATTTTGTGTGCATAAAGCGGGTGGAAAATCACTCTGACTCGTGCGCACGCGCAATCCGCTTTTATTACGCCCTAGGGAGGAAAAGGGTCCAATTCTTCCCAGCTGGAATAATGCAAAACGTAGTGCACATGCGTACTTGTCATCGGGTAAAAATAAGCAACTCTTGCACCTTCATTGCAGCCACGCAATATAGGCTGACAATATTCTCATTGAAAAATATGCAACAAATAAAAATCAAGAAAAAAAAAATCGAAAAAAAATTTCGAGCTCTTTTTAGCAATGTTGACAGTCGCGAAAAAATCATGGACGGAATTCGGGAGGTCGAAGGTTTCACCCAGGTCACATCGGTATAGAATGCCCCGTATATATACGGGTGACGCTGCGAACGTGGTATATACACTGGCCGCGCTTACTGCCTCGAGACAAGAAACGCAACCGTGCTCTCGCGATAAAGGATCGTGGGTGATTTCGCGAAAGCATTTCGGCCCACTTCCGGAAATGGGAATCCACTAGCATGGTGAGAGCGATGGCCTGGGTTAAGCTCTTAATCGAATCGATTCAAAGCGGAGCTATCGCGCTTTTTGCTCGCCTTCAATTTTACTCGCTTTATTCCTGTTTCTCTCTATTCCCATCCTTCTATTTAAATTATATTTCTTCCTCTGGTAGCATACCTCTCCATATATCCATTTAGACTTTGGATAGTTTTGTCGTCGTTGTCCCGGATAAGGTTCTCCAATGTTATCTCCTCTACAATGAAATTAACCTATGAAAGAGACTTATGAGATTTATCGGCTCGTATATCACTGTACAACATGTATTACAACCACTGATTTACTCTCTTTCCGCCAGTATGATTTGTCTAACCCGCACATTTGTAAAAAGCGATGTTAAAATTGACACCAAACGGTGTCTATTTTAATCCACACCGGATGATGTAATAACGAGCGGTGTAGAAAAAATAGTGTTAAATAATAATGACATTTATGTAACACTACTACATACACCATATCGGTATCATTTTTCTGAGTCATGAATCAGAGTTGATTGTGTAATCTCTACATTAGCGCTTACGTATTTGGTAATTTTTTTTAAAATCCTCTTCGCATATAATCGTGATCTGAGATACAGCTGAGAAATAAACAAAAGATCGTTGGACGGATCTTTAAGAATCGCGAGAAGAAAAGCTTTGCAGTAGACCGCAGGAGCAACAGGAGGCAAAATACTCACAAAAGGATCCTGCTGGCTGGACGCAGCATAGACAGTCCAGAACGGAAAGAAAAAAAACTAAGTATTTCATCTATTTCGCTTGAGAAAACTCTGGGAATAGACCTTACAACAGAAAATATGAGCCAAGATGTACGGAAGAAAACAGGAACATGTGCAAAAGAATATTTTACAAGCGTACAACTTATTCAGCAAAGATTAATAATACCGACTATATACCACAGGACCTAAGAGAGTATCTTTGTGTTTTCTGTTTTTGCTTCCTCCTGGAGGAAGTCTTTCTTTTGTGAAAATTTCATTTCGAGATTTTCATGCCGGCAATACTCACATAAGTCCAAAACGTCAAGAAAAGTGATTGAGAAAAAATGTCTTTATGCGTGTGTGTGTCCCTGTGCGTGTACAAACAAATATAGTTTTGTTTCAAATATTTGTTGTTGGATGGTTCGATTAAATCAAGACAATATTCAGTCACAAAAGAATGAGTATCGTGTTGAGTCAACATTATTTAGATAGCTTACAACGGAACAACCAATTAAATATATAATCGTTACGAATAATAGGCTTGTCCCAATATTATTATATAAAAATTCAGTCGATCCAATTGCACATTTCTCCCAGTATGTACAATGCCCAGTTACTGGACAGATGCTCCATGTATTTTGTTTATTTCTTTTTTAGTTTTTATATGAGAAAGTGTGACAAGTGAATTACAGGGACTTGGCATCGTGTCGTTGGTAGCCACAGTAATAGGTGTACCTCCAGGGTTTGGTAGCAGTCCGTTTGGCGATGTGCATCATTCATACTGGGGTACAGATATAAAGGTTGGTGAGGGTCGTATCGAGCGTGGCACAGCATCCCTCCCCTTTCCCAGCTCGTTTGTTTGGCTTAAAACAAAAGCCGAGCAACAGGCCCTCACCCTTCGACACCCGCGAGGGTGGCGAGCTCTGAATGCACGGTGCCTATGTACGGACCATCCACCCGTGATCTCGCGTGCTTGCAATTCTATACTCCCTTCTACTCACGACCCTCTCGCGAGGGTCGAGCAAGAGTAGTGCCACGACCAATCGAAGGGTTCACCCAATGGCGTGTGTGTTAACACTCAACTGGAGAATACTACTGCTGATATAATCTCGGTGCATGCGACATTTTTCTTGATCACACATATTATCATAGAAAAATTATTCAATGACACGCTACGACCGTAGGCCAAAAACGTCAATATTACGTCCTCACAGAGTGAGCTTTGTTTTTATAGAATAAAAAAACTTTTAGCGATATTTTTATGTCAGAACACTTGAAATGGATCGAAATGTTCAGGGAAGTGACTTGGAAGAATTATCATTTGTAATACCACAAGAGCTTTGAAATTATCGGATATTTCCCGCGAGGTTCGTTGCAAACAAATTAATGAGTCAAGTTTTCCGGGCTGATAAATCACGAGCGCGTAGCACGAGTGATTTCTGGAAGTATCAGATTAATTTCGAAGCTCCAGTGGTATTCGGGGGATTATTTTTCCCATCCAAATTTCCCATCCAAATTTGCACCATTCGACGTCACGTGGTACAACCTACACGTAATTATACTGATAATTTTGTCTGGTGCTGTATATACAAAACAAAAGATCATTCAGCCGTGTTAACCATCTGTCAAACGGACAGATTCAATTCAATTGTGACAGTCAAACGGTTTTATTAAACATAAACCGTAATTTTCGTCTCATGGTGCAATTCCATTGGTCGCAATTTGTATGGGATATCAGAGGAGACAATAGGGTTGTTTCCAAAAATATCTGAACATGCAAGAAATACCAACTATGTGACTTCTTGATGAATCAAAGAAGTCTTTCATTATTCTCTGTGGTGTTGCCGATGCAAAGGCAAAGTGGAGGTCTATATTCTCGTGTCAAAGTCGCAATTCACGCTAACTTGTAGATTGTCGCAAGAAAGTTTGGCGCCGACGTCAGTACGACTGCGGGTGCAGAGCACATCGAGCGAAATATGCGCACAACGAAACTGCGTGAAACTGTAGTCAAAGCAATATCCCGAATTGGCTGGTCGAGTTTCCCTGGTACGATGTGATGGAGGTGTGGGAAACTTCTCTCGAAATCGAGACCCGCTTCAAAGTAGGTTTTCTATGGGAAGAGGTGCTGTGCTTGAAAGCCAACCAAATTTATCGAGCACGAAACTCATTCTGGCGTTTCACTCATGTAAAGAGGCGCTATGAATAATTGAAAATCGGTTATTTCAATTATGATCAGCTATTGTTATGACTTTGTACATAGAGAAAAGTTTGTACTTAGTTGAAAACTTTGAGAAAGCAAATTATGGAAGTAATTGAATCCTATATCAAACCGATTACAACATCACAGCTTCTTGTTAGCATTGTCATTGTAGCAAAGATAATCCGATCGATAGAAAGAGAAAGTAAACGAGAGTGGGCTCATTCGTCTTCGTCTAATGACACTCTACTATCTGCGCACGCCTCATTAGATGAGTATGATAAAGACCCTTTCGTTTTCTTTCTTTTTATATGCGTCGATATTTGAACACAAAAATCCGAGGCTTCGATTTTACGCTTGCATTTTTAGGCTCGTTCGGCTTCCTTTGTATTAGTCGAACGTTTAAACACGAATAAGCGGAATTCTCATCTTACGCCCTCATGTTGTAAGATCGATTTTTATGCACAGTTCTGAAAAAAATTAAACTTCACACCCCGAATATTGAGGTGTAAAGTCGAATTTTACACACACTGGTGCAAAAACAAATTCGGCCTAGCGAAATAATTTGCTGAACTGGCAAAAAATTTGTTTTTTGCTAGTTTTACCTTTTTAGCACAAGATTTGCTGGCACAGAAAAATCGTTTTCCCTGTGTCTTCCCATATTTATCAGCGCATTTTTAACACTGTGATGGTATCCATTATTTCAGATTTTTCCCTTATCGTTAAACTCTTAAATTCAAATCTAATGAGATAATGGATATCCACATGTAAATACATAGTTAAACTGTAACCGCTCTTGCTATGCACGTGTAACTTTAAATTAATGTGCAAATGTGATTTGGTCATTCGTGGCGGTGTACACAAAAGAAAAATTTTCCAGCTCTATCCATAGCGAAAAATAAATCTTTTTTTTTTAACCTTTCGCACGACGAATACGAAAGATCCGTATAACGAGCAGGTATTATGTCTGTTGTACAGAGGCGATGCGCGACGCTCGTCGATTTATGCATTTCATCCGGAATGCAACTGTGGAAGGAGAATTTTTATAGGATTGCTAGCGACAGAAACCGCATAGGAACCGAGACCAAGTAAACGTAATCACAGATTGCGTCCGCGTAAAATACACATTATTCTTCTCGTATTTTTCACAATTTTATTTGATGACATGTGTTTGAGCGAAAAAGCTACGACGGGGCTGATGTTTCGGGTGGAGTATAAAGTAGTTTCGCTGTGTGGTTGGTAGATAGGTAGGTAGATAGGTTGCTGCTGCTGCTGCTGCTGCTCGCGAACGGTAGCCTGATCGATTTTTCCAGAGAAGCCCACGCCCGCGTGAGAAGAGTATTTCCGGTTCTATCCCGAGTTTTCCCATTTCGGTTGGCCAACAACCGTCACGGCTCCCAAGAGGAGATGAGGGAGGTTAGCTTGTTGCAAAGTCTGTGCTTGCTTGCTTCCACGCTTTGCCCTCAAGTACTTGATTCACAGGATTAACTTGTACTAATAATTTCGACCGATACAAGTGTGCAATCGATGTGCCACGCTGGTGGCCCTTTGAGTTGAGCAGCAATATTTTCAGCCATTACTTCGGAGGGTGACCGCTCACCCTGGTGAAATTTTGTTCTGTTTGTCATCTAAGCCATATCACACTTCTGTATCTGCATAATACGGCCCGAATAAGGTCGCTATATGAGACCATGATCAACTCTGTGACGGCATTTTAAATCAGGTCGTGATCAGGCAATTTATCTGGGCTGGAGACTGTAACCATTACTCCGCCCTGATAATCCTATCCAGTTTGAATTGCTCTCTCATACACTTTACTGCATTTTCCTTCGAAAACACTCTGGGGAAAATGAAAAACGTGGTTCGAAGTGGCGAGTTTGTCGACGGCTACATGAAATTTCTTGATTTGGACTATCCACAGATATTACCTGCAAATTTTACGCTTCTATCAGCAAACCACGATTGTCCTGATGAACCACAGGTGATGAAATGGTTTTGTTACAAAGGCTAAGTGATTATGGGTTTCTATAAAATGTAATAGTTCCAGGCTATCGTAAAAAATGTTAACGGACGACCAGAATGTCGAATTATTTGATGTAAATAAAAAGATATCGTATTTTCATCGCAAGGTATATAAAAATAAATCGCAATAAATGCCCCAAAAATAGTGAAATTCGTAATTAAATGTTCAGTTAAATAATCAAAATTTCTCATGAACTCTCTAAAAGCTGTTGATAATGCAGTCGTGACCGGTTGATTACTGATGCATTCACCCTGCTTACCTAAAATAGAGATAAAATTGTGTTATGTGCTAGCCCAGCAAAACAATTTGATGGCTTAAGAGGTTTTCATGCGTTAAACACGCAAACTATACCAAACAAAAATGTTGTCTTCTAAACGATTCGATTGAATTGCACTGTAAGAATATGATATAATCCCTCACATTGCCGCGTGTTTCCCTAGCGCTTCTATTGTTTATTGAATGGCTTGTATTTTTGTTGGCTCACAGTGCATCAGTGCCGTAAATGGAACAAGCATTACCGCGTGAATGGGATTGCACCCCTATAAACCGAGGGAGACTGTGACTTAGAGGTGTTCTAAACTATTTGCATATACACAAATGTCTAGACCTCTCGACCTTTCAAGAATTTCTCCGTAAAATCAGGCCCGGAAGAGATGGTGATGGATCAAAGAATATTTCCAAGCATAGATGGTAGAACGGCTACAGACCTCGACGGTAGAATGGCAAGACCCCAAAGCACAACTCGTTACCATTTGTAATGATAATTGGAGCCACACCAATTTGTTGCCTCGTAAGGAAGCGACGTACCAACAGCCATCAGTAGCAGCAACAGTGGAAGCCTCGCCAGGCACTACATCACCTACTCATTAACATACACCGCCTCGGTTATACGCTGTTAGCTATACAACACTGTTGAGATAACGCTATAATAACCTCAATCGTTATCATAGAATATCCCATGGATATATATCCTAGTCTAGTTCTGCCAACTTCCTAGAAATTCAGTATTTACCGTTGCAAATAGACTATTCATACCGAGCTTGCCTGGCTCTGAGTTTCGATAAAGCTTCACTTCAGATTTCGATGGAGCATTATCACAACATGTATTATGCCCACTAATTACTAATTAGTCTGCGGGATCAATTACGTGAAAATATAGAAGAAATAGTATTTCGTTGATTGTGAGATGAAGTAGAATTTTGCTTTTAATAATGCTGTTGAGTTATCGATAATGGTTATCAAGCACATCAACAAACCTTAAAATGTTGTACTACACAGGACAACATTCTAATTACAACTCTGTTCTTTGAATACGTTTTACGTGTGTTGATCAGGTAGTCACTATTTACACGTGTAACGGCGGCTCAGCGATATCGTCACTACCATGAGTGCGTCGACGCCACTGTTGATACATACTATCAACTTACTATTCAACTATCAACGGTCGAACCCACTGTTGATACATAGTCAACTTACACACAATATGGGTTCGTGTTTCATTCTTATGACACAATATCTGATTTTAAGACATGAAAGTAATTTTGATGAAAAAAGTACTCACTCTTGTCTTCGGTGTCTGCTTCAATCCGATGGCGGGTTGGCTTCTGTTGCTCTGAAACAATTTGAATAACAATTTATTTAGAAAACTGTGTATTTGGAAATCGTATATTTCGGTATCGTAATCTCGAGACAAAATTCGTTTACGCTGGAGAATTATTCGCTATAAGGAAAAGTAGAAAAGATTCCATGGCAAATTTCATAGCACAAACGAGGAAAGCAGAGATCATTTTGCATATGTCCATCAAATCTGTCGGAGATGCGCTCGTCGTTGGATGGACTACTTCCGCAAAAATGGATATCCGGTATGTCATACAGGTGGGGGCATCTATCGATCGAACTTACGTACGTCTATATTAGGATTGAATCTTTAAGAGACCGAATTTGAGATTCAAAGCTTCGGAGTAAGTTGAATGTTGGTTCGGTCACGACGTCGACACTCTATCGGTATATGTCACCGGAAAGAAGAGTTTGACAGTTCGTAGAGAAGGAACATACCCCTCAGTTGTACGTGACCTGGAAGGTTTCGACACCAGAATCCCGTATAATATTACGTACGTATACATAGATCTACCGGCGAATTGTAAGTTATTATTTCAAGATTCATTATTAGACACGAGTGATGAAATGTAACATGTAAATTGCATGCGATTACTTCGTAAGTGCGTTTACAAATTAGCTGTTGGATAAGTACATTTTTGGTCATGCCAGCGCGTATAAATTGTATATACTGATTTTTTAAATATTCAAATGTGATCCGTTGATTATTGACATTTATTTTTCAACGTTCAAACACAACGTTCAAAAACATGTGGCGCTGATAGAGACGCGCGAGAAAGCAACTTTAAAATTTTTTTTAAAGTAAATGTGATAAATGGAACGAATGATTGGACGGGAAAAATTTCGAAGTATTCCCTCCCTAGGGGAAAAAAAATGTTTCTGTGCATAATTTCTTAACCAAATTACAGTAACTGGAGAGGAGTTAACACGCTTGTCAGTTGAAAAATTTCGGCTCCCTAAATCGTACGTTTTAAGCCTTCGAGTTCGGAGGCTTCGCACCGCTGATTCAAATCATTTCAACTATTTTCCAAAACTTGTTTCGAGTTGTTCATAGAAATCGCTTTCTGTATGAGGAAGCAGTAATCAAAAATAGTACTTTACATATTGGTTCCCCATTATTTCACACTTTTTACAAATACGCGCGTGTATGAGGACTATGAGATAAAAACCGCGTCTCCACCTTTTATTTTACATTTCTGAAACGAACGAAAAATAACTTGTACGGTCGAAAGTAGTACTAGGACATTCAATCTCATGAGTTTGGTCAATCAGGCCCGCGGCTCTTGAACGTCCCATTCTCTTCTCTTTGTGCATTTATCTTCAGTTCGCAGATCTTCACTACTCTGCCACAAACGCCGCCATGTGAATTAAGTCTCTCCGGTACTTGACCCACTTTTGTAATTACGAAAGCAGTGCGCAGCAGAGCTAGGCTCTCTCTCTCTCTCTCTCTCTGTGGTGCAGATCTCCGGCGTCTACCCCTTTTACCCTTTACTCCTCTGCAGTGTTGTCCGTTAAAATGAATGTGAAAAATACACAAAACTGCTGGAAATGAGACTTTCAGTGGAATGAAAAAAAAGATATATACATAAAAAATCCAAGTATATTTACAAGAACAGCTAAGTAAATGAATAGTACATTATGAGGGAACCATGATTTTCTCGACCAGATTTTAAAAAAAAAGTTTCATTCACCATGCCCCAATTACTGTCCAGTTTCGGTTCAACACAAATACTGTAAATTAACGATAAAAACAAAAATAAAAAATCCAATATGATGTGGCAGCCGACGTGGTTGGCTTTGCGTAAAAAATTCGTTCAGGGATAAAAACGTCGAGTGCACGGGGCTGCAAAAAGTGAGAGAAATGGTTCCGTACATTGATAGAATAGAGTACAAGTGCGAGAGAGGGGTCAAAGGATAATGAGTCACTCCACGTATTTTTGACCTGGGTCTGACCCTCGATTTCATCAACGATTTTTTTGTTCCTATCCAACTCTAAAAAGGGCTTGAAATTTTTATCCGATATTTTCTTTCAAATTTTAATAAATAACAATTTTTTCAGAATTAAAATAGTGTTGGCCCGAATTTTAGAAAACTAAAAAAAAATTGTAAAAACTTCCATGTCGGATACAGAATTTGTTGACTCTTAATCCAGAGTTGGCCAACAACTTTTGGATAGCCTTTTTTCTTTCGGAACTCTGTGCCGAAAAAAAATCAATAGTATATTGTGCAACAAGGGTCGAAAGTTTGCAATTGCGATCCATGTTACAAACTAGATTTTTTGTAACGAGTGCATGAATAGTGGTGCAATGGATAGAAGTTTTGAGGGAAGAACAGTGAAAAGTGTTGTTCCAAACTTTCGGCCCCAGGGACGTGAAATCGTCCCTAGGGACGAAAGTGACACACCGAAAGGACGAAAGTGAAAGAAACGCGAGCTATACTCGGGTCGATCGATCGTTTAAATTCTGCCATGAAACTAGCCACATTCGGCCCGAAAAACTGCCATCGAAAGCCCGGCTGTTTACGCCGTTCGACTTTCGACTTTCGATAGCTCATTTTCCGAAGCTGGAGGAGCTAAAGACATTTTTCTAAAAATCCAGTATTAAATAAAAACTAATTTTATGTTTTGATCGTTTCGAAAATTATCACAAACAAACGAGGTTACCTGCCTAACGTGTGTGGAACAATTCAGCTCGATTGATAACGTTTCTCGTTGGATATCTAAGTTTGGTGAAAAAAAAATTTCACGAAAACAAACTTCTTTTGTAAGAAATGAAAATGTAATTTATTCGAATGAAAAAAAATTGGAAAAAAATGTCAAGTTCTTTCTAGCATCAGAGCAATAACATAAACAATCGCGGAGGTCGAGAGTTCTACCCACGTCGAAGCCAGGTGGAATGCCCCATATGCTAGATAGAGTCGAGAAATCGATAGCTGCCTAATTATTCTCCGTCGAAGCGGCTTCGCCCTCTCATACCGCCTCCAACGAGTTGCTTTATAGTGAACGCTAAAATTTTAGTTCAACTCTGATCATGTTGTATATTTCGTGCGAAATCGTCCATGCGATATTGCTGCATGATAGATATCTGCTTGATGCTGTACCGTGATTTTGCTACTCTAATTGGTTTTTATGCAGCTCACATGTACTACCTGCTGCTAGAATTTCCATGATTTTTATCGCAAAACCGAGCGATGTGGACAGTGGTGAAACCGAAACCTCATTAATTTAAATGACAATTTCGCGGGTTTTTTATTCCTATTCAACAATATTTTAGTTAAACATTTTTTATCCTATCGTACGTTTTTTATCGTGCTAAATAATATAGATTCAAAATAAAAGAGTATCATTTGCAGAATTTATTTCTCTTGCTACTTCTTTTAGGTAACTTCGTCTCCTTAAGGATGTAGGAGCGCGATCAGGTGCCCAACTTCCTCAAAAGTGCGAATTCGGAAAGAAATTTGCTTTAACAATTCGTGAACTGATGAAGCAATCTGAACGAACAAAAATACAAGGATTTTAAATGTCAGATTTTTTCGTATCGAAAAATCGATAACAAAAAATCCGTTTTTTTAATCAAGTGATAATTTCCTATTTTTTTCGCTAAAAAATTAGTGTTATGGGAACGCAAAAATGACTCCAATCTTTCCGTTCGGAAGCTCGAACAAAATTACTTATTTATAATTATTGGATTTATCAATCTAAAAAACTGAGTTTTTCTTTTAGTGATAGTTTGATATATCCAATTATGGGGTAGATCTGACATCGTCGAATAAAAAGTGGCTGAATTGCTTCATATATCGGGTGAGATTGTGCGTATCGAAACAATAACAAATCTTCCTTGACTTTTAATCAGAGCAACTCAAATCAAACCGTTAGATAAGATTTTATTCTAAGCTCGAGATTAGATAAATCAACCAAAGTTGCGAAACAAATATCGTCCGCTCGCTTCACTTGCCAGTTAAAAGTTTTCACAGACAACATCGAGGCTTATATATAACAAGTTTACTCTCGAGCCTCGGGGTGTTTCACAGGAAACTCTCATTACCAAATATCCGCCGGCTGTCGGTATCGTCATGATCCACCTTTTTAGCTTAACACATTTACACTCCACTTCCGTCTCCATATTCCGCGGATTTTCACCCCCAAAATGTCGTGTTTCACCCCTTGAGTGGCAAGAAAAATTTTACGCTTCGCGTAATAAACAATGAAAAATCAAACCTCCACGAAAAATTTGTGTCTCGGAGTTCTCAAGGTCGCTGATTACAGTTCTGCCCTCAAAATTCGAAAATTCAATAAGCCAGATCCAATGTGGCCGATCTAAAATGCAACAACTTATTTGAACCGGATGAAATGTGGCACTAGGAGGTTTTCGAGGTCCTCGGAAAGTCCCAAGTGCCACATTTTATGTGTTAGAAACTCTAACCAAATGAAACCCGCGGACACTTTATCGTAACGCATTACCGCATCTCATTTTCATGAGTATATTTAATAACTGCGGAATAATTGGCGTTATTTTGTTTTTGTTAACTAGTAAATTTCTGCTGCACGAAAATATATCAGGAACTCTGAAAAATCCCCGCCTATTGCTTTCTTCTATTTATCAAATAATATCATCCAGTATTTCGTATTTACGTTATCCGTAGTAATTACGTTTCAAAAGGTTGAAATAAACGTACTACCTACAAAATAAATTATATCTTGCTGACACTCCTACTGCAGAACAAACCAAAAAAACAATTTCATTAAAAAACAATTAGTGCATTCATAATGATAAGTATCCGTCAAAACATTGAATTACTTACTTCACTTTCTGGGGATTGAACGATAAGCGAAGTTCTCGGTGGTTTCTCTGGCGGTACTTTCTTCAGGGTTCCTGTGAAAGATCCAGGTCCTGCAATTGATCCAGTCTTGGTACCGGACGCGGATGGGATGGCTGACGCTACAACTACATTTTCGAGAATGTCTGACGGACACGTAAGTCGGTATTGTAACGAACCACGAGCCGTTTCACTTCTTTCAAACGCTGAGTTAGTAGGTAACGTAACTGGAGAACCAGTAAGATTTTGTTCTCCCGAATCGACAGGAAGCAATCGAGGTGAGAGCCGCTCGCAAGTCAAGGACTGACAAACTTGACTTTGCAGATTTTGAGATGAAACATATGTGGGAACAGAGTGCATTGATTGTCGATGACTAGCTTGCTGCTGCTGATCACAACCGACGTTAACCTTTTCAGTCACTTGCTCAAGTAAATGATCCGGCAACGGGTTTAATTGAACCTGTTGTAACTCATTCACCAAACCCTTCGGCTGATACTCTGTTGCTTCTCTCAAAGTCTTTTCGCCAACTTGTCTTTCTTGCAGACATTGAAGTCGCACTTGTAGATCAGTCTGTTGATGCTGATATTGCGCTACTTTGCCGAGGATCTGATTCTGATTTTGTAAGCACTGTAGTTTAGCTTGCAGGTCGCTTTGCTGACGTTCGAATTGACTGAGTTTTTCGGATATCATGTCGAGACTTT